>WAAD01035882.1:79391-104615 GCA_013389945.1 Fregata magnificens | reverse complement strand
TGGCTTTGCAGCTTCATAATGGAATTTGTTGCCACAAAGTGCGCACACAGAATAGCTGAAATTCCCAACAGTTGGGAAACTCAAATAACATAGAAGATTTCCAGTTGTTGTTGCAGATCATTCACAGATATGAAAGTCAGTTCATACTTTAACAGTCTATCCATGAGGCTGTTCTAGTTATACGAGCTAATCTGTGCTTCTTCTTTCTCAAAGTTTTTGTTAGAAATATCGAATGTGCTTTGGTTGCATATTGATGCAGAATGGAAAAGATGCATCGTGGGGGAAAATCCAAATTGTTTTCTGTTCTAGTCCTGCCCTTGCCTGTACTGAAGTCCTGTTAAAAGGCAAGGGCCCCTCCCTGCTCCCCAGTACAAAACTGGACCTTATGCTCCACTGACTTTTAGTGGAACGTAAGCTCCTAAGTCATTTTGACAGTTTTGAAGATTCTACCTNTGTCATTGACGTTTGGGAAAAATCTGGACAACAAGCAAATACACACTACATCTAATGAAACTATGATGCAAAGGTGAATTTTTATATATTTGTTTCAAGTTTTAACTGTGTATCTGAAACCAGTTTTACAGTTCTAGTTATCTTGCAGAACAAAACACATCAGTCTAGAGGATTAGCTTTTGCAGAAATTCTTTTGATACAACAGCTTTGGCTTCAAAGGCAAACTGATAAGCATGTACATTACAAGCTTATTTGCTAGTTATTATTGATTCAATAACTATTTTTTTTCAAAAACTGTTTTATTTAGAGATGGAAAGTCTGATTAAAACCTGACTGCTAGACCGCTGCAAATAAGTCTGCTAGGGGCAGGAATTTCTTAGAAGCAGGCCCTTTAAGAAATGAGCCCTTAAATCCATTTGTGGGTGACTTCAAAATGAACGACTTCTTATTGAACCCTTTGAACTAAGCATCTAGATAAGTCTTGTGAAAAGCTCTGGCTTACTGCATGAAAGCTATGACTTTAGATGTAGGTTTAACAATTACTCTGTAGATGCATCTTTAGATGTCATTTTTTTTTTGCTATCTTTTTATTGGCATTAATAGGTTAATAGAGCAGATTTAATAGCATCCCAGATTACCATGAGGGAAAAAGTAACTAATCTCAAAAGGAGATGCAACTCTTTCATTTGTTAATCATAACCAAGAGCTGTAAAGTTCCAGCAGTACTCTCTAGGATGTTGAATATGTCCCAACTGCTGCTTGAAACCATCCCTTGGCATAAGAGCTAATCTCCAACTGAATTAATTTCACCTACCAAAAATGTATAAATTCTCCCTTCCCTACTTCTCATTTACTTATAATTTCCTCATTTGAGAAGAAGTTGTCCAGCCTTGGGATCAGTGCAGAGGAAGTACAGGTATTTACCCAAATAAGATATAAGTAACTCATTAAATATTTTTTTTTTTNTTGCCACAAAGTGCGCACACAGAATAGCTGAAATTCCCAACAGTTGGGAAACTCAAATAACATAGAAGATTTCCAGTTGTTGTTGCAGATCATTCACAGATATGAAAGTCAGTTCATACTTTAACAGTCTATCCATGAGGCTGTTCTAGTTATACGAGCTAATCTGTGCTTCTTCTTTCTCAAAGTTTTTGTTAGAAATATCGAATGTGCTTTGGTTGCATATTGATGCAGAATGGAAAAGATGCATCGTGGGGGAAAATCCAAATTGTTTTCTGTTCTAGTCCTGCCCTTGCCTGTACTGAAGTCCTGTTAAAAGGCAAGGGCCCCTCCCTGCTCCCCAGTACAAAACTGGACCTTATGCTCCACTGACTTTTAGTGGAACGTAAGCTCCTAAGTCATTTTGACAGTTTTGAAGATTCTACCTATTGAGAATTTTTTTTATACTTTAGAGTTAGGAATAAAAGAAATAGTTGAAACTTTTACAAGCTGGAAAACTGTTGCCAAGAATTACAGTCATTATTTCTATCAAAAGCAAGAGCTCCCCAGTTTGTGCTGTAACTGAGACTTGTGCAGCTGTTTTGAGGGCTTAAAAAACTTGTGGTAATAACATTTGAAACCTTGAAATCACAATCTTAACCTTCAAATTGCACAAACTTTACACAGTAAAGTCAAAATAAGTTTTATTGTGTACAGATTTTTGCAAGCTTTATTTCCTTTTGAAAACAGGCATCAAATCTTACAGTACATTAATAAAAATATTAATGTCAAGTACATGGAAACAGTTCTAAAAAGAACTACTAGATCCTTATGGAGTAATGACTTTCAAGTCATGAGAGTTACTCTATAGAATTTCTATATTAAAAAGATGGATAATCAAATTTGCAGCTCTAGCAAAGTTATTTGCATTCTATGGGAGTATAGTAGTATTTAATACACTTTTTTTACATCTTTTTTTTGTAACATTAAAGGAGGGGAGAGCAAAAAAAGTAGTGCAATCTTAAAGACATTCCCGTGAGTTAAATTGCTTCTGAAATGCTGATGACACTACCCGGAAGTTGTTCCTCTGGCTATTTCTGTTCCACTCAGCAACATCCAAATGCTGAGAGATACTGTCTGTAGTTCAATTCAGCTCATTCAGTAAAAGCAGTTTATTGGTAATCCCTCATCCGACACTTAAAAGGTGCTTATCTGCCCATTTAAAAACATATTTACTTAGATGTGATGCACACTTACAAGGTAGCTTCTACCGGTTGAACACACTGAAATTTTGTTTTCTTATGAATTCCTCTGTCATGTAGCCCACTGTAGAAGTAACAAGAACAACAAAACCCAAATGACTCTTAAACAGCATTATCTACAGCACCCTCCACCAGAATTAATGTGTTTTTTCCCTTAGTTATGGACTTTATCTTTCTAATACATATTTTTAAACTCATCTCCTCAGGGCAGATCTCAGTATTCCTGTTCTTACAGGTATTTCCGCGTGTTGTCTACCACAAATACACAGGCAGCATGGCTCCACAGCATGAGGGGCTTTTTTGGACAAAACTCCCTACATTTTGTCTTATCCTGCAAGGACATTTTGTTTCAAATTTCTGTTTTTCTGGTTAACTACTTCAACCTCTGCTGTTACAGCTATGACCTTGTTACAGTAGAGATCCTGCATCAGAGAGGAATTTACTGTAACATGCTGTGATCTGCATTTCTTGCTTCATGCCTACATGCTACCAGACACTTCCCGAATACCAACAGAACAGGGATTTGCATTTCGGTACATACTGTCCAACGGTATGGTAGAAAACTCAAGTATCCATTTAAAGAGCACTGGTTTCAGACTGAAAGGGACTTGAGTTAAAACTGTTCAAAGATCTATGTGTAAGTACAAAGTTTTAGAGATATGGAGCTTCCAATGACTTCCTTTAAAATGTCAAGGACTCAGTAAATTATTGCTTCTGAACACCTGTACTTTCAACCAAACGTATATGCTTTTGATTACTTTGTCATGGCCAGAATTCAGTACTCATGTATAAAAACTGATGGGAAATGTTAAGAGTACACAGGGACTTTAGTCACTGAATACCATTGTACGTACCTTATTTATCCACCTTGTTTCCCTGAGCTTCTAGTGGGAGAGAAGGAAGGTGGTAAAGAGCAAGGGGTTAATTTAGGAGTTTTTACTCATCATCCTGAGGGCTGTTCTTTCTATCCACTGATCACAGACAAAGCCTCAGTGCACTGTGTGAGCAAACTGAGCAGACAGTTGTGATGTGAATTTCCTCCGTAAACATGTCTGTGGATGATTTTAATAACCATCAGGTAAAAGGTCTGTGGATTATTTTAATAACCATCAGGTAAAATTTTGTAATTCCTAGTCTTTGGGCACAGAGAAATGGGAGGTGAATTTCTGGCCTTTACCTTGTGTTCAGGAAGCAGACTGCATTTCATTGTATAAAGCATTTACCTGAGCTAGTATAAGTGTAGAATAGTACCTATATAATTCTGTAATTATTTTCTGATTCCTGCTAAGATCTTGCTTAGATCCACATTCTTCATTCTATTTTCAGCATGTTACGTCCTGAAAGAGGACATGAAGGACTTCCTATCAATCAACTTCATTTAAAAAACCCCCAACCAACCAAACCTTAAGTGTTGTGGAAACCCTCTGGTCCACATTTGCTAGTCTAATTTCTCTTTCAAGCCATAGAAACAAAACTCCTATAGCAATGACTTATACAAGAAGAAAACCCACAAAACTATACAAAACTGACTGCGAAGGTAATCTGCCTTGCCTTCTGCATGTTCAGCAATATCTAATTCTTTGTGATGAAGCTTTAAAGAGAACACTGGCAAAAAATGTACACGTTTAAAAAAAAAAAAAAGTTCATTGTTTCATTTCAAAGAGAGCCATGACAAGAATGTGGCATGTTTTCCTTTAGAGTGGGAAATCCTTCCTGTTAATCAAGAAAGCTTTCTAAACTCATCACCTATAAAAAGGGATCCTCTAATACTTGCAGGATAAAGTAACTTACTTACAGAGATCTTAGGGCATATCCTTCTGTGAGATACTCTGTTAATAATATGCTGGTTTTGCTGATGAGTGTCTCGAAACAGAGGCTATGTGTTTATCTAGATTTTGTAATTCTTAGTTGCCTTCCTAAAATCCATGTTGCTGGTGATTGAGCATGCTGTTGTTAATTTGTCTTCCTTAAATGCTTATCCTCTTTTCCAAGTGAGATCAGAAATCTGTGATATCCTTTGAAGGTTTCTGCTGGATATAATGGTTATTCTCTTTCTGGCACTGAAATCTGCATGTTTAACCTTCTCACAGCTGTATAAATGCATGTTATGCCAAATATGAATGTACTTGAAGAAATGAAACGCTGTGTGTATGCGTGACAAAATACATGCGCTTCTTATTAGATAAAATGTACACAAATTTAGACACAGGTATTTGTATAACCTCACAGAGTGCTGTGGAATACACCCCTTTGTGGTGTTTAAGAGCCTGTGTATATGAGCTTGATGACTGAATCGTAACAGATTTCAGGTGACTGACACATGCATGATGAGCAGACTGGTTCTCGATCATTAAACTTCAGACAATTGAAACAGAAATCCTTATATTCTAATCAAGCCAGAATTGCCTTGACTTTTGCCTTGACTTCATTAAATTAGAAAAGTGTCTGGATAGGGTAATGCTGAGAGCTGAAAATCGTAGAATCATAGAATGCTTTGGGTTGGAAGGGACCTTTAGAGGTCATCTAGTCCAACCCCCCTGCAGTGAGCAGGGACACCTTTAACTAGATCAGGTTGCTCAGAGCCCCATCCAACCTGACCTTGAAAGTTTCTAGGGAGGGGGCCTCCACTACCTCTCTGGGCAACCCGTTCCAGCATTTCACCTCATTGTAAAAAATGTCTTCTTAATATCTAGTCTAAATCTACCCTCCTTTAGTTTAAAGCCATTACCCCTTGTCCTGTTATGACAGGCCTTGCTAAAAAGATTGTCCCCATCTTTCCTATAGTCCCCCTTTAAGTACTGAAGGGCTGCAATAAGGTCTCCCCGCAGCCTTCTCTTCTCCAGGCTGAACACCCCCAACTCTCTCAGCCTGTCTTCATAGGAGAGGACATATAATCTGTTATTTCTGTCATAACACGTTAGTAAGTGTGTAGTGGGGTTGAGGTGGACAGAAAAGGAAGAGAGTACACAAATACTTGAAATGAAGACTATGATATTTTTATGATAGCAGCAAGATAGGAGAGGCCACTCAATATAACCCCATGTCTTCCAGACGGGAATCCTTCAGGAACGTAACACTTTGGTTTCCTGGTTGTTCTTTGGAATGCAAAAACTTACAGGAAATCTTGAAAGAAGTTGGAATTCTCCTAGTTATTTTGTTCACGTTAAAGATGCATTTCTATGCTTTCAGCTGTTGAAGGCTTTCTTTGACTTCAGTCTCAGTGCTGAATCCCTCAGGTTTCTAACACATTTTGTTATTGCTAATTATTTCATTTTTATATAGCAGCTTTTTCTTAAAAAAAAAAAAAAAAACCCAAACCCTAACATCCCTTCTGCCTCTCCCCCTCCCCCCCCCAAAAAAACCCCACCAAAACCAACCAAAAACCCCACAACAATTGCCAACAAAAAAACCCCTTGTAGCACTATCTCTCACTTAATGAAGTAATGTTTAGGAAAAAGTTTTAGCTTGGTCTTTTTTTTTTTTTTTTTCCCCCCTTCTTCCTTGTCATACTTCTTAGCCGTCGTACATCATGGGTCAGAATCCAGCACCCTATTTTAGTTCTGAAGTTAGTGATACTGTTTGAGTTAGTGAGTAGTGGGGTGTCACCCAAAAAGCTTATTGCTGTTAGATTCATAATACGAGCTAGCTAATTTTGAGTTAACCTGCTAGCAAAGGATACATTTATCAAGAGGACTTCCATCCAATTTGCAATGTTTGTGAATGACTTAATTGATTTTTCTTTTATTTTTCTTACAGGAATTGTTTCAATTATGACACTCACTGTTCTTGCCTATGAACGCTACATTCGAGTAGTCCATGCAAAAGTGATTGACTTCTCTTGGTCTTGGCGGGCTATCACCTACATCTGGCTCTATTCGTTAGCCTGGACTGGAGCACCTCTTTTGGGTTGGAACAGATACACACTGGAAATTCATGGATTAGGTTGCTCAGTGGACTGGAAGTCGAAAGACCCCAATGATACCTCCTTTGTGCTCCTTTTTTTCCTTAGCTGCTTAGTAGCACCTGTTGGGATCATGGCCTATTGTTATGGCCATATTCTGTATGCAGTGAGAATGGTAAGTTGATTCAAATAGAAGGCTTCTCTTAATGTAATATTTTCAGTGAAAATTGCTGATGCTGTATTTTAAGCTTGGATCAGAGCCTAAATTTGCACTCTCTCTTCCTTTTCAAACTTTTGAATGTTTAATGTTCATCCACGTCAGGGACCACTAGAAAGGATGTAAGGTTGGAGGAGAACCAGCCTAGAGCTACCAAGATCTATTTGTTGTGTAGTTTTACTGGGAGGCAGGTTAGGGAACTGCTTGTGCTTACTAATCCACATCAGATCCTCCCTTGAAACGGGGAAAAGAAGACTCTGTTTGCAGTTCTCCTGATTAAGGAACTCCCTTTCTCCTCTTTGCAACTCTTAAGATAACACGGTAAAACTCTTCCAAGTGGAGATTAAGCCCTGTGAAACCAGTTTTCAACGTTAAGGCAACCCATTTTACTTCAGATCTTTAGTGTCAGAAAGTGTTAACATTTCACATTCTGCGAGTAATTAGCCTGGGCCCATTCAAGTTTGTGGTCAACAGTATTGGCACAACTGATAACTGTTACGAAGAACACTCACGTACATGTCCCATCTTTTCCTCATTTTATGACTCGTTCAGATGACACTGGGAACCTGCTGCCTAGTATTCTGCTTTAAATAGATATTTCTTAACTTCAGGGTAACAAACTAAGTGGCAGAGCAGTACAGAGAAATCTATTCATGAAATTTTCTTCTCTCTAAAGATTGCTGATGAGACAAATCTACAGGATTGTCTAACTAGTCAGACAAAGGACCGCTAAATGTGAACTGAACTTGCTTATGCCAGTGGATGAGGGCAAGTTGGTTTTCTAAAATACTTATAAGTGCAGCATGTTTTGTTACATCACTGGATTTTTTGTTTTCCAGTAGATTTGCTATTCTATTTCTCCTCAGATCATGTTTTTACATTTGATATAAGCAGTAAAAGTCTGGAAAGCATGATGTAAACTTCCAGAAGAGTTATGGTTCACAAGATAAGGTGTATAGTGTCTGTGCCTAAAACTAAATTGGTGAATTAGTTATTTATCAATAAATTTAGAACTATTCCATTTCAAGTAAAACATAGAGCTATTTTACTTTACCAGTTTATCTCTTTCTTCTACAGCTTCACTGTGTGGAAGACTTCCAGACTGTTCAAGTGATCAGACTTCTAAAATATGAAAAGAAGGTGGCTAAAATGTGTTTCTTAATGATCTCCACGTTCCTTATTTGTTGGATGCCGTATGCAGTGGTCTCCCTCCTGGTAACATATGGCTATAGCAACCTGGTAACTCCAACAGTAGCTATCATCCCATCTTTCTTTGCCAAGTCAAGCACTGCTTATAATCCTGTCATCTATATCTTTATGAGTAGAAAGGTAGGTACATTAAAGATTTTATTATTTGAATAATTAGTAGCCTATGCCACAGTTGTGGAGGTTAGATCTGATTTACTTTAATCTGTAAAGTTGTTTTTTTTTTTAATTTGAACAGCTAGGATAAATGGTAAAGATCTAGTAGAATCAAAATCCCTGATGGTGCTTAAAGTACTACCCTATCAGAAATTGGATTTTAAATGTCTGAATTCACACATGAGCACTCACATGAAAGGGAGGGAAAGGAGTTGTCAAAATTTAAGTGTCTAGTTCTGACCATTTACCCATGAAATGGATTACAACTAGAAAACCTCATCTAAATCACCCCTTTACCACAACAGATCTCCATCAGACAAAATTCAGAATATCTGGTGTCTATTTTTTAGGAGGAAAAACCTTGCCTCTGACTTTTCCATTATGGCAACACAAGGATGGAAGAACTCAGCATAGTATTTCAAATAAGTATGCTCACAAAAAAACATGAGTGACAGCCTGTTCAGGATTTTAGACTGGGTTTTGCTAAGCAAGTATGTCAGTAAGATGTTTCAATAATGTTAAAATACCAGGGGGTAAAACAATTGTCCATATTCCAGTTCTGCTTAAGCCTAGAAAATTTTTAGGAACACACGTTCCTGATATGTTACTTCTCAGGAGCTCAACCATGAAAAACAAACCACATTGTAAGCAAAAGTAGGTATCTATTCAGTTGGCTTCTGGAAGAAAAATTTTTGAAAAAGACATCTTGAAATTTTGTTTAATCTCGAGTGGCAACAAAAAGTTGTAATTTGTTACGAATTTAAAAATTTCTAAGTGTGCAATACTAAAAGATTAATTTTAAAGTAGGAAAGTGAAACACTGTATTCTTAAAATGTTTCCATTAAGTTTTTAAGTGAACATTTTACAAAATCTGGCATATTGTCTTGGATCGTTTCAGTCTTGATAAATTGGTGATTTTGGTGGAAAAATATTACACCAGTAACATTTCTCAGAGCTTCGCTGTATTCAGAGCCAGAATCTCATGTGGATGACAGTGAAATGTTTTTCGGAGATAAATTATGTACTGTTAAGAAGACATACTTATCTATGAGAAAAACAAGTTTTTATTTTTGTCTGCTTTTGTAGTCTTCCTTATGAAAAGTCATCGCTGATTTAATGGTGGTAACTAGCTCATTTCAGTGCTTTACAGAGCAAAGAGAGAATGGAAGTATTTAGAGTTATCGGTGGCATGTCAAATATGTGGAAACTAGAAAACTATACACCTTTCTGTAAATCGTCAGTACTATGAAGGTAACTACTGAATGCAGTTAAGTGATGTTGGTGAATTTATTTAGACATTAAAATAGCTTCACTATAACCCTGAACATTAACTGAAAGGGTGACATGCATGTTGTCAACTTCTGAAACCAAGATTGTATGGACTTAAAAATATCTGGAATTTAATAGAATCACTTGACAAAGGGTAAAGAAATATGAATGATTGCTGGAAGGATTTCCCTGGGTTTTCATTACCTAATTATAGAGGTGGAATTTTCTGTGATTTGCTACACTGGTTTGCAATTGCCAGGCAGCAGCCCGGGCCAGCCAGCAGTCTGTAGGGACAAGGCAGCCAAGTTAGTGGGTCCGATCAGCCAAATGGGCAGCCAGGCAAAGGCTGCAGTGCAGCTCAGGCCAGGACCAAGGGCGAGGGCGAGTTTAAATGCTGTTCCCAAGTGAAGGCAGGAGGCCCCCGGTGTGGCATCTCATGGCCTGGGTATGGGGCACTAACAACAATCATGTTCAAAAAGAGTATTTTTCAACACAAGTGATTTTTTTAAATACTGTGAGTATATAAAAGTTTATAAATTGAGTAGTTTAATCTGAAAAAGATTTTGTAGGTTCTGATACCCAGAAGCAAATCAAACTGGTACCAGGCACAATGCCAGTAAAGTCATAGCCAGGATAAGAACGGATCAGTTGAATGTGCTTATTGGAGATGCATTATGAAGTGCTTCTCACTCACCTCTAATTCCAGATTAAGATCAAAATGATAATATTTTTGCTCATTTTCTGGGTTATTTTGCCCTCAGAAGGAATCCTAAAACCGGTTCTTCTCTATAATATCCTTCCTCTATCTGACCTGTGCTAACATGCTTGTGCCTTCTCACTTCCAGAGGTACCACATTATCTCTGAAATCTTCAAGGCCTCCACATGACTATTCTCTTGTGTTTTCACATAGCACCAGATTACCTTTCTCTATCGTCTTGCAACTTTCTAGGTCCCCTTCCCAACAGGACCTATTGCCTCCCCTGTGTCAGAGTAGGATTAATTTCCTATAACAAATCCTTGTTCCAAACTGGCATGTCAGAGAGCTTCTTGCATAATAGCTGGACGAGCAAAGTCAGTAACCATGCAGGATAATACAGAATAATCCTGAACACAGCTAAATGGAAGGCTGTTGAGAAACATGTCCTACTCCCTTTTCAGAGAAAAGGTGTGTTGTTTCCCCCCTGCCCTGTTTGTTGTTGTGGGGTTTTTTTTGTTTGGTTGGGGTTTTTTAAGTTCTCTTCATAAATTCCAGGCATGTCTTGTTATGGGTTATTGAAAGAAGAGGAAGCTGCCCACTTGTTTCTTGTAAAACCAGAGAATTTCCCTAAAGGTTTGTATCTGAGCTTTAGATGTATGTAGAGATGGAACTACTGAATGAGCGCATGCTTTGAGACCCATACCTTGCTTTGTGAAGGGGAGACCATAATTAGATAATTTAAAACAACGCTACTACTGGAATTGTTATTCTGTATACTGATGTGAGCTTTCACTGAATACTTTGCATTATTTAATCATAAGGTAGGACAGATTCCCTGTATCATAAATGGCTTCTAATTAGCTGAAAGATTTCTGTTCCTTCCCTATTCAATGAGAACATTTTAGTTCTGTGTTAGCAAGCTTTGAAATTTTATATCTGTGACATTCAATGCTTTTGTTAAAATTCCAGACCCTTGAGTTACTTAAAAGGAAGAAAACATCACTTTGTATCCCCTTCCTCCCCTTGTTCCTTCCCTCTGCATACTCCTGTGAAGTGTTTCTGAGAATATTCTTCCCCTGCTAGATCAAATGTGTGATTTTTTTGAATACTCAAAGATGGGAATAATGCCTATAGCACACCTTGGCGCCTAGTGCTCTTGTTCTTTGCAGATTGTAGATTGCAGATCTTGCTGCTGGTAAAAGATTAAATTGTATTTCAGTGGCCTCTACTGGCTAGGTGATCCTATTCAGCTCTGGTGTAGAGAAAAAGGTACCCACTAAAAAGCCACGATGTTTGTTGCAGCACTGTAACTTGGAACAAGGTGGAGGTATGCAGAAATCTGTTATTTTGAGTCATTTACTATACTGCTGTCTCCACTTGATAGTGAACGCTTAGGAAGTTGTAACTTCATTCTCTTTATTCTCTCTTGCAGTTTCGACGATGTCTTTTGCAACTCCTGTGCTTTCGCCTGATGAGATTCCAGAGGACTATGAAAGAGACACCAGCAACAGGGAATGACAAACCAATACGACCAATAGTTATGTCTCAGAAAGCAGGGGACAGGCCAAAGAAGAAAGTGACTTTCAGCTCTTCCTCTATCATTTTTATTATCACCAGTGATGACACTCAGCAAATAGATGACAACAGTAAACACAGTGGGACAAAAGTAAATGTCATCCAAGTAAAGCCTCTATAGGGATGAGCTAAAGAGACGTGAGAATGAGATGGACTGTTTAGGTTGGAGACTGGATTCAGTGGTGGTGTCTGTGGGCTGCCAAAGGAAATCACATTCTTAAGCTGTGAAATACTGAAGGGATTCTGCATCTGAAGCTCTGCAGGCAGTTCAGTTTTGGTCGCAGTACTGAAATCTCTGCATCTGTGCCAAAATTGCTGATGGATGTCTTTACTCTGAATTTTCTTAAAGCATACTGTAGAATTGCCATTCAGGAGAATTTGGTCAGGCTGGAGGAATGCGCTGACAGAAATGTTACGAAGTTCAGCAAGGGTAAGCGCAAAGTCCTGCACTTGGGAAGGAAGAACGATGCTGCAGCACAGCAGGCTGGGCCCTGGCTGCCTGGGACGCAGCTCTGCAGAAAAGGATGTGGGATCCTGTTGCTCAGTGAAGCAGGGCGTGAGCCTGTAGTGTGCCCTGGCAGCGAGGAGGGGCACCAGCATCACAGGCTGTACTGACAGGATCAGAGCCAGTAGTCTGAAGTGATTATGCCCTCAACTCAGCCCTCATTAGACCACATCTAGATACTGCATCTATTTTTGGGACCCCAATACAAGAAAGACATCAGTAAACTGGGGTGAGTTCAGTAGAGTCCCCCAAGATTTGTCAGGGGTTGGAGTACTTGGCCTGTGAGGAGAGGCTGGGGGAGCTGCACTTGACCAGCCTGGAGATGAGACATCTTCAGGGGAACCTAATAGCAGCCTTCCAATAGACATGGGGAGGTTTTCAAAAAGATGGAGCCAGGCTCTTCAGGGTGATGCATAGTGGAAGGATCAGAGACAAAGAGCATGAACTGAAACAAGAGAGACTTTGATGGGATATAAGGAAAAGCTTTTTTTACCCTGAGGATAGCCAAGCAGTGGAACAGGTCAGACTAGAGACTTCCTGAGGTTCCTACCAGCTTGAGTCATCCTATGATCCCTGAACCGCTAGCACTGCCAGCACACAGAGTTACCAGGGAAGAGGGAGGAATGTTTGAAGTTGGCTGCAGTTGAGTTGGTCTGAATTGGGGCTTTGCAGGGCAGGGGGGTGGGAGAAGTGATGTCGACAGTGACTGGGGCTATGGTTAAACCAGAAGCCAGCAGAAAGCTGCCCCTGTGTACTCAGCAAGCTGCTCTCTCAGTGCTAGCTGGTGGGACTCCTGAGATACCTAGTGAAAGAAAATCATGCAAATCAAAGCACCAATGAAAAAAAGGTCAGTGAAAAGGGAAAATCAGAATTTTTTTTTGTTAAAATAATTGCTTTATGCATCTTTATCTTGCATCCATTTATTCTGTACATGGACCAGGAGTGTCATCGTATATTAATCTTCAACATGCACTGGCACTTTGGTGAAAGTAACAGCTAGAGAAGAGCTGTGTAACTTTTGCCAAAGTTGCAGTGTGAGTAATGATTCTCCTACTTGGAGCTCAGTAAACCAAACAGATAGATTTTTATTTTTTCTCTCACCTTTGTAAGTGTTGCTGGTACAAAATGGTGACAGGATTCTGCCCCAGACACAGCTGCCTGTCATCATTGGATGAAAAAGTTATAGAACTAATTTTGAATTATGGCAGCTGATTCTCTACCACATTCATTGCACTGGTGTAATTTCTCTGCCTCAGTCTGCTAAATGGGCAGTGTGGATCTGCAACATGCAGCTTTTCCATCTCTGAAAGCTGTAAGAAAAGCAATTAAGAAACTATTTTCTTCCTCTGGGGACAAGTCTTCTGAGAGGTATAAAGGGAACATGCTGAATAACTGTTGGCACCAGTAGCCATTGGTCCTGCAGTCAAGAATAAAACTTAAAAATTAAATAGAAAAAATCAGGGTCTAAATGTAGAAGCTTTCAGCTAGTTCCTGATATAGGGAGTGACCTTGACTGACTTTGTGTTTGTGCCCGTGCCTTTGAAGAGGCATATTTCCTTATATGTGTACCCCTCTAGAGCTTTAGCACTGGTAATCTGGCTCTGTGTGATGTTTAAAAGTGCATCCGGAGTCCAGTCTGGTTTCTAGATTAAATCATATAATCTGAGAGAAAGCAGGTGATAAATAGTTGTCTTTGTTTCTTTTTTATTTGTTATTTTTGTTTTATTACAAATGCATAGATATGTTGTCTTACCATGTCAAAGATCTGCCCTTATTAAGCATGTTCATTGCAATGTCAAGAACTACGTTTTCAGCCAATGATCACTACATCTATGCACATGTATATTTACAAAGGGAGAAAGATGTACATTAGCATTCCATGTAATGATTCTATCCTTTTAACAAAATGTTTGGTATTTTAGTATTTTCTGTATATTGAGCCTTCAATGAGTGGTTAAATGTACTGTATTTATATCAATGTGTTCTCAGCGAAATTTTTTTTTCCCCACTGAGAGGGAGATGGTTTGGTGTCGTCACTTGTTGGATACAGCTTGAAGGGTATCATCAGGCACTGAAAAAACAACAGCACTTCAGGATTCCAGTTGATCTTTTTGTAAAGAGCAAGTATAGGGTCTGTAAAGAGAAACTGTACACTGTTCAGATTTATGAGGGTAAAATTTGAGTAATTAACAATAACAGTATATGATTTTTTTAATAATTGATGTGTGACATATTTACTACTACAATACATAGAACACTAACACTTATGTAACAATATATGAAAACTAAACATTAAAAATTATTGTAAATTTGTTATCGTGGCTACTCTTTGTAAATTGGTGGCCTAAAGTGATAAATTTTGTGGACTGTTTGAGGTAACTTGTTCTTATAGCCTGTAAAGTGTCACTAGCTTTAAGTGTGGCTATGTGGAGTTAGCATGCTGCAGTCCTATTTGCTCATCTTTTAAGCTCAACTATTTTCTGTGTGTAACTGCAGCACTGATGGAAAATTCACACCTTGCTACAGAATGTAAGTTTTGTAACAGTCAGTCTTTGAGTGTCACCAGGTTATTTACAGATTTGTTATTTTTTTTTGAAATTTTAATTCTGTCTTTGGTCTATGCTGGGGATGTCACAACTGACTAGTTTTCTACAGTGGCAATGCAGAGACTTATGCGGGACCTTTCTCTCCCATTACAGGGAATGGAAGAGGAAGATGCTTAGCATTAACATTTGGACCATTAGCTGTTCCTAAAGTAACAGAAATACAGACTAAGAAAGAGGAAAAGGAGAAGGAGAAAGTGTGAAGGGCAAAAGGATAAGAAGAAATGAGAATGGTACATTATTTATGGAGATTTTAAATAAACTAGTTGGTAAGAACTTTCATGATGCTGTCATGCAAAGGGAAGTGGCAGGTGTGGTGAGTACCATGGTAGCTTCAGAGCCAATTCATTTCTCTTAATGATGTTTCATTGATTTCATGCATTACTGGAAAAATGCATACAATGGTTTAGCTAGAATGCCATTTGTAACCTGCAAATGCAGGAGCCTCAGCTAAATTGCCTCCCAGCAGCTGGTGCGTCAGGACTCTGTTGGGAGGCATTTCCACATCTCCTTCATGCTGTGGAAAGTATGCCCTCTCACCCTGTGTTTTGAGACAGTCACAAATCCTGAGGCTGTGTCCACTGACCTGCCAGTGCAGGGACTTCTGCTGCCCTGGATCCCATGGAGGGAAGAGACTGCAGGATGTGTGGTGTAGATCTGCTCTGCAGCCTTGTGACCTTCCTCCTCTTTCAGCTCCCAGAAGCAGCTAGATTTATGCTGAATGTATCTGACTTCATGCAGAAGAGTTGGGTTTTATACTACTAAGACATTATATTTTATCACAATGATTACATCAGTCAGGAGATCAGCATTCACAAGTATCCTTTGTCCTCCTGTCCTTTGCATAACAGCAGTATCCTGCTGCTGTTTCCTGCTAGAATACTGCAACAGCTAAGTGAAATGGATATTCAGGCACTATATTGTGCTAAACCATCCAGAAAGAACAGCCTGTAAAAGTACATTTATCCTTGGCTTATATAAACAACCTTCAGCTCAAGAACAGAATTTGACTGTATAATATTCAGAGGTAAGAATGAGAAAAATCTGATGATCATGGCAGAGGATTTCACAAACTTATATTTGACCCACATATAAACATCTCAGTTTGAAAATACCTGTTGTCAGGTATTTCTTTTGTCAGTCCATTTCACCACAGTTAAGAAGCCTTATTTTTTTGTCTTTCATAAAGGAAAAGAGGAGAAGGGGGTGACTGGAACAGTCCCAGAGAGTAGGGATGCCTGTTCCTGCTGCTATTAAAGGTTGGCAGTAGGTGCCCCTTTTGATTTGGACTGGTACTTGCACATGCCCCAGTCCCTCCCTGGGTGGCAGCAACAGCAGGACGAAAAGCAGGAGGGAGAAGTGCACAGCTGATCTCCCTTTCTTCTGCCACAGGCAAATGCTGCAGCCTTTTAGTCCCACTTGTCTAACGCTCAGGGCCGCTTTGCCTGCTGCTCTGACCTGGCTCTGCATTTCATTTATCCAGCTCAAACTGAACATTATGAATGCCTTTCTCTCTCTCTTCCCCCTTACCAGATTAGTATTGAAGAATTACTTGTAACGCATTAAAGCTGAAGAGGAAATTAAATTGATTTTCAGTACAAATTAGAATGCAGGTTATTAGCAACAGACTTGGCATCAAACGCTGCTGGACCTGGCTCTTCTGCCTCTCGTTTCGTTGGATTTTCAACAGTGTTTGCACTCCCTCTTGTGGCTTGCTCGGCCCGGTGCCTGCTGATAGAAGAATGAGCCTGGTCTCCTAAAAACCTGTTTTCATTACACATTTCCCCTGCATATGGGAAGATTCACTGTTTCATGTGTATTAGTTTTTGTTTATATTGCATATACGTCTGTCTCTGAAAAATTATGGGAAATAGCTATCTGTAAATAATAGGAAATCTGGCCTGTCACAGTGATAATTTGAGAAGCTTGTGTCTTTGCATGTTCTGGAGAATGCAGCTGCATAGAAGGCTGGTTATATAGATTGTGTAGGCATGGTGCTGGAGCAGCATACTAAAGTGCTTCTAAATCCATTTTCTGCCTTGCTGAAACTTTCTCCAAGTGAAGGCAAAATTCCATGTGTTACTTCTCAAAGCAGCTTGAGGTCTGCTCTGAGAGGGAGTAAGGTGTGTGCATACCAGTTAGCCATGCTAGTTTTCACCAGTCTACCTTTATAGATAGACGATTGAGACTGAGGCCAGGATATAGTGTAGAATTATTAAACCTTACTTAATAGGCTTGCTGCCACAGTCTTCTTTATTTATATTAACGGCATTTCTATCATATTAGTGAGCTTCCAGGTGTAGCCAAAATGGAATTTTGTTTCTATGATGGATGGATCTGAGACCAGGAATGAGAAAATACTCTTCATCTTCATGTATCCCATTGTCTTCATCGTTTATCTAATTGACTTGCATCAATACGCCCTCAATACACTGTGCCTTTCATTTGGTTTGCTCTGCTGGTGTGAGGTGTGTACCAAGTACATGGGATGGACCATGGCTGATATCTTGAACAATGTCTGTGCAAATTCTGTCTGCAATTGCTTTTTTTCTAAGGCATGCTGAAGCCTTCAGAAAGAGGCCCTTACACAATCGGGCAGTATTTTCTTTTCTTATGCCAAATACGCATTTATTTTAGCACCCTTTCAATAACATGTCTTCCAGTTGGGTCTTAAGTATGCTTGGCAGGCTGTTGAACATGAGTTTTAACTATCCTCCTAGAGGTAAAATACAGAAGAGGATTTTTGTCCACTTCTGAACCCTCTTTCGGCACTGAGCTTAAAAGATCTTTTGGGTAGATAGTTAGTACAGCATCTGTGTACATCACATAATACCAATCTACACCTCCATTTCACATGATGGCTTCTATTAATCATGACTCGTGGCTTTGTAGAGATAGTTGTAAAATAAGCATTTTCTTTAAACCCATCAAAAAACAATGAAACTTTACAAATCACAGAACTATGTATGGTTTTCAGTTTTTCAGTTGCCTGAAAGCCTCTAAATGAGGGGATAGTAGGACAGGAGAGGGGGGGAAAAAAAAGGTGTAGGTGTAGGAAGACATTCTTTTCTTTTCAAAAATACTAGAACAATGCCTGATGTTTCTCCTGGTTTGAGGAGATATGGTAGCCATATGACTAGTACACACTTAGGATGTTTAAGAGTATATAACAGCATCTAGAGATGCTCATTAAATAAATAGTTCAAGTAACATAGCTATTTATGGCTACACAAAATAGTCCAACTCATGAATAATAAATATATTTAAAATTCTAAGTAAAAGCTTAGATATAGCTGTCTCTTTCCAACCCTGAGGCTACTTCTATTAAAGTTAATAGCATGTCTGGTTTCCAGAGAATTGCTATGAAATGTACTGACAGTGGGGAGCATTTGCTTCGATGACTGTATTGAAATAGCTTATTGGTACCTATTGCTGCAATGATGTGTGATAGAAAAATAATCATATTTACTTTGAGTTTTCTCTAACTACATTTTATACATCCAGATTAGGGTATTGTTGTAAAAGACACTCAGCTTTTAAAAGAAATTTGGGAGATCATACGCTGCCAATTTCCAAGGTGAAATGAGAAAGTGATTAGAAATGGACATGTTGCTGCCTGAAGCAGACAGAACATTTCCCAGGAACAGTACGTCCCAAGCCTTACCTTTTTGAACATCATCTCCTAAGAACTGGTCCTTGAAACATTACAAAGAGGCATATAAATGATCATGTCTTTCTCAGAAAGGTAATGAACAACAACAGAAATTATGTCTAAAATGTCAAATATGGGAAAATTTGGTAATCATGTCTTCCTTTCTCTATCTAGGCACTTCTTCTTCTTTGAAATTGAATTTTTAGGTTAACAAAGCATTGCTTTTTCTGAGTGAAGGCTCTTCCATGTTCCTGTTTTTCAACCAGTTACAACATTCTTTCATCAAGATTATGTCCTTTTCTAACAGAAAGGCTCAAATGTGTGGACTCTGCTGAGTAAAGAGGGAAGCTCAACATACTTGAGATCTCTACCTTATTGCAAGGAGGTTTGTGAAGATAGCATCAACTTGGCAGTGGGGAAAGGGACTGAACTGATATCTACAGAAATTTTTAAGAGAATGATGTACAGTGAGACAGCATTGGCATGTACTTTAAATATAATATATCCATACATTTATTTTGCACATAATACACGGTTATATCTGAACATAAGGGATTCATTGGTCCTCAGACTATGTCAGCTTTCGTTGGTAACAGCTTGAGATGTGCATCAATTACATAGCAAGATGTTTTTTATCCAAATAAGGTGTCACCCTGCAGAGGGAGCTGTTGGGTTATCAAGTCAAACATGACTATTGTATTTTTATTGCTGGAGTTTTTTGTGTTCTTGGTTTGTTGTGTAGTTGTGGTTTTTTTGGTTGTGTGTTTTTGGTTTTGGTTTGGTGGTTGTTTTTTTTTTTTATATAGTGAGCTTGCATGAGTGCTTACAGATTTAGTTTTCTTCAGGCTTTGCTACGTTTTACAGAAGCTCATCTCTTAAGCTGTTTGTCCTTCCTAGAGGTGACAATTACATGCTTAGTGCTTTCTCTGCAAATGAAACAAGATAGGACAAGAGGTCCATCCTGTTCCAGAGTACCAAGGACAATGCTCAATTTGTATAAAATACAGCAGATTTCACAAGGGGACAAACTGTCCAATTATCCTATCTGAATATAGAGTGCTGTGTCCAGATGGGAGCAGCATTCTGCTGTGACTGGGAGAGAACTGAGTTACTTCCATTGGAAAGACTTGCCACCAGGGACAGTCTAATGTAACATGCACAGAGAAGAGACAGTCTTTACTTAACAGAATTTTATTTGTTGCTGTTTCTAGTTTTAATTATGCTGTACCCCACTATTGCTAGACTTCCCCAAAACCGGAAAGCTGCTCTCCTGGTTGTTCTTTGCCAGTCTACTGAGGTGACTGTATCTGGCACTGCCTCAGATGTTGGCAGTAGACACATGCTGAATTGTGATTATGTCAGACTGACAGTTCCTCTTGGGAAGCTAAAGCTTTGTATTATATGTGGACTCAAATGGAAGACATAGACCTATTCCAAGAGATTTTTAATTGCAAACAGAGCTTCAAGAGATCTTTTATGCTACAGCATCATACTACTTGTAAGTGAACATCCTATCTCTGTCAGATATTCCCTGTTCAGTTAAGGTAGTTATTTTGCTTTCTTCATAAGTAAGTGTGCCACCAAATTAGGAACTCCACTCATTTCAGAACAGTACAAGTCTGAAGAACATAAGTAATTTTACCAAACAATGTCAGTCCATTTTCTAGTGTTTGTGACACTTTTCCCTCAATTTTGGAGCCATTTAGCATCTATTAGCAAGGGTGTATCTGTGCTCTGTAGGACTTCTGTGTTATGAGAGAGGCTCACAGTCTCTTTCTTGGTGTCACTGTGAGTCCAAGGAGAGCTGCTGTTCTTCACAGGTCCAAACATTAGTTGCTTTAGTCAACTGTAAATTTGTGTTGCCTAGAAATAGTTTTCCTATATTTTCTGGCTTATCCTTGTTCTTTCCCAGTCCTCCTAAAGTTGTTTCTATATCCTTTCTGAAATAGGTCTCCTCTGGCTCTTCTACACCCCAGTTTAGGTAATATTGGAGAGTTATCTCCTCAAAGAGATAGCTTTCCTCTTGCAAAAGATATGGCCACGTAAGCTAAGTCTCTTCTCTTGGGGGTTTCCATATGAATCCATAATGATGCTCCTTTCCACTGCATGTCTGGAAGTCCTGAAAATAACAGCAATATTTTTCTGACAGATCTGCCTGATAGATAGAAACAGTTTGTTGCACTCCCTGATGTGAGTGATGTTACATTGTTTTTTAGGCAACCCTGTACGGTACAGACAATCATTTTACTCAATCTGCTGTTGCCCAGGGGGCTGGCAGAAAGAACCTGCAAAGTTCTGGTGACACTTAGTTCCCACTTGAAGACACAAGTAATGACCATCTACACAGTATTCTTGTAAAGCAGCAATATTACTAAACAAAAGTATTGGCTCACTTTGTCTCTACAAGGTCATTCCTAAGAGAGAGAAAAAAAAAAAAAAGCCTAATCTTCTCTAAAGTTACATCCACCATAATATCAGCACAATGGACTGGTCATTCCTCAGTTGCAGATGTGATCTCTGTGGTACACCATGACCAAAGACTAGAGAGCCAGGATCATGCTGATTGTGGTTGTTAACAGGCTTCAGAGCTTCTCTGAAGTAGCTGAAAGAGAAGCTCATGACTTGCCAAGTAAACCAGTTACCCTCTCTAAAGGATAGGCACTGGCTATCACAGCTGGGATTCAAAGGCACATTATGCAACATGCTACAGAAACATAGTTTAGTATTATGCCTGTAGCATGACTGTCCAAAATGCACTGACCAAGCACTGAGTTCAGGTTTTGCAGTGATCTCTATAGACTCTTCTCTGGTGTCTTCCAGACAAATGGGTAAATATAGGTGGTATAGATGTAGATGACATTCATGCTGTTTTTTCCCCCATATTTATCTTCTCATTGTACCAGAGGTACAGGTACATTGTACCAGGATAAAATGATGAACGGCTTTTGGTTGGTCTTTATTCTTTTCTGTCTTGTTATTTGATTTTGTAGTTAGCATGTAGGTATACATATATATATATATTTACAAATACATTTGTACTGAGATTACCAAGTACCTATTTCATAGCTGCCCTTAGTCAATCATCTGTGAGACACAATTCAGGTTGCAGAATGAACGTTCACTCTCTTTTCTGACTTAGAAAGTTAAAGCTGTGATTTTAGCATTGCACTAAAATGTGGACAGAGTGAAACAAGGTAAAAAACATGGGAATGACTGGAAGGAGCCAGCCTGCTGGTTAGGTAATGCCCAGCCAAACCAGATCTCCACAATCACTGCAGAACAGCATGGGGAAGATGCAGCAGGCATGAGATAAACTCAGGGTCTTTGGCAAAGGAGAGTCAGGCTGCATGTGGCAACTTTGGTGCAGGTTGCAAAGAAAAGCCACTAAGACCTGGGCTTGTGAAGCTGCGTGGGGCTGAGGAGCCCGGGGGACAGCTTGTTCTTGATGAGTAGTCTGTGAACAAGGGGTTAGTGCAGCTGGGTCCTGAAACACTGACCAGGGAGTGCAAAAACCAGCATCTGACTGACCCCTAGGGACGGACTGTCTGGACTAAATATCATTAGTTGTAAGCTGGAAGAAGCGTGTCTTTGTGCTGTTATATGAAGCTGCTCACAGAAAGCAAGAGGGGAGAAGGAATCATTACCTCTTCCTATCCTTCAGTATCCCTGAAGGTCTGCATTTGAACACAGGAACTCCATGGTTACAAGTCTGGATTATTTTGTGGACAGCAGTGTCCATGGGGTTACACGTGAGCTTGTAGAGGGCCTTTGGATCTCATAACCTTTTGAAGTGTAAGAGTGAAAATAGACCCATCTGTCCTCAGTTCCTTCACTAAAATCAAGAAGCATAACTATGGGATTATGTAAAAATGGAGAACAAGGATAGCTTGGGGGCCTGTCTCAACAACATGCCTCAAAGACATTGTTGCCATAAAGTGGGCAACAAAATTTTTATATCTCTGGATGACTGGTTGCTCAGATCTTATACCTCATGGCAGAGAAGTTACTGCCTGGTGACTGCTGAAAAAGATGAGATGCAGAAGACCCTTGCTAAAATGGGCATCCATTCCTCCAGCCTCACATATGTAACACTGAGTGAAGAGACTTGCAAAATTCTGAAAGACGAATGTTTCTTAAAACAGCAACAGAGGCTGATTTGGCCATGTGTAAGTGGATAGCTATGTCTGTGCATGCACCTACCCTAACTTAAAGAAGGTGCTTCATGGGTTTTGAAGTCTAGAGAGTTATTCAGCTTATCTTGAAGCAGATACATGTGTTTGATCAAATGACAAGTTCTGTGGATTCCACTGCCTGTATCAACTGAAAACTGTATTAACGGTGATGCCTGCTCATCACAACTGCATGGCCTCAAGTTGCTGCTCCACAAGGGTGCAGATCTCCTGCTGGTCCTAATCAAATTCATCAGCCACCTGTGGATGCCTTGAATATGCTAGGGCATCTCAGGTGGCATTAGGCACCTACATGGGTGCAAAAGTATGGAGACTTAGATCTCCACTGACTACAATGGAACCCTATACATTTAGTTCATACCCAAGCACCTAAATTTTATACACCCAAATATGGATGTCTGAATGTGGGCTTGAATCTTCCCCCTCTTGGCTCTTTAACACAACGACTCTGTCACTTCACTTCGTAAATGAGTTTTGCTGAGGACTCCTGTTTCCTTCCCCTCTCTTTCTTTCTTTCTTTCTTGTCTCTTTCCATCTTTAGCAGAATACTATGAACTTCACCTGGACAGCTTAGTTCCCTGGCAGCTAATCACCTAGCACCCAGGGTGTCAGATGTAATAATGCTTTATCCGGATGCACGATCTGCCCCAGTTTTGTCAGGTGGCTGGCAGTTTGAGGCAAGCTGTTGTCTGGACTGTACTCTGTGTGTGTATCATGATCATTGCTAATTTCTCATATGAGTTTGATACTAATGAATGCAATTCCACTAAATGGCATAATTTCCTTGGAATCGTGCTTTCTGGCTGAAAAGCATTGTATTGAAATATTTTTGGCTAGCACTACTTGGGAAGAATGAGACAAACAAAAGTCTCTCAGTCTTTTCTTTAAATAAAAAGTCTTTAAACATATTTATGCCATCCTAAGACTGTAGGGTTTTTTGTCATTTCAAAGTGAGCAGCTGCTGAAGTATTATGGAATTGAACCAGAGATAGTTAATGCTACTATAAAAGTAGCAGAAGAGATGGAGGGAAACTGTTGAGAATATTACCCATGAAAACCATGTTCTAACTGAAATAGCTTTCCTTAGGAACTAGATCATTAGCCTGAAAAATACAATTTTGACTTCTCCACAAAGAGTGAAGCACCATCAATTGACAAATTTACTGTTCCTGAGAATCTTTCAAGTTCAGTGCTGTTTGTTACTTCAAACTTGTGGCAGTGATCTGAATCTAAAATAGTTTTCAACTTGTTTTTATCAGTTTGTTGGCAACCAGTGCAAAGGAGATGCAAAATGCTGCCAAATCAAGATTCCAGGGATTTGCATGCATTTAGCATTCTGGGGAAACTAACTGCATGAGATACAAAGCAAAAGGGACCCCAAATTAAAGCTTCTCCAGTAGAATTTACTTTGCATCCTGAAACAGTGGGTATCTCCATATGTCTGCTCCATCACTGTACTGCCTGATCACCCCAAATTATCCTCACATTTCTCTACAGTGGGACAGTACTATATCTCATACAAGTAACCAAGCTGAAGACAGGCCTTGTCTTTCCTGAAGACAGGAAAGTCTGTGGCAGCAGAAGGAATGTTGTCCTGGAGTTTAGTGCTCTGTGAACTCTCCTACCCTTGAAAAGGCAAGCCCTCCAACAGATTTGATAGCCTTTTATGATGGCTTGACTGGCCGGGTAGATGAAGGGAGAGCCATGGATGTTGTTTACCTTGACTTCACCAAGGCGTTTGACACTGTCTCCCATAACATCCTCATAGACAAGCTTAGGAAGTGCGGGTTAGATGAGAGGACTGTGAGGTGGATCGAGAACTGGCTGAATGGCAGAGCTCAGAGGGTTGTGATCATAGAATCATAGAATCATTAAGGTTGGAAAAGACCTCTAAGATCATCAAGTCCAACCGTCAACCAACACCACCATGCCTCCTAAAGCAGGCCCCGGAGTGCCACGTCTACACCTTTTTTGAACGCCTCCAGAGATGACGACTCCACCACCTCTCTGGGCAGCCTGTTCCAATGCTTGACCACTTTCAGTAAAGAAATTTTTCCTGATATCCAATCTAAACCTCCCCTGGTGCAACTTGAGGCCATTTCCTCTTGTCCTATCACTAGTCACTTGGGAGAAGAGTCCAACACCCGCTTCATTACAACCTCCTTTCAGGTAGTTGTAGAGAGCGATACGGTCTCCCCTCAGCCTCCTATTCTCCAGACTAAACAACCCCAGTTCCCTCAGCCGCTCCTCATAAGACTTGTTTTCTAGACCCCTCACCAGCTTCATTGCCCTTCTCTGGACATGGTCCAGCACCTCAATGTCTTTCTTAAATCAATGGCACAGAGTCTGTACAGGGGTCTGTACTGGGTCCAGTCCTGTTCAACGTATTCATCAATGACCTGGACGAAGGGATAGAGTGTACCCTCAGCAAGTTTGCCGACAATACCAAACCATGAGGAGTGGCTGATATGCCAGAAGGCTGTGCTGATATCCAGTGAGACCTGGACAGGCTGGAGAGCTGGGCTGAGGGGAACTGAATGAAATTCAACAAAAGCAAGTGTAAAGTCCTGCACCTGGGGAGGAACAACCCCATGC
>WAAD01035882.1:43166-79368 GCA_013389945.1 Fregata magnificens | reverse complement strand
GTTCAAGAAGGACAGGGAACTGCTGGAGCAAGTCCAGCGGAGAGGCACAAAGATGATCAGGGGACTGGAGCACCTCTCTTATGAGGAAAGGCTGAGAGACCTGGGTTTGTTCAGCCTGGAGAAGAGAAGACTGAGGGGGGATCTTGTTACTGCTTACAAATATCTGAAGGGTGGGTGTCACGAGGATGGGGCCAGACTCTTTTCAGCGGTGCCCAACGACAGGACAAGGGGCAATGGGCACAAATTGGAACACAGGAAGTTCCAGCTGAACATGAGAAAAAACTTCTTTACTGTGAGGGTGACAGAGCACTGGAACAGGCTTCCCAGAGAGGTTGTGGAGTCTCCGTCTCTGGAAATATTCAAAACCCACCTGGATGCAGTCCTGTGCCCTCTGCTCTAGGTGTACCTGCTCAAGCAGGGGGGTTGGACGAGATGATCTTCAGAGGTCCCTTCCAACCCCAACCGTTCTGTGATTCTGTGAACCACTTTTCTTGC
Organism: Fregata magnificens; assembly: GCA_013389945.1. Taxonomy (NCBI): domain Eukaryota; kingdom Metazoa; phylum Chordata; class Aves; order Suliformes; family Fregatidae; genus Fregata; species Fregata magnificens. The sequence continues at coordinate 78,873 of WAAD01035882.1, read as the reverse complement.
CAGGCACGAAGATATATTTACTGCTGCTGACAAGGAAGGAGAAGAAAGCAGCTCCTGCACAGAGAGCCACAGGGGGGTGATTTTTCTGATGGTGAAAGTAATTGTCTTTCATTAAATAACTTGCAATCCCAAACTTCAACACTGCTTTCCTTAGCAGCTATTTTGGGATTCAAGAACATTTGAAAGTTACATTTAATTCCAGTGTCTAATTATTTTTTTTTAATCTTCATTTTAAAAGGCTGTTGAAATAAAGGTCACAAAATGCTAACTATAAATTTCCCAGGTCACTGCCTTTCTGTGGCTATTGCTAGAATGAGCAAAAATGTTACGACTATAATATGGATTAAATATGCTAAAATATGTTTTTACTCCTACTGTCCTAGCAAACATGAAGATCAGAAGGCATAGTGACTTAGCAGACATTTTTCCATGGCTTGATCAGCCACTGAGTTGATATAAGAACTCCTTTCAAATACAGTTTTTAGCAGTAATAGCAATGCTAGATATTTCTTTTTTATCAGCTAATGTCTAAGTTTCAGGGGACACTGGTAGACATCGTACCTATCTTTTTCCATAGTGCAGCACAAAATAAGTCATTATCAGAAGTTCAAACCTTTAAAATGCTGAACAGGTAAAAGCTAGCTTTGTCTGTCTTAGAGGCAGACATTCCCTTAATTTTGTGAAAACAGAGCACAGAGGTTGAGTGCCTTCCCAGCTTGTTGTCTTAGTCAGACTTCATCATCTGTCAGATTTCCCTGCAGTCACTCTCACACTTGGCTCTCTGTATTACTCTGCACCCCTAACAGCAGTAAGATTTGGAAAATTATTAGCAAGAGAACAAGTGTAATTTCTTTGGGGATGAACTTTTTGTTTTGTTTTCATATTGTGCCCGTCCTGGTTAATATTGACCCTAAGTATTTGACAGCTTACACTACAAACCATAATGTCTCATATGGAAAGGAACAGTATTGGCACTCTCATTCATTATGCGAGAAATCTAGCTGCAGGAAATTTTGGCACACGGAGTCATAGCTCCAAATGGACAAGACAGATTCCTACAGAGACTGTTCAGGTGGCCTAAGACTGACCTTGGGTAATAAAATACCATCTCAAGTTCATGGACATGAATTCATCGTGGAATGCCTTGTGGGCAGTGCTAGGAGCAGTGCTTCAGCCCATGCATGGTGGATAAGCAAGCATGTAGTTAGGCAGGAAAATAAGCGTACCCTGAAACAATGTGTTGCAAGCACTTGGATGAAGCAACACTCAGAGAAAATAGGATGAGAGAGCAAGATCTGTTTGTAGCTGTAAAAAAGGTTTTGGCCTGGGCAAGGCCACTGGTTAGCAGTGAATTATGAAGCATCAGAGCCATAGCTATAGCAGGGCAGAAGGGACACGGCAATAAAGGTGCTACCCAGGAATTGGGGAGGCAGGTCTATGGCAGAGAGCTGGACAGGAGGTGGGAGCAGAGGAAGCTTAAAGAATCTGGCAGGAATCTGATAGTCATAGAAATAGCTGTCTTCTCCTCCCTCAGGCTATCCTTCTGAAAATGGCATAGCTGCTGATAGTGTAGCTCCTTTGTTGATGATATACAGAAACTGTGTTTCAGCTGCTGACTTGCCAGAGATGTCACTCAGAAAACCCTGAAATCTGTACCAAAAATAAATAAGAAACTCTATTTAACATGGGCTGAGTGACAATTGGTTGTTACAGTTGAGTTTGCTGAGTCAGCGGAGAATACATCTCACAGGTCAGTTGGTTGATATCAGCAGTGCTTGCTCACCACAGAAGAGGTTAAAGTCAGTGGGAGATGGGTGTAGGCAGTGCTCTTCAGAGTTAAACACAATTGTTTAACAGATTAAATTGCCTTCACTATCTGTGGATTTTTTTTTAAATGAAGTTATACCATTCCTCCTCCCTCTCTTTGCATTGGTTTTGACAGCTGCTGTTGTTTACAGGAAGCATTAGGAGAGAAGCTAAGCTACAGACCCAGCAGAGTTCCTCAAGGTCAGCTATTATGTAGCTGTTGTCTATAAACAGCATTGTGCATATGCTGTCGAGGTCCATGGGCTTTTCATTCCCAGCAACTGCCATTTTCTGCTAGCGGTAACTGGGAGGTAAATCAGGGCCTTATGATATATCAAGCCACTGAATCAGAGCTTCACTTCTCCTACTCCCTTTGGTTTGCAAAAGCACTGAGAAGCAGTTAGTATGAGTTTCATATTAATGCTTAAGGATGCTTGGATATCACAAAGGAGCCCTGAAATTCAAGGAAAACTACAGCGTGGACAAAGGAACACATGTATTTTTAGGCTTTAAACACAATAACAATGAAACCCAATAAGACAGCTATATGAAATACCGTTGGCTGTCTGCAACCCTCTCAGTAGAACAAGTTAAACTAAGATTAAACTCCTCAAAGCCATTTGTAACAGCAAGCTCAGACCCATGCTGGTATCATTTTGCATTAACATTAAGGAGAAGTAGGGCTGCCCTTTCCTGTACCCTCTAGCACTGAGCAGATCTGGCCACAGGGCAACCCCAGGCCTAATTTTGATGCAACAATCTCACCTGGAAACACTAAATCAGTGCCAGACTATGATGACACAGGAGACAGAAGAAAAACTGCAAGTGTCAACAGGTGTCCATCTCTCTGGGTCTCTAAGCAACCTTAGTGCGTGTGTAATTCACACACAAGGAAAAGCTAAGCTATCAGTGCTCCATGTTAGCTTCTGGCTCTGCACATGGGCTTTTCCTTTCCTTTCCTTTCATGGTCACTCTCCTTAGGCAGTAATGAACCTGGCAAAGTTTGGGTTGGTTTTCCCCCCGCCCCGATCAAGAAACCAGCAGTTTTGTGCACAGGCATCTTGGGCCCATGGGGTTGCCTGTGAACAAAGTAATGTATTTGCATGATTGGGCCTGCAGCATCTGAGATCTGAAGGATCTCAGATCTCTTTGTTACCCCTAAACCAAATTTTGTCCCGTTCCAGGTCTGCATTTCTTTAAGAGACTACTGGTGAGTTACTTATAGCTGCAGGGTCTCCAGGGCCAGCCTGTGTCCTGTCTCTTCTGCCTGCACTCCTCTACACTGCCTCTGGTGTTACCATTGCTCAAGTCCTCTCCTGTCATATTGGACCTGTATTTATGCTACATCATTATGTTAGAGTCATAAATATCTTATTCTACATCAACTGTTCTTTTTTGCTTGTAACTATTGTAAATGTAAAAACTTTGGTTATGCCATGCAAAGAAAAGCAAAAGTAAACCAAATTAACCACAGTGACCTGGTAATTGGAAAAATCCAAGTGAACCAAGTGCAAACAAAGCTGCAGGCAGGTCAAGACAAGTTCAGGCAGAGCAAGCCTGACAATCCTCAGTTGTGAGGCCGTGCAAACACACTATTAAGTGTGTGGCCTGTGACTATCAATGGCAACACTTTCCTGGCATATGCTGTTTGTAACACACAAGGAAAGATGCGTGTTTGGTTTTTAGCTTTTGGGTGCAATGCTCCCAGCTCATTCCAGTACCTCCATTCCTGTCTGCATTTATATCTGTGTCAATGCTTTCTCTTTGGCACTAGCAGTAGTGTATACTGTCCTGGATTTCTTTCCCAAACTACAAGATGTCGGGAAAGACTCTACTCTCAAACCATAGTTACCTTGGGCAGAGACAGAGCACAGAAGGTTTAAGCTGAAAACGAATATAGTAAGTGAGGGGTATCTTCAGTTAGAAAACTTAAATAACTTTTTGCAATCTTGATTGCCTCTTGCCACCTGCAAAAGCCATAATGAAACATCTTGTCTTTAAAGCCAGATTTGCCTTCTGGGCTCATGTTGGGAGTTCAGCTTGTTAGATATGAGAAGATATTCTTCCAAGTGGAACACAGACTTTGCAGAGGTGAAAATTGGGGCAGGCTCACACCTGATGTCAGTCTTTAAAGACACACTAGTGCTGAACCCAGTGTTTAAAAAATGTCTGCTGGAAGATCAATCAAAACATCTGATTCTTCAAGTCTGAGGGAATGATATGTCTTATTTCATCTCAATGTCAACCTACAGTCACTCTGCATTGTGCTATATAGGGTCATCTTCAGCTACAAAAGACTAATGAAAATGCCAGCATTTAGTTCAGGGAACGCACCCTTCAGTTTCAGTGACAAAACAGCTGGAAGTTTAACCTGTTTCTTCACTCCCAGCTGTGAAAGTATCCTGCGGGGAGAAAATGCTGCCTGAGTTGGGGCTACAGTATTAAGAAACTGTGTTTTTCCCACTTTTTAATGTTTTAAATCCGTGGTAGAGTGGTATTCCCTCAACTCTTCTGTCAAGCAGATGTGGCAGCTAAATCAAGATGAATGGGCTGGCAGCTGTCAGTGGAGAGATGTTATAAAGCCTTCACAGGCAGCATTTTGCTGTCAGCTGCATCAGAGGTGTCATGAATTGAAGTGGCCTGCAAAGTGAATTTTCCTCACTGAACTAACTCAGTGCTGCTCAGCAGCATGGCTAAAACCAAATTTTGAAATCCTAAGCATGAAGTATTGTAAGCAGAGACCTGATTGCTCATGTCATGAGAAGTGAAGGCAGCAGAAGGGACAGAGATAGGATCCAGAGCGGGGGGAAGGGTGTGGAGAGACCATTTTGCCTCTCCTGCTGCTGCTGGGCAATCAGGAGGTGAGTCAACAGCAACTGGTGGGTCTTGGGTTCCCTCTCTTTCTCCTTCTCCACCTCCTCTTTTCCCCGTCCTCACCCTGTCCCCTTCAATACCTCCCATCCTATATTACCCTTTGGCAGCAAGTGGCATGTGCCCTTGGTGCCTTTCCAGGACTTCTGCAAGGCAAAATAGGCACCAGGTCCACAGGCATTTCAGTGCCTACAAGCCGTTCTGCCGTTGTCCACATCCCCTTTTGCCTCAACCCAGAATGGTGCTGCTGATGTGAGGGACCTAGTCGCTCTGCTCTGCTGCAGAAAGACCCTGTTAGTGCCTGTGTGGCACCTTCCATGTGATACATGCTTAAAAATAGACAGGTTTTCCAAAATGTCCAATACTGTGCAGCCTGTCCCAAGGTAGCAACCTCCTCTGCAGCATTTGTACATCAATTGGTGACTGCCTTGATGATACAAAGGTTTACTCAGAAATGTCACCTTGGGAATAGAGTCACTAAGCTTACTGAAATGAGGTCCTAACTCATTTTGTCATTTTGTGTGGCTGAGGTAACATAAACCCACCTGAGACCTGTAGTGAAAGGATCCCACTTCATTAATGAATTCTTAAGTGAAAGAAAGCTAGTATAGTCTTGAGGGCATTGGAAGTCCCTAATGCCATCCTCAGCTTAATAGCATTTGCAAACATGCTTTAAAGCGTGGCTTCTCAGTCGCCTTCACACTTTGTCCTCTTCTTTCCTCTGAATCAGCGTGAAGTTCTACAAAAACTGGTTTTATGGTCACTTTTGTGGGCAACCTTGGTGTGTTCGGAAAACATGTTTCCATAAAGAGAGCCAGAAAAAGATAGAGAGGTTTTGGGCTTGCACGTTTGTCCTCTGTCGTGGGAGTGTCATGGGAGGCACAGAGCTGTCAAGGACGTGAGAGAGAGATTTCAGTGACAGATTTTGAAAGGTTTGTCTTAGCGTAAAAACTTCCAGTTTAATTATCAAAAAAAGCTCCTCCTCTTAGAAACACTAAACTCCATGATAGCTGCAAGCTTACAAGTGCAAGGGAAAGGAAGAGGATAATAGGAAATGTTGCTTGAAGGTTTCATTAATGTGCAGAGCTGTTTAATAAATCAGTGCTTGTATCTATTTATCAACCTGACAGCTGCTTCCCTCGTCTCCGTCCCACTGTTTGTTGACATCACGTTTACTTCTTCATTTCGGAGAATGGAACATTAAGGCAATAAAAACTGGTGTAAAAAGTGACTGGTATGGGGAATAACAGAGCTATTGAAAATGAAATCTTTCATTGATTTTTCTTGAGAGGGAAGGTGACCCTACACTGTGTGAAGCTGTAACCATGGCAGCAAATCTAGTCACTGAGAAAAAAATGATGCTGCTTTTACAGTAGGAGGTGGAAATGGACACTGTGAGCTGAACGTTTTCAAGCCCATGATTGGGAGCTTGAGACGTTTTCATTTAATAGGCTTTGACTTTGACGATGGATTGTGCTACTGTATTTCTTGCAGAAAAGATGTCAGTGGGAAGAGACCACATTTGGTAATTGGGCCACACCAACACAGAGAGCTGAGGGACGCTTGCGTTAGAAGAAAGCTGAATCCCCAATGATGATAGTTTCCAATAACAGGAGTCAGGGATACAACAGAGTGTCCCAGATACATGGGGACCAACTGTTACTTAGATAAAGGACCTTTACATCATCGGCTGCATAAAGGGACCTTGAAGCACTGAAAAAGGGCCTGCGTGTAACCAGGAATTCAGGCCATAACACTTATGGGGCACTGTAAGACTCTCAAGTTCTTTACAAAGAGCTAATTCTCATTGTCACCTGGGAAAGAGGGCAGCACAGATACTGAGCCAGCAAGGTTGGCTTGCTTGCCTAAAGCCGGAGAGAAAAATCTGTGTCAAAGCTAGTGCTGGAAAGCATGGTTTTCAACCCCATGCTCAGAGCATTCCTGATCCTGCACCAGTTGCCCCTACAGCTCCCATAGCGCTCTCCCAAGCTGTGCCTGCATGGCCACTTTAATCACTGATGCATGTTGCCCTAAAACATGTGCTGCTTCTTTTTAGTGGTCGGAGGGACTCCCAGACATGGAGGGAGCTGAGAAGTCCTGATCCGGCAGCCAGCAGCTTACTCTGGTTTGTGCCACAGGCAAGTATAGCATAACTCAGCGCTTGTGGGTACATTCTCTTCTTTGCACCCACAGTGGGAGCTGGTTGAAGGCTGATACTCATGAAAAACTCAGCTCCTGCATGTGTTCTCAGGCTTGCTTCAGTCAGTTTTCAAAGGCTTTGCTGAGCACTAGCACATAAACAAAGAGGGCTGGAGTGCGCATTCTCCATTTTACAGAAAAGAAAAGTATTTGGTATACCCATATTTATGAGGTACAACCAGTTGCAATCTGCATAGTGTAACTGATCCTTTCTTCTGTTTAAGATAAGCGCTCTCTAAGGCCATAGCTGTTTGGTACCCTGGGACGGTTACTGGGAAATGACAGACGTTGGGCCAAACTATTCTTTGGAATGCTTTAATTAAGATTAATGTACCCCAAAGTGTATATGAATGATAGCACCATAAACTGGTGCACAGTCCTGCAACCCAAAAGAAATGTTCATTGTTATACTAAAATGTTACATCTATTAGGCACTGTGTGCTTAATTTGGGACCTCTGTCCCTCTTTGTAATTACATCAAGAAAAGTTGACTTGGACTCCGGAAACAGAAAGCTTGTTTCATAGAAGCACTTCAATTCAAAAACCACTTTGTAATCCCTGCTGTGCTAAATAACCACGGTAAAATTAAAAACACTTGTCCTTTTAATGCCAGGTAAGAGAGTGACATATATACAAGGTGCTGGTTCTGCTTGTTTTTGATGGAGGTTGCCCTGTAGATGTAATCTCCACAGTAATGCACATCCAATTGGAATTCACAGGAAATAAGAGAAAGCAATATGCAACTTCAAATGTAGCCTTCAAAATCTAGCAACACCAGGAGTTCTGCTCGCTGCCACAGCTGGGTGTGCTGCATGCTTCCCCCAGTGGGATGCATGCTTTTTGTACATACTAGCAAAAGGTTCCCTTTTTAAATCCAAGCATCTGATCCCAGACTTCCTTACTGGTTTTACAAAAGGCTGTGGCCTTGTTTGTACATCCTGGAGACACAACCGGCATAAGACTTGCTGCAGAGAGGCCACTCACGTTTCCAGTGGAGCCATTAAGAAATCTGTTTCTCAGCAGGCGACTCTTGTTGCTCCAATAGAGACATCCACTGGGTTTATATCTACAACACTGTCCCCTGGCACAGCCTAGGCTAAGTGGGAAAGTGGGAAAGTGACTTTCAGCAGGCAGTAAGGGGAAAGGGAATTTGCTTCAGCAGGCACTGAGGAATGAGAGAGTCTTGAAACAGATTGATTTGAGGATAATGATCAAAGGAGAGAAGCAGAGGTCAGCGAAAAAGGCAAGTGTGAAAGCTAGAGAACCAGAGGATGGGAGAAAAAGAAATTAAAAAATCATGGCAAACACTTTAAAGATCTCGCTTGTGGTTTTCAAAGGAGGAGAAAGATCAGACTTCCTTCAGTGCTGGGTCATTGCTGGCAGACTTCACTCAGATCCTCCGAAGATGCATTTTCCATCTTGACAACTAACAAATGATTGTGCAGGCTGACTGACAAACCTCTTTTTCAATAGACTAATCTGCTATTGGGTTTTTTTCTGGCACTATTTTTTTGAGTAGAAATTGGAAGAGAAACGGAAAGAGACAATAAAAGCAGATCTCTCTGCATCCCCACTTCCATTTCATATGAAACCCTGCTTTTCCCACCTCATAACTAATTCTGGTGCTGTGGAGGGAATATATATATCCATAATAGTAAATGGGAATGGGGAAAGGGAGAACTGGCTGCAAAAAGGCAGAAAAAGAGAAAATAGTAGAACAGAACGTTGAGTGGCAGGAGAGCATCCACACAATAGAGGACATGAGAAAAAAAATTAAAGCAATGGGATTTTTAAGGGAAAATTATGATGCAGATGGACAGATTTAGGATAGAAAATAGCACATAGAGATATGAACAGTTAGGAGATGCATAAGGTTAAGCAAGATTTTGTCCCAACTTCTATTCAGGAAGTAGACAGTACTTCCAAAACTGTTTCAGTTTTAGCAAATTGTTTAAAAAAACCTGCAATAAATACCTTTCAAGTAAAAGCTTTAATGAACCTGTATTGGTTGTTTTTGCATAACCTAAGCAGAACTAGCAAGGCATATTTCTAAACGACTAAAGGAGCTTGTTAAAAGCCTTTGGCAAGATTAACTTTGTGTGAGTCAGATTAGCATATTGAAAAGGCATAATCATATTCCCAACAGGAGATGAAAATGTCCATTTTTGCAGAAATCTTTGATTTTTGCTGTATTGTGATCAGCTGCAGATTGTAGTCACATTGTACTAGGACTTCATTAATTGTGAAGCCACATAATATTAAATATCTTCTACCTGCATATCATTCATAAAATCCTCATTTTGCATAGCAAAGGTGATACTAGTAGCATGCTGAAGGAATGTTTCTATGCTGAGAGCTCAGAATAGTCCACAAAATGCTCTAATGTGCACTGATCTGGATAGCCATACCATTGAAAAGTTCTTTAGGATTTGATATGGCTCGGTTGCAAACTGGATGGTAAATATCAGCAAGTATGTGCATCTGAATGTGTGTGTATGTGCACAACAAAAGGAAAAACACAGGTACACACACAAAAGGCAAAGGAAAACTGCTGGTGTAGAACATGGGCCTTAGTTAAGGAGTTGTATCTGTTGAGTTACTGTACTATATTAGATATTTTATATAAGAATTCATGTTTTGGATCCTGAAAATGCTAATCACTGCTTCTGATAACATACATGTGTTCTTTAGATCAAAAACACATTAAACTCCTAAAAGCTCTTAGGAGATGCCTGCATCTCCCTCACTGACAGCTGTGTGGTCAGAACCTGAGCCAACAGGGGATCAACAAGCTAATGAGAAAATCTTTTGATGGAGGTGACAGAGCTGAACGCCCACGTAGGCAGAAGCCTGAGGCAGGTGCCTGTTAGTCTGAGCATACAGAAAGCATCTACTTCAAAGACAAAGCATACCATGAGTGAGCTAAATAATAAATTGCTTCAAAACTGGCCTTTGTTACAAACCTTTTCTCCTTGCCTGCTTTCTCCTTCACTCCCACATGTGTTGCATTTATCTGGATAGAGGATTCATGTCAGTACTTGACCAGTGGTTAGTTTGACCATATTAAGAAAGAAGGTGGGTCACAAAGGGAATGGTGACTTTCTCTAATTTTAATTAACAGGCTAACTGCTTCCATAGTTATGATTCATGTTGAAGATCTCAAATGCTAACTTACAGTACAGAAAAACAAATCCTGCTCTGTACAAACTAAAGGGTGAAGAATGCCATCACTATGGGTAGGGGCTTGAAGAGAAGTCCAGCTTTCTGGGGTGCGAGCCACCTATTCACCGATTAGGCTAACAGAATTAAACTAGAGGAATATTAGACTACAACTGTCAAGATAATGAATAATATTGCATATCAAAATCATACAGGTCACAGTTTTGCTTTCTTGTTAGATATCTGCTTGTTCTTCCATACAATTCAGGTAGGGTGCTTTTGCCAAGGTTGTATTGTATCAAACACTTTGTTGTACTCATCATTTTGGCTCATGAACAATAATTCCTCAGGGAAACCTTTTTCAGTCACTGCCTTGCTTGCATCAACGTGTGGCTTGAATGCTGACCATCCTTTCTTGTCCAGTTACCTTTATTCTTGTTCAGAGTAGAAATGCAGTCAAATGTCAAAGTTGTAAAAGCATTCCCAAATAAGAAGCTAAGCAGTGAGTATTGTTCAGGGTCTGCTGGTTTCCTTCAGCAATGTTCTTCACCTGACAGCGAAGTGAAGTCTTTCACAGACAGAGGGCTGCTCCTAGAGATATCACGCTGAGGAAGACTTCCCTTCATGATGGGGTGGGGATAAAAATACCCAGCTGATGTACTGCAACATGTATTTCTAAAACGCTGAGGAGGTCTAGTTCATGTTTTTCTTATGCCCTATAATTCCTGCCTGCTGACCGCTCCGTTATTTGTAGTGTGTTAAATATCACTCTATCACTAGTAAACATATCAGACATTGCACTGCGGCTAGATCTGACAGTAACGATGCCCTTCATTTTGTATAATCTTTAAAAGTTAATTGTGCAGTTTTTCAGTATTTCTCTTCTGAGAGCATGGCTTCAGTGTCTTGCTTTCAGGCTACATCATCAATTGCATTGTACTGTTTCATTGGGGAAAGAAGAGGATATAATTGAATAAATCCTCTCAGACTGAGGTTTGTGTCCATCAGTATGTATTTAAAATTACATGGTTATAGTAAGCCTGTACCTGTTCAGGGGGGTCCACCACTGCTCACCCCTTGCCTGCCCTTCTGGCCAGCTGCCACCATCCTCTCTGGCCACAGCCAGTGGGCCAGAGGAGCACCTTGGAGCAAGGAAGATGGAAAAGCTCAAGAAGAGGGCTGAAGCACACACTGCCATTGATATTCCATTCTTGCGTCTTCTTCAGCAGCCTGATCAATTTATGTATACATGAGTTTACTTTAAATTCTAGCCCTGGAGGAACGAAATTTGGGATAAGGCTTCATGAAGAAAGAGCTTGCCTGTGTCCGAGAGCTAACATGATGCCTGGCTCCCAGTGTAACCCTCCAGGATGTCACTTGTGCAGAGACTGGGCTCTTCCAGACAGCGACTCCTCCAATACAACATGTGGAGCTCTGGCATCACCAGCCACCTTCACCCTCATTTAGCATCTAATTTAGGGTGCCTTGCAGCTATGGCACAGAACTGCTGCTCTCCCCACTCCTGGGCTGACAGAAGGGCAGGACCATGTAGAAAGCCAATGTCATTCAGAAACACCCTCAGATGTCTCTCTAAATTCAGCTGTTCTGGACCCCCTGAACCAGCGGGCATGAAAGCCACCCAGCACCCAAGTCAGGAGGATTACTTACTGCTCTCTTCGAGAACATTGATGCAGCTGAAAATCTGTCCCCTCCTCCCTTAATCCTGCCTCCCCCTTTCTTTCCTGATTCAGTGTCAGGGAATCAAAATGCCAGGCAGAATATTCAGCAGCTAATAGGTAGAAGGATCAGCAAAATAAAATAACCAGGATCAGTGGGAGCAAGCTAACCTTATTCTGTGAGGAGACATGTGAGTAGATGTATTAGTAGACAAAATAATGTTTGGTTTTGGATTAGGTGTACTGCCCTGAACTCACTGCAGTCATTTAGGTAGAAAACAGTATAGAATTTAAAAAACAGGCCCGTGGCAGGAGGGAGATTTTGTTTTCTCCCAGGGCAAACTAGAAAATTCACATGTACCTTCCTATATACAACTTCCTTTCTGTGGCTGGGAAAGTAGCCAAATGAAAATGTTTTCATGGCAAGTATAACAAAAAAGTGGCAACTAAGTTTCACCAGATGCCAGTGGGTACCAATGGACATCAATCAATAAAAATTACTTGTTCAAAGAAAATCATAAATTAATTAGATAATTCTGCTGGATACCTCTCATCCTTGATTAAAAGAGTACACCCCTCAAGATGTCATTGCTGAAAAACAGGAGTCAGCCACACAAAAAGCCTTATTTCACTATGTAACAAAATACCTTGGGATCCATTCTGTGAGGTAAGTAAAAAGGCAATGATCTCGTGAATCTCCTTTTGAAGTAAGTACGTATTTCAACAATTAAATCGAAGGAATAAAAAAGTTGCATATTGCTAATATGACCAGTGAAATTATGAAGGTCTGGAAGAGGAAAGGAGAGCTGCTTTTCCCACGGATAAACATCTCTAGTTCTATTGGCCCAGAAAGGCTGTTTACTTTCAAACAGGGCCTCCCTGCATCTGGCCTCCTACATCAGCCAAGATAGAAGACCGCAGTGTATAGGCTTTTTTCCACCACAGTCTCTGAAACAGCTTGGGATCTCTAGGCAGTGATGTACATCGGGATCCAGTGGAGGTGCCCAACAGATGGCTTGGGAGACTTCAAGCCAGTACTCAAAAGCAACTAAGGAATTAAGGAGCTGGTGGGACTTGGGTTTACTTGGGAAATGGGATTTTAAATCTCCTGAATTACCACACTGCTTCCAAATGTTTGCCTCAAACCTAGTTCTGTCGAGGATACAGGGTGAGCTAAAAAACATTCAGTTTAAGTGTGTAGGTGTAAAACCATCTCCAGTTTGTACAGCTATTTAGTTTACTGGGGAAGGTGCTATATGTTTTACTGTTTGCTTTGTACGTAGAGCTTATGGATCTGAAGTCAAGTACAGCATTTTGAGGTCAGAGCTGCTGAACCAGATAAGCAGAAGGAGTTAGTGACAGATAAAGCCTGTAAAGACATTGCAAAGCAAGCTAATTTGGAAAAGAGAGAGAGAGGTTTTAGAAGAAAACCTCCAGAAGTGGAATTTTCAGATTACTCTGAAAAAAGCGTTGACTGGAACACAGATTACTTTTATCCGAAATTTTATTTCCATGCACAAAGCTAGGAACACTGGAATACTGGTAGATGACGTTAAAAAGAGAACTCTGAGGAAGCAAAGGTAGGATCCATCCAAACCAAAGTGAAACAGCTAAACCAAAAAGCAGTTAGTTGTCTTTGAGCTGGGGACAAGGTAAATGCTATGCAAGGCTACTTGACATGGATAAAAAGAAATCTCCTAGAGATATGTTTTAGGAAAGTATCTTTCTGTCCCAGAAAGTATACAATAAAATTTATCACTGAACTGGAACAGAGTCAGATTAACAACTCAGACAATTTTCAGAAAATACTTCAGTGGAAAGATACACTGAGGAAGAACACACACAGGAGGAACACAGCGACAGCAACAAATGTCCACGCACACCACAGTAGAAAGTTTCATAGCAAAAATGCGTGACAGAAAATGGCTCGGTTTTGAAAAGAGTCTCTGTTATAAGAGATGTTCCTAAAAACATGGACTCATAAATGAGTGGGGCCCCAGGAACAAGGCTGAGGACAGCCCCTCCCCGGTGGGGAGCAGCACCATGCCAGAGGCATCCACAGAAACATTACCAGGGTCAGCACGCAGACAAACCTGCTTGGAAATGCCCACAGGGGCAGCAGTACCCCGCTGCTGAACATCCCAGCCAGGGAAGGATGCTGGGGACACACTGCTGGGGAGTTGCAGCTACTCCTAAGAGGAACAGGCAGCTTGTTATTACGTATAACAGGCTGTTATTCTGGGGATGCCCGAGGAAGTGCTGCTGCTGCTGGGGATGGAGAGTGAGTCCTGAGTTCATGTGGCAGAGGCTACACAGGTCAGGGATCGGACGGCTCCTCTGCAGCGTTACCTGGCTTATCTACTCATCCTGGAAGGGAAGCACTTTTATTTTGAGCAGAATTTGTGCCTACAGCAGAGAGTCTTGCTTAGGTGTTGACCTCACATTAATAAAACAATGGTCTGGAGGACACAAAGATAGATAGCCTGAAGAAGCAAGAAGTTTCCTTGAATCGCACTAATCACACCTTTCTGTAAATTAATAAGCATTAAAGAAACATAAACCCATCACTTTCATCATCCATTTTTCCACTACTCTGAATCTAGGCAATAAAAATCAGTGGAAGGAGTTTTCACTTTCCATTACTGCAGGTTATACTGTATCTGTTTGAAAACGGTTACGTCTGGTTCTAATTTATACATAAGCCCTTTTACACAGTGTAAAGGGGCCTTAAAGGGTGTCATTTACATTCACACAGACTTCAAGGGCTCTTTATATTGCCAGAGTACCAAACAGAGCCGTGGCAGCCTCCATGAAAGTGGAAATCAGGCATGGTTCCTCTAAAAATGAACTTCATTCGGGCAGATCTGCACCCAGCCTTGGGAGGAGGAAGGGCACCTGGACAGCTGAGGATGAGAAGTACTGTATAGAGCAGTGCCCATGAGGCTGTGTCCTTTAGCACACACCCGTCCTCTCTTTCCCTCTTTCCTCTCCTGCTCATACATCTGTTGCAGCACAGAGCTCTCGCCTCTCAATAACAGAAAGAGAGAGAGGAAAAATTATTTCGTCATCATTTCTTGTGATTCCCTGGGTAGGTAAAAATAAAGTTGTTAAACTTGTGACCATGCACGAATCTCACAGAAGTGACAGCACCAACTCCTCTGTGCTTTTCTTATACAACAGAGCTAAAAATAGCCAGTATGATGTTGGCCTGAGATTTTACGCGTCTGTCTGTGTTCCCCTGATGACAAAGAGATGACCTGGCAACATCCATGCCATTGCCAGATCAGGGTATGGCATGGAAGAAATTACATCAGGAACAACTAGAAATGATAAGGAGCTTTTCAACAATATCTTCTGAGGAGGTTTCACTGGGGAGAGCAGGAGACTGATGGGTCTCAGAGTGGTTAGTGTGAGGCTAGGACCAGGAGGAGATGGTACGCAATCAATGTCCCATGGTGAGAGCAAGCACATCCCCTTCTTCCCTCCCATATGCAAAGAGCTAAGTTTTTTTTTTTATTCTGAATTCTGAATCTGATATCCAAGAGACTTCTCTGGTTTCAACATCAATGAATATCCTCAGATAGCACCAATGATCACTCTCACTATCTCACCTTTCTTCCCACTCCCCCACGGTACTCCAAACATATCTCCAGACATATCTTTTCTTTTGGTTTTACTCTAGGATCAAAATCTCTGCATTTGTGATGAAACAGATTTATCACGCTCTGGCCAATGCTGGTGAGAATGAAAATGTGGTGAACAAGAGATCTGTGTAACCTCAATGTAAAATTATTTTTCAAAGCACACTTCAGTAGTAGAAGGACTGAGGGAGGTAGTAAAAACCACTCACAGTGAGGAACAAAAGGGCTCATCTGTGACCAGAATCACATGTCTGCACCCTTTTTGTCTTCAGAAGAGTTTCACGAGACTGGCTGGGAGAAGACCTGACCCAAGCAGACTTTCAATCAAGTGAAATCTGCTAACAGAAGTCTGTAATAGATTGATCATGCAAAAGCACTTCGCAATTGCTATTGCTTTTCTAGCCCACAGTCATGAGTAATCCCTCGTTTCCTTCCTTCTTTCTTCCACAGGATATTACAAGGCAGAGCAGATTGCCAAGAGAGCAAGCGAAGGGATGGCACCAAAGGCAGCTGTCAAGTTTGGATTCCTTAGATAGGAACAGTCTGATCAGCAGCAAAGCCCAAAGAAATATTTGGCTTAGAGTCATTTTCTCAAGCACCGCGGGGAACAGAAAACAGGAGGGGGAGAGCAGTGAGACAGAGCTATAGATTATTTTGCTGCCTGTTTAATTTTGCTCTACATAGCCATCTATTTAATTGTGGAGTAGAGTTTTTCCATGTCCATCACATAAAGGAGATGCCCAATATGATAAACATGAAACAGATATTTACGAAATGCTCAAAGGATATCGCACAGATTGAGAAGACTACTACCTCATGACAAAGCCATGAATATCTTTTATAGTTTGAATGCACAGCTAACTGAAAAGGAGAATTATTCCCATGCCAGATGAAAGCAGGGGCATGTAAAGACTCGATCAGCCTCTTCATTATGGAAATTTTGCCACTTGGTTCAGGACTGGTCTTCCTAATTTATTTGGGCGAGCTTCACCTACATGATTTGTTAATTCCTTTCCATTTCTTCCTTTGATATCTGTTTTGTATTTCTAAATGGTCTCAAGGGATTAGTGTGGTCTAGTTGCCTAAGGTCTTGGTGGTCTTGTACACAGTTAAATACAGACAGAAGAGACACTTTCAATGATCTTTCTAACAGCAATATAAGTTGTTTCAATGCTTGTATGACACTAAGCGTGTGGAGTGGCAGCCTTCCAGTTTTTGCAGGAGTTGGCAGCTAATATAGCTCCTTAATAGAACAGCAACATAGTTCTCTTTCAGATTTGCAGTTTCTAAATGTCACTCTTTTATTGTTGATTTATAGAGATCTTTTCTTGCCAGACCCAACCAGAGCAATATATATACATGAAATAGTTATTATATACTCCAAAAATAATGCTTTTTCCCTTGATTGAATCAAAAATTATGGTAAAACATTGTAAATTTTGTCTCCTTTAAACCATTTTACAAAGTAAATCAAATGGTTGGATGTCTGTGAAAGAGAGGTCTTCTAATTTTATGCAGAACATTGCACAGGGCACTGAAGAATAAGGATGAATGGCTGCTAATTTACAGACACTCTTGACCATATATTTAATTTCTGTAAAAGATTGTCATTTCACAGTCTAGTTTGATAAATTTGAATGAATAATGCACCTGTACTGTTTATTGAAAGGTATACTTCAGATTTAGCTTCTAACATTTTACTTGAACACTCTAATACCCCCAAAACCTACATAAAATGGAAAAAAATACCTAGTAATAATAATACTGCAAATGAGATTTTAATTGGACAGCGCCAGGAAAGACAGTCAGTCACTCAGCAGTCTTACCCCTGTTATTTCTCCTGAAGAAAGAGACAGTATTCGGTGGTCACCCTGAAAAAATCAATATTTGAGGGACAAAGGTCAAAATTTAGGGAAAAGCAATATTGTGTTTTCTGCATATTTAGCACAGAAGTGGCCCCTCATGTTGGTACAAATGTAAGGGAGCTTTGGAGTCTTCCCAGGCTCCTGGGCTGGAGGTGAGGAACCTCCAGGGCTGCATGAGTCACTGTGGTCAGCGTCATGCAATTTGCACTGGGCTCTGTTATAAATAACTCCCACTTCTCTAGTCGGCTTGTGCAGTTAAAATAGCTGCCAGTGATGCTCAGGAGATTTGTAGGTTTCATGGTTTTTCAGGTCCCAATTGAGCTGACAGCTTCATCTTTGCCCCAACAGACACCAACACCATCTATTTTTCCAGATGGAGGAATGTTGCAGTTGCATCATGCATTGCTCACCCTGCCCGCTCGCAGGATTTCAGCTCCTCCAGGCAAATGGGAGGCTGAGTCTGTTGCAGTTAGCTTTCTCCTGCCTCCTGCTTTGCCCTACATGGCAAATGGAGAAATAAATATCCCTTAGTGCAGGTGTAAAGACTAAGCCATGGGAATTGCAGCGGCATCTGAACTTTGCTGCCTTGATAGAAGTGTGTCCAGAGAGGGTGTGAGGATGCCTCAGCCTTTGATTTCTGGGAAAGCGTTGAAGTTTTGGGAAGCTCTGGCATATTTTGGGGTGATCCATTTCCTGGAATATTGTCAGTATGTGGCTGAATATGTTTTGAAGAATAATTCTTCTCTGTACAGCCATGCTGCTTACTTTTAGGGAGAGCATCAAGGAAGAACAACCTTTTACAGAAAGCTCTTGAACACAGTAAATGAATGTTTTTAAACATCTACATTAAATCAACTGAAAAAAACTTAAAAAGTAGATGCCAGCTACTTAAAACATACCAGCTAAAGCTAATTTCATATTTCAGGCATAGTCCAGAGGCTAGACCAGAGTATGAAGGGGCTTGAAAGAATGTACAGGAACTAGTGTTTTCCAATAGCTTTATTTTTTTATTTATTTATTTTTTAAAAGGCAGAAATTAGGTAGTACTGAAATTTGAAGACAGAGGCAGATATTTGCCAGCATCCTCCAGGGAGTTTTAAGGTGCTATAGATGGAGGTTTTATGTTTTTATCATGTAAGTAACGTCTTGAGAATCATATGGGGGATGTGACAAGAAAGTAAAAGCCTGCTGGTTTAAACAGCACTACAATCATGGCCATTTTTTTCTGAAATAGAAGAATAGAGCCTATAGCCAGCTTGTGAAATAGATTCACACCCTATAAGGACCTGCCACAGCAGGGTCATTCTGGGCAGGACTACACTGTTAGATAACAGGGACAACAGTCCTGCACACATGTAATTTGGTCATTCACAGATATCATCCTCACGTAATGGGCAGATTGGGCTGTAGTTTGAGATGATCTTTAGCTAATTAAAAAGAATTCTTTGCTCAAAGCTTTCGCTTTTTCCATCAAGCAAAGCTCATTTTTTTTCTGTATTGAAGAAGAGGTTTGAGTTTTTCAGAGAAGAATTGTGTTGAAATGGCTGTGAAGTTGCTCAGCTTGGCTCAGTTGTCTTGCAGTTACAGACACCAGCTATTTGTCCTAACACACAGTGTGCTCATTCTCTGCACAGAAGCCTTGAGTGCAAGCAGAGAAAATGGCCACTTAGACATTTGTGAACTCAGACTTTGTTCCACAGACAGAGACCTCGTCCACAGCTGGACCTGACTCCTTTCCAAGCAAATGAACTGGAGAAGACAGGGGTATAATCCCCTCCCCACAGTTGAATCTAAGAAGTAGTCTGGTTTCACACCCTACGCCTGCGCATGATGACAGGGCAGAGATGAGGCTTTATGTAAGCACATTCTCCTCCCTATCCCCCATGTATCCACCCACAAGTGACAGTGATTCCCACAGGTTTTGTGCTAGCGTCCAGGCTAGCGCTTGCTCAATCAGGTATTTCAAGAATGCCTGTGGCCAATGTTTGTTCCCAGTGCTGGGGCAGCTTGTCTCACCTGGGGCACTGGGGCTTCCCAGTTACGCACGTGTCCTTGTATTCTCCCACATCAGGCTCTGCTAGCAGCATGCCATGCTGGGACAACAGATCCAGATCTCTGGCACGTTTGCTTAGATGAAGGCAGAAAGACAGACCAGCATTATTCTGGTGGCACCATGTTGTCCTTCCTGCCTAGGAGAGTAGATAAGAGTATCCCAAATTTCTGCATGAGAATAAGCACTTGCTAGGACCTGGCACCCATGTCCCAGTGCCTGTATGTCACTGTTAGAGCCCCACGTTTGCTAGTGCTTTGTTGACAGCCAACCCCTACCTCCTATTGCTTAACAGATGATCAGGTTTTGGCAGCCATCAAGGTGGATCTTATGGTTCTACATGGCAAATATCAAATATATAACTGAGCTCAGCTTTAGACTTATTTGACATAGCTTCCCAACGGTCCACGGATGGCTTTATGTACAGTTGTTTGGGGCTCTTGCCTCACAGTCTGCACTCCAGGGAATTATAGGTATTGCCATCAGTCTACCAAGCCACAGTAGCTGTGTCAGTGTCACTAACAAAGCAAACATTGCACATACAGATGATGACTGCATCTTCGTGCCTCTTTGCCCTGATTCGGGTTGGCACTGCCTTCCCTGGGACCACACCGGTGTCAGGCTGCACTGTGGCCATACCACGTTCCTCCATCTTAGCAGAGTCATGCACCCTTCCCTGGACAACACTTTGGACAGACTTTTGATCTCAGCAATTGTAGGCATCCTGTAGGCCGCCTTCAAGAAAATTTACCTGCAGAAAAGGATATTTTGCATGATTGCCTGGACAATAGTGTCATAGGCGAAACATCTAGCAAGATAGCCTTTGATACAGACTCCAAAACCTTTGAAACCAGTGGAACTGGACCCAGCAGGACAGAGCATCTCGAAGTATGCCCCTTTGGCCAGACAGGCCAAACAGGAAAGCGAGTTCACAGGGAGTGATGGTGTAAATGTACTTATATCATCTGCTGGAAAGGTTGAACAACACTGACAAAGGCCATAACGTTGGGGAATAAGTGGCCACAACTGTTGCTCTGTCTTACAGCTCCAGCAAGTGTTATCCCTCTCATGATGTGACCTTGTACTCTTTGTTTGTGCCTGACCCACATAACACAATGTTGAACAGTGTTGCGACTTTCTACAGAGTATCTACGTCAAAAGACTGGAATATGAGGCTTTTACTGAGTGAGTGTATGGTAAATACATAAAATATTTATATGAAGTTTAAATACAGTGTATTAAATGGCTTTGTAAGGCCAGAAAAACTTTTTTTACAAGTATTATACCTTTTAGCCACAGTTCAGAGTATTGAACAATTCTTGGATAAAATTCTGTAGGTGGTGAAGTTTTACAATAAAGTAATCTGAATTAAAGGAAGCAGAATGGCTGCTGAGAGGCCTAAAGATGGTTAATTTAGATGCAGAGCTTAGTCTGAGTACAAGGTTGAATTTAAAGATGTAAACAGATTAATTGCCAATGTGACATAAACCCATATATAATAATTGGATATGATATTTTAAGATGTACTTTTGGATAATAAGTATGTTTTCAGGAAAGCAGCGATACAGAACAGCAGTGAATGTCTTTCCAGTCTGGTGCACTACAATGCTATTATAATTTCCTGCAGTTTTTTAATGAATTTCAACTGCCTTATCTACAGTAACGATTTATGTGTGTTTGATTAAATTTATAAATAGACCATCAGAAAATAAAATTACAGGAAATAATGGGGAACACAACAAAAATGAAAAGATGAAGGACTTTTTAGGATGACTAAGGATACATTGTAGTGGGTGAAGTAAAAATAATAGTGAAAAGGAGGAATTAGTAAAACTCTTCCTCAGAGGCACTTGATTAACACTTCCCTTTCTAAATGGCTGCTGAGTAAAAGGCACAAGTGTTGGGTTTGCCATATCACAGGGGTTTTTTTCCCTCTGTATTCTGGTTAGTTGTAATTTTAATACTTGTGACCAAATTTATTCTGGCAATAACAATGTATTAAGTGTGCTTTTTCAGATGTGAACCTGTAACTCTTGTTAGCTTTTGTAGGTATATGGCCAACCAGCAACATGAGCACTGACATGACCACTCTATGATGGCAATCACAAAGGTGAGCTAGGAACTAATAAAAAATTGCTCCAGCCCCAGTTCTTGCAAGAAACTATTTACTGTCTGTGTGGGTTTTAAGTAGGACACCCAAACAGGAAGCCCTGAAACTTCTCCAAGATGTGAATAAGATGTAGCTCTGTGAAGAACTGAGAGGAATTAAATTAAAGGAAAGGAACGTTAGCAGCTAAGATTGTCAGAAACAGATTGGATCAGATGTTTTTGTTTTACTCCAGAAAAAGAAGACTAAGAAGATTGTTTGCTTTTCTATGTTTGTTGGTTTTCTTTTTTTTTCTTGCATAATTTTTTCTCATGTCAAATGGCCAAACCAGGAAAGCCTGATCCAAAACTGAAAAGGAAACCTCAGAAAACATATTTTGTTTCAAGAAGGAAAAAGGAATTGAGATTTTGGACTGATGATTTTCAGAATGACTGTGTCTACTATTGATTTCATTTTTTCTTTTTTTTTAAATTGATGAAAATCTAGAGGCCCTGCCTTATTTTCTGCTTAATTCTTGCAGCGATAGATTTTCATCTGGAAACACAAAGTTGTCAAATGTAACCACAGGAGCTTCCTTGACTCAGTTACCTTTGGTCTAGGCTTGAAATGCTGTGCTCCCCGCTACTGGGAGAAAGGGAGTTCCCCTTCACACTGCGCACAGCAAAAACATCCTGAAAAATCTCCAATGTATTTACTAAATTTTGCCCTTAATTACCTTTCTGTATCTGCACTGATTTCCACAGGGCTTGGAAAGCCTGTTTTTCAAAATGTTCAGGTACATTTGTTGTTCAATTAAATGGAATATATACCCAAAGATTTTTGAAAAAATAAAGCGTTTTCAGTCACTTCAGGCTACACCACCATTAGCACACAGTGCAGTGCAATATGAACAGATAAGCAGGCTGGAGCAGTTGGAGCTGAGGCCCTGAACACATTGTGGGGGGTTGCTGCAGTGTAGATGCCCCCCTGTGCTGCATTACTACAGTTTGTGTGTGGTAGACTGCTGTCACCAACAGGAAAGGCAGTAGCTGAAAAGAGGGGGGCAGTGAAAGAGAAGAGGGTGAGACAAGCCCTTCAAAAGAGTTCATTAGCACAGGGATGGCAACAGAGCAGAAAGATAGGAAAAGATACTGAAGAGGGGATGCCTCAGTGGAATAAACAAGAGCCATTCTCAAAGAGTTGAGGTCTGGTAGCTGACAGCAAGTGTGAAGGTGCAGGCGCCTTTACATAGCACAAGGAGGATTCAGGGTTATCACAAGATGGCTCAACCTGGTTGAAGAGCACTGTACTGGTGCACGCATGTTCCACACATGCCATAAAATTTCATGGCAGTGCATTCGCCCACTGGTTCGGAGCCTCCTATTCCCACGAGGTCTTGGTGTTCATTAGGTGGGCATCTGGAGTGGGTCTTCACCCAAAAGAAATTCAGGTTCTGTATATTGACAGCATGCTGCAATGCAAACCAACACGCTGTAGGTGGGGACAGCTGGGGGAACTCAGTTCATTACTGCTCTGAACTAAAACAAAAATGTAGACATGCTTTAACAACTTGACTGAGGTCTGGTCACACCTTGTCACAGAACTTCTATAGGAGCTTGTTCTGGAGCCTCTATTAGGAGGCAAATCACAAATACAGCATTCATCACCTGGTTTGGATGATATCCTATGTTGCTGTCAGTTCCTCCTCACCTGCTTTAGCAACGTAAAAGTATTTGTTTTAAGTAGCTGTAACGCTTTTGGAAGGCGTTGGGTCAGCAACGCTAGAGTCTGGGTTTTCCTACGTCTCAGGAAGGTTTGCGTAATGCACGCATGTTACTGGTAAGTCCCTGAAGACGGAAGGATCACTTCTTGTGAAAAGGGATAATTCACACTTCTGGTGCATCAAATTTTGACTTGTCAATACCGCACAAGAACAAGTATAATTTATCACAAGGATCTTACTATATATTTTTCTGTTTCTTTGGGAAATAAATGCACACATTATTTGTGTTTTATATAAACTACTGAAAAGCTATCAGATTAACATTACTTTCTGCCCCATACAACTGATTGCTACTGATGATCTAGGTGTGACAGCTTCTAGGTACCAACCTCTTTGCCATCTGGTCTCTCAGAAGAGCAAAAACCCTGCATTTGCTTCGAAAGCAGCTCTGCCATATGGCAGCATAGTACCTTCTTAAATTCTCAAGGCTGAGGTATATCCTTTAGTTTTCATGAGTGTTCTTGAAGCTGCTTTGCAGAAATCTCGCATTGGAATAATGTCAGCATTGCCCATCTAAATGTGAGCCACAGGGTTTTTTTCCATATTCTGATCCTCCTCTAACAGATACTTTCTTCATATTCATTTGCCAAACGTACATAAGATTACATCTTCTCAGGAATATATTTGACCTTTAAGTTGCTGAAGACTATGCATGTTCAGTGACTAATGCAGCAGGATTCCTTTGTAAACAGTGTTTTGATTTGGCCTGCAGTCAAAGCACCTGAATTACTTCTAACACCTTGGCTTGACAAGAAGATGTAATTGTATTAGTTTCTCAGTTTTTGCAAATACTCTTTAATTTGGGTTCAAATAATGCTCAGATTTCAAGCAGCGAAGTCCCCAGCTGAGACCTCCTATATCATCCTGAGGATTAATTTTAGACAGAATGTCAGCTACTAATCAACACTAAGGATCAAATCACTTGTCATTTTTCCAGACTGCTAAATTAATATGGTGTTAGCCTTGATGAATTGCAACAAAAATATATTTTTACATGGTACCGTAAATTGTCTGTAATGCCTCTCTAACAAATGGTCACTTCTCTTTCTGCAGAGGCATAATCAAAGCCAAAGGTATGCAAGTGGGAAGTAAAGAGACAAAGTGCAGCAATGTCACGGATGACTAGTGGCTTTAAAGAAGGCATTTTCAAACATCTTGTGAGCCACAGTGTTTACTTTGATGTCTCTTGCTGGGCTTCTAACCTGCTCGTGCAGAACCTGGGATGAGGCAGCTCTCAGAAGTGCAGAACAAACTCTGCTCCCGTTGTGATGAAAGTCAAGCGTGGCACCCATATGCTGTCAGAGTTAGCCCGCCTGCAAGGAAATGCTAGAAAATGTGCTAGTATGAGAACAATTAAACGGACAAATCTGGTTCAGACAAAAGCAGAAACTTTCCCAACGCTAATCTATTCCAGATTGCAAGGAAGCTTTCAATAGCTTTCGCCTTCTTTGAATTCTCAGGGGACCATTGTAAAATCAGAAACAACGAACAACAGAGAAATACAGGACAATCTTTCACACTGGATTAATACTAGCCGCCAGGTTCAAAGACCTCAGGACCACAACTACACAGAGCCATTGGATGCAAGACAAGTCTGCCTGCACAGGACTTATATAGGAGTTGTATCACTGGTGAAGAATTGCCTTAGCAGCTGCAGTCACACAAGTGGCCTGTAATATATGAGCAGTTCTAAGCTATACCATGTGTGGTGAGCTTTCTTTTAACCCTTACACTTAAAACACTGGAAACACAAGGGTATTCCTTTTGTCCAAAGTCACATTTCAATGGGATGCTCAGGTACTCTGACAGGGATGTGACGGGGAGAAGCAGGCCAAAATTTGACTGCTGCTTTCCCTCTGAGACAGCAGGTGCCACGCCAGGGGTAGACAGAGGGAAGGAGCGCAACGAGGCACGTGCACGACACCTGGAGGAAATGCCTCTTTGAGGAGCCTGGACCTACCAAAGATAGCTGCCATGATCCCAGGTGTAACAAGACATTCAGCCTCTCCAACATAGCAGCTGTTTTCCGCCTGGCTTGAATTTCTGAGATAAAATTATTTCTCAGCATGGGTCAGTCCAGGCCACTCACCACCAAGCTATGCCTGGAATGTTGCCCATTCATTCCTCTTTACTTAATTAAATAGTGTTTTAGACACAAAATCTGCCAAACTCTTTAACCTTGTGCCCTGTCAACCGCAGTAGTCTGTAGAAAGGGTTCATTTTCTGTTAAAAGATCACACTTGTTTTCTGCAGCCATCACTATTTTTTCTTACCTACAGACTAAGTTGGTCATCCTAAACAGCAGTACATATTCCAGAGCTAAAGGTAAACTATTATTAAAACAGAAGACTTTAGTAAAGACAGTTTTGGCTAAGGGCTGGATCCATTTTATTTTTGCAATGACACAAGTCATTATCAGTAGAGGTGACTGGAGTTGTGCCAATTTGTTTGTTTTTTCCCCCACACTTTCTTTCCCCCGTCTCATTGGGAACACGTGAAGTCCCGTCAGAAAGCTGTGGTTTACTTTCGGGAGAGAAGGCAGCCAAGCTCCAGGGGCTTGGTATGCTTGAATTAACCTGGCCTAATAAGCTGTCTGAATTTACCTGGTTTTTAATTGCCTAGCCAGCTAAAACCACCTCTCTTTGATCATACAGGTATGTTTTGTCAGCTTTGATTTCTCTTTTCTCCCCTTCTCACCTAACAATCTGTCACCAGATGCTAACTGTCATCTGTGAAATGCCAATGAAACAAGTCGCAGTTGTGGTTTAATGGCACAATCTGGTAGCATCCGCTCTGGAAAAAAAGAGCAAGCAGATGCACGGGCCCAGAACTGAGATGTTATATCTGACCCACAACTTCAAGTGGTGTAAAAGAAACAAGTAACCGAGCATACTTGGTTATAGGAATGCTCTGCCGGGGACACTTGTGTAGTTAACAATGTAGGAAGAACCGTCGTGGATTGGACCAGTATCCTTTGCCAAATGTGGCCAGCAACAAATGCAGAGGAAAACTAGACAGAGGAGAGATTTCCCCAGAAATACTTCCCTAGTTCACCATGATTTGGAGCTTGGTGAATTTCCAAGATGAGAGAAGGTGGGTTTTGTATATAATAGCCCTTGACAAGTTTTTCTTCTATGTATTTGTCCAGTTGTTTTCATAGCCGTGTAACTTAGCACTCTCAGTGTCCTGTGTCTCCAAAATTAGGAGAACATTTGTTCACCATTTCCATTACTAAGGAATCTGCAAAGGCCCGGTTCTCTTTACGGGAGAGCTGAGGACTTTACCCCTTCCTTCCAGAGGGAGTTCAATCCAAAAACCTCAAGCCTTCAGCTGATGTGAGATTATTCTGAGTGTAATGAAATTCACAAAGTAAGTACTTTATGTGTGAGCTTTTTCTCTGAACATATGTAACACGGGAACTGGGGCTGGTCTCAAAGTTACTTCTTACTGAAGGATCAACCATTGTTCAGTCTTCACATCAGTTTTCTCTACTGAGACTTAATTCTAGACCTTCTAACCTTTCTAGACCTCATATTATACATGAAATAAATATAATGACGATGACTTTTTGCTCTGAGTCATATTTATTTGCATGCTTCTCATTTTGCATATACAGTCATGCTTGCCTCCACTGCTAAAAAGCAATTGGAATTCCACATTATAAAGTAACACATCGGTGGCCGTCATCATACATTTTACTAAAAGGCAAATCTACCCCTCGACTCTCAGGCTATTGATACATCCTGGTAAAGGGCCTGACATGGCCCTGTAACCCAAAAGGGGCTTCTTCCTATATCCTTAACAGATGCTTATCCAGCCATGAAGTCCCTGAATTTGCTGCTGTACTATTATAGATGAGGATATATATATTTACATAGGATATATATGCATCTTTAAGATATATGAGGGGATATATATAGCTATTATATAGCTATATATCATATAGCTATATATTATATAGTATATATTATATAGTATAGATTAAGGCAACATCTGGGTGCCTTAAGAACCATGGAAAAATCTATTCTGGGCACACTATGGGGAAGTTTGCATCTGTGCGTTCCCATCACCTACAGCCTCCAGCACTGAGCATGCACTTGTTCGAGAAGCTTAGAAGGCTGAAGCAAATTTAGAGCTCCCTGTAACTGCTTCTGGCACAGCACATCTGGTCCGGATTTCATTTTGGTAGTCTGTGCATCTTTTAACAAAAGCGTTGGAGAAAGATCAAGGGAAAGAATTAATTGTTTCACCTGTATCTGAACAGAGAATTGTAATCTGCCTTCATAGTGCCACACAACTAGTAACTTTTTCTTGGATAACATCATCATATGTAAGATACTTTACAAATACACACAAACAGTTCTTCACTTTACGAATACACAGAAACAGTTCTTCAGCCGTTATCTCTCACATCTGAGGCAACAGTATCTATTTATGCCAGCTGCTGTGGTTTCATTTCCCTAATACATTTTCAATATGAACTTCCAATACAATCTAAGCAGACCACTAATAATAAAATCTTATTTATTTGCGGCATCAACTGCACTATAATTTTTCTAAATGATTTTTCTTAATTGTCTACCATGAGTGCTGTTAATCTGCTTCCAGATCTTCATTTTGCTTCAGCACTAGTCCACCCTCTCATACAAAGGCAATGCTGGAATACACCTGAGAACCTAACATATCCCACAGAAAAGGTTTAAATATATGCAAAAAAAGCGCATTTTTAATATATTTTTAATCAAAATGTCTTTAGTTATGTGTTTATGGTTTACTAAGTCAGGCTCATAACTGTTTCAAACAAGACTGCAATCAATTCATGGCAGAGTGTTACAGGAATGGATTGAGACACATCTGGGCTTGAATAAGTTGTCATTTGAATGGATTGAGCAATCAAAAGTGGCAGAGGCAAACAGCACAGCAAGCTGAAATCACTTGTTAATGATAAATTAGTGGCAGAGGCAAGACAATAGTCAAGGTCTCCGGGGCCTCACTTTTGCCCTTGTTTCTTGATCACTTTGCTCCATCCTGCACATGTAAATTTTGGCCCTAGCCATGCAGTATTTCTTTCCAGTGAACAAACAACATTTGTTTCACTTCCAGCAACAAACTTTCTTATACTTAATCAACCAGTTTATTAGAGCATGAAGGAAAATTGGTCATGACTTCAGTTCCTGTACTGCTGGAATTAACAAGCTGGCTGTTGCCAGCACTAAACTTGGAAGTGCTAATGGTAATTAAAATCTATTTTCAAATACATCTGACACTTTTAAGGTGGAGAAGTACTTGTTACTCATGTGAATTTCCAGACTGTGTATAAAAAAAAATGTGCTACTTTCTTCAGGAAGATGTCAGCTGTGGGAAAAAATAATTATTAATGAATTATTAATGCTGTGTGATATAGCATTTGTTCTCCTTTAGTGAGTTTATGGCTATGTGTGTCCTCCAAATTCTCTGAGTAAGAGAAGCTTGAAACTAGAATTTACAAGTATTGCTATTTTTGGTTAACTTTTTAGTTGTTATATTGTTGTTATAATAGAAAGATATGGCAAAATAGTGCTAGTATTGAAGATGACATAAACTATCAGTAGCTTTACTATCACTTGACAAAAGTCCATGTAGGCCATTCAGTCAATTTACCCTCAGGTGCATTTGGGTAAAATACCTTGTATTAACAAAGTACTCTAACACCTAGCTCAAATGGGGCTGTGTTCCAAAAGGTAACCTTCTTAATTATTCACACTATACAGTGTGAAAAATAAAGGAAGGATAATCATACCTTGTTTTCCACTTCATTTTCTAAGCCTGCTTCCTGGCTAATTCAATCTATTGGATCAGTGGGAGGGACATGGCATAGATTAAAAAAATGTTGACTGTCACATCACCAGGGGATTTGCATTAATGTTCTTTTGCACAGAATGGAAGCATATGGGCCACAGAGTGCAGCTCTCCTTGGAAAATTACTGTCAAAACAGTACCATCTCTATTAACACAGCTGCTGACTTGTGAAGCAGAAATCAGATTTTACTTGAGTTAACCTTCAAAAAGCAGTTTCAGCGTGACTGCTCACTAATACTCTTCCTACACCAACAATATTGCCTATTAACAGATTATACAAGTCA
The DNA here is from genome assembly GCA_013389945.1 of Fregata magnificens. Classification (NCBI taxonomy): domain Eukaryota; kingdom Metazoa; phylum Chordata; class Aves; order Suliformes; family Fregatidae; genus Fregata; species Fregata magnificens. Next base: position 49,615 of record WAAD01035882.1, on the reverse strand, counting down.
CACCTGTAAAAGTCCACAAGTGCTACTGTAGAATGTAACATCCTATAGACCCCCTTATGATAACGTGAAGGAAACAAAGTTATGTTCATCCAGCCTGACAATTGCTATCAAGATCCCATTTTCCTCCTGTAAAAAGGGAAAGCACACTTGAGAGAATACCCTTCATATAAACAACGCAGGTTTCACAGTATGGGCTTACTGCTCTATTTGCCTGCATTTCAGCTGATTTCCGAGGCTGAAGTTCTGACTTCATAGATAACAGACATTTCCTTTAGATACTTGTTCCACAGATGTTCTAGCTTGCTTCCCCACCAATTTCCACAGGATCCCTTATCTGTCATTTCTTTATGTGCAAGCTATGAAATGTTTTATCTGAAGAGAATGTTAAAGGCTCAAAGTTAAGCTCTAAGAATAAGAAGAGGCTGAAGCTAAAGCTTTATCTACACATTAAGCAAGATTGCCTCCAATAAGCAACCTCTTTTTTCTGCAGAAGCCCATGCCTGCCTCAGCATGTGCCAGAAAGGAGAGTCATGAGGAATTCTGCTGAAACAAGATACTGTTGACTTACACTGTTAAAAAATGACAAATTTTGGTCTTCTTTGTATATACTGGACAGTGTTCAATGAAAAAGAGACTTAAAAGTTATTAAAAAATGCATGGATTGCATGGATTTATTGCATGGGTTTATTGCGGCCCTTACACAAAAGTAATGCAATTTTTTTAAAAAAAATAACAATGGTACTGCTTCATCAAGAGAAATTTTTAACCTTCTGATACTTTTACTAATACAAAATGTAGGTCTCTGACCTCATTCATCATGCATAAAGACTGAAGCAAGGCTCCTACACAAATAATGTGACCAGTGCAGATTGTTGTAATGAAGAACATCAGGATACTGGTGGCATGTGCACCTTCAAATACAGTCAGAATTAGTTGGTTATGGAACGTGTCTATTACAACTCAAGTTCCCTGCTGCATATGCTTTTACTTTCCATATGCATCAAAATCTATGTGATTCAAGTTTTAGAGGCACTAGAGATTTTGAGTGCTGAATATAAGAGACATTGAAGAAACCTGTTTTACAGAGGGCAGCTCCGAAAAATCATGTTATTCAAAGGTGTCTTGACTGGGACTTTTCTTTTTGCTTCTGTATGTGCAGGTAAATGTTTAGGTTTGTGCATATGGTGCACACAAATATGCCCTTAAGCAAGAAAGTTGCATGAGTGGTTGGGTTTCAGTCTGAGTAAATAAAGGGTTTGTCCTAAGTTCAGGATAATCCTATTCCATAATGCTGCTATCATTAGGATATGCATTCTGCAGCTATCTTTGGGAAATATATGAAGAATATGCTTTTTGAGTTCCATGTGTTCACTATGCATTTCTGCAGCCCTTTTAAAATAGATGCCTCATTCTTCTCAGCTCAAAAAAGGGAACAATTTGCTCATAATTTACTGTCTTTTAACATTTGCTTTCTCTATAAAACCTTAGGAAAAATGTTGGAGTTTCCCCTTGCTGTTAAATATAAAAGCTTCAAGGTTTCTTTGAAAAAGAAAACTGATGAGCTCAGTTTAGAGCACGTAATTGCTGCCTTTACTATCACAGGAGTCAATACAATGCTAGTAACAGAGACAGGGCAGTTACTTAATAAGGACCAAGTACATGGTTACTGTGTGAGAGATGGTAATTTAGCATGCTCATACTAAAACTTAATGAAATATTTATTATAATTTTGTTTACCTTGTTATTTTAGTAATTCCATTTATAAATTTTACAGCAAATTATTGTTAAATGCTGAAGCTTTGACTTAAATCACCTGTGAATCCAGCCATGAGCCTTTGGACTATAGGCTATGGTGTAAAAACCAAGGCAAAAATGTTATTTGTCTTGATATTTCTTTTCTTCTTTTCGTCTTTCACATCTTGCACTTTGCACTTCGGGGCTGGTTTCAGTGCAACGTGAAAAATTTGTGCAAATGAGACACATTTCATTGGGCACCTCAACAGTTTTTTTAAAAAATATACAGCATTACAATTTTGCAACCCATGGTAGGGAATGAAACCTAGCATGCAGACACTTCAGTTCCTAATTACCAGAAGATAAATGGACATAATATTATTAAGCAAAAGAATTTGAACACCATCAAAAGTAATACATGTTCCATAGGAAATGAATTTGATAAATTTTAAGGGCATTATAATAATCACCATGACTTGTTCATGAATTATAACTTCTTCTGCACTCAGCTACATTTATTTTGATGTAATGCTTTTTATCAGTGAATAAAGTTATTCAATTCCATTTAACTATCTGAAGTGATTTGCAAGATGTAAACACTCAAATATCTCTCTTGCTCGTCTCTTTCAGTTCATTTCTCCCATCCAGCTTTTTATGAGTCACTGAATTATTTCTAAATCCCAAACACATTTGGGTGACTAGCTTACTTACAAAACAACAACTGTAAAAAGAGGGACTCATACTGGATTATTAAATTGATGACTGTAAATCTAAGTTTGTATAAAAGCCTTTTTATAACTTATTTATGCACGATTTTCTCAAATCATTGCTAAAGGGCTGTTATTGACCTGCAAAGGGAAGATACTCTTCAGTCCCCGTTGCCGCAGAACGTCCCTTCTGAAGGCCTCAAAATGACTTAGCTATTAATGAATCAAGAATGTATTTGTCATAACAAAATTATTTCTTGCCTAAAACCAACATTACAATTCTGTCATGAACACAGTAACTCAAAATGCCATTTTTTTTTTTTTTGAAAGGTTTTTGAAGGTGGAAATACCTTTTGGCTTTCATTTGTTTTCTTTGCCAACAGGAGGGAAAAAATAGGGGAGTGGAAAGGTCTGGAAACAGCACAGTTAGGCCTGTTAAAGAGAAATGAAACATTATTTGGGGGAAGAAAGTATGGTATTTGCAACAGAAAAATGTATAACGGGTAACAGAGAATCAGTTGCAAGGGAAAATGAGCTATCGCCTGCACACTGGGATGGGGTGAATAGAGGTATTGGCACAGAAGAGCCTCTTCGGTCTTCTGGTGAAACACTAACTGAGCATGTCAAACTCTACCTTGGAAAATAAAACCACACACGACACTTTCTCTTCACACACTCATAGCACATACAAAATGTTTTGGTGATTAGTATAAAACTAAACTGTGTGTGAAAGCGGCTTGTGCCACCAGTCTTTTGACTGATAAACCTCTCGTAGAAGATGTAGACAAGCTGGTGCTAGAAGTCTTTCTTCCTTCATCCCAGGCAAAGCCAGGGGAAAGAAATCAGTGCCACATCTGTAAGACCTGCCCAAAAAACCAAGACAGTTTGTCAAAAGAATACCCGTTGCCTCATCCAGTTTCTGAATTTACAAAGCTGGCAGGATCTTCACAATGTGAAGGCGAGTGTGAGCGCAGACCAGCGGGTGAAACCAGAATGCCTTCCAGCGGGGGAGCAGAACCACCCCCCACTGCTCTCAGCGGGGAAATCACCCTTCCTCCTAACACAACACCAGAACAGCTGAATTGGGCCAGAGCGGTGTAAGGACATCGTCACACCTGCTGATAACGCACCCTTTGGCTCTGGGCGGTTGGGGCTCCAGGGCTTCCTCTCCTTTCACGTAACCACCTCAATGGGGCTGAGAAGCAATGGGAAAAATCCACAGATCAAAACACTGCAATTCAGCCTCACAAGGTAGAACTACAACCAGGAAAGAACACCCTGTATGTAAGAAAGCTGGGAGCCACTGTAGTCCTGGGGAAGAGGGCTGCCTTGGGAGACTGCAGGATTCAGAGAGTCAGCATGGCAAGCATGAACCTGGAAGGCAAACCCGCTTGGCCACATCCTTTCCCACTGACAACACTGGGAATCCCACCGAGTGGTTGAAGTTATTTTGCCTTAAAGCTGTGCTCCACATTACACACTAAGGGTTTCACTTTCCCATATGCCGTAACTAAAAGCTGAGGCAAATATGCAAATTCTTAAATTTCGCACATGCCTATTTAAACACAAGATTTTATCAAAAAATACATCACCAGTCTCCACCTCTGTCAAGGGCTGTGTACACCAGACCTCTCATAGGATGTTCTTGAGGAGAGTATTGACTCCGAAACGGCTCTGAACTCCTTTCGCTACCACCTGACACTCAATTCCACATCTTCTTGTGTCTCACCTGGGAATAAATACCTCATTTTGACAGGTTGTAGAGCTTCCTATTTTAAAACTTACCCTTTCTTCTGGCAACTGCTCCACATCCTCAACTCCTTTCACTTTCTTTTTCATTTGATATTATATTTTTAATAGTAAAGATATTTTAATATCTTATATATTGATATATTTAATAGTAAAGGTATTCAACTACTGAGAAACTACATTTCCAGTTACTTTTTGGTATAAACTCTAGTGCTTTTGGGACACAGGTGCTATTCTAGCTGTACTTTGACTCTTTGTATTTGCTACTGCTAACATCGACAATAACTGTTAATTAACTGCATTTCAAAGGAGTGGCCTCTTTTCTAGATCGTGGCAGAAAGGAACACAAATATTTTTGCTTTATACATCTCTGCAATCCAAGACAGGTATTTGGAAAAATCTTCCTCCATGGCAAGGGGAATAAATCTGTTCAAAAATTCAAACAGCACTGAAAAGGCAAAAATAAGTATCCGAACGAGCGGGCATACCTGAATTCTAAAATAAATTAGAAGTTTCAAGGAGTTAATGACTTGTATGAAATAACCACTTTTTTCCTACTTCACTGAAGAAAGACCAGGTACAGGCCACAAACACTGTATAGCTAAAATGTTACTGTGAAAAAAATAAATCCCAGTGTACATATTAAGTGATTGCCTCATATTTATTCATTATCTTAACCCTTGCAAAACACCCCACCCACTTACTGGAATGCACAAGACTGTCAAACTCCAACATCCCTTTACAATCTCCTATGTTTTTTCTAGACAGAGGCCACAGTCCTCAACAAGTAAAGCACAGAGTAAAGTAACAATGAGAAAAAGGGTGTCAGGGAGTAAGAAGATTGGGGCTGCTCCACGCAGGGGTATGGGCAGGAGCTGAGGGTGACCCTGGCACAGGCCATACCCTCACTGACCTGGGCACAGTCACACTGTGTCTAGAGATGGCAGGCAGAGCTGGGTGCTGGTCCATCGTAGCTACAAACGTGGCAAGTGATGAACTGGTACAGGGTCCTTCCAGGCAGTCCCACCAGGAGCAGCAGGAGTAAGGGCTGGAGGCAGTGCTGGAGGGAAGGTTACAATGCAGTTTCAAGGTCCACATGGGAGACGGGTACACCTGCAGACACTGCTCACGGCAGGACTGGGGCTGCTCAGGGCAATTAAGGCCCATCAGTGCCCTCACGGCCCTGACAAAGTACAACTTACATACAACATGCTTTGGTGCAATTTGCACGCATTTATATCAAACAAAGTGCTGATGGTATGAAAAGCCTTGTTAAAGACAGTACTGCTGTTTCTGGCTTTTGGTCTGTTTACTACTGTTGTTTAAGTTTTTTTGCAACTTGTGCTTCTTTTTGATAATGTGAAATAATCTGAACAATTATGAGGCTATTAATAAAAAGGAAAAGCAAGCCTGCCAACCATATAAGTAAAAAAGTGTTATATCCTTTGAACTCCAGAAAGTACGCAGGAGCAAGCCACAGGCCTTGTCCAACAAACCACAGAAAGAGAAGCAGCACAGCACGACACCAGGACATCTTAACACTAGGCATTATGAGGGGCAAAAGGCAGAGATACCAGACAAAGTACTGGGATGTGCATACTTTGTTAAAACTCACAAAAATAGCCGTGTGTAGGAAACAACAGAAGGCCAGGTCTCTGTAAAATGCTACGGACACAACCAGGAGCAAAAGCAGCTGGGGCAGGAAAGCTGCAAGCCCAAGGGCAAAACTCCATTCGCTCTCTGCAGTTAAGTACAACATGTAGAAATAGGGAGAGAAGTTATGGCGGATATCCCTCCTGGTCAGGTGGTAGAGGTAGGCATGCTCCAAAAACTCCCAGCCGTAGAGGTGATAAAATGCAACAGTCAAGGCAGCCAGCACAGACCCAGCAACCGTTCCAAAAAGCAGCACATCGCGGTTCAGCATCTTTACAAAAAGCTGCCAGAGGTACCCTACAAATGTCAACTTTGCTTTTTTGTCACACCCCACACCAACCGCCCCTTCCCCGCCGCACCGTTTGCTCTGCAGGTGGAGCGCTATGGGCAGCGCGTAGGTCAGCGGGTATATTTTCATGTGCACAGCCAGCCCATAGGAGACCGCGGCCATCCCTACGCTCCCCGCCTCCACGAAGTACAGGGTGGCGAGCACCAGCAGCGCGACCAGGGCCTCCGCGTTGCCCCGGCTGGAGACGGCCATGGGCAGAGGGTTGAGGAGCCAGGCGGCGGCACAGCACCCGCAGGCCTGGCCGGCGGCAGCCCCTC
>WAAD01035882.1:10024-27705 GCA_013389945.1 Fregata magnificens | reverse complement strand
TAACCTGCTGAAAGAAAGTAAGGATTTCCTATGAAGATCTTCTCTTCTGTGATGTTTTCAAGTATTTCTAGCATTTTAGTCATTAATGTGGTTCCTCTGTTCTTAGTCAGCTTTAAGACTTTCTTCAAATTATACTTATTAAACTGGAGTTCTTACATATGACCTACTGTGGATATTTTTTAGTAACAAATGTCACTGAACTCAGGAATGCTACTTTGTGAATTAGATCTTAGCTGTGACCTGTGGTCTTAGCTGAAAATAATTAATTAAAAAAAATAAAAAAGACAACCCTAATTTCTTTAGAAGATCCCAGGTAGAATGAGAGAGGCATGTAAAGAATTTTGTTCAGGAGCAGTAGGAGGAAGGCTGTAGCAACTGTGTGTTGGCTTTACCACAGAATCATTACCAGGGGACTAACAGTGTTCAGCAGTTCGGTTTATGAGCTAAAGATATAAGCTAAATCTACTCCTTTATAATAAGTAAAAATGAAGGGTCCAAAGTGGGGAGGAAAAAGATCTTAACACAAGGTTAGTGTACTACTAGGTTCTGGTACGAAGTTTTACTGACTGAAGGTCCTGTATTTAGGAGTTGTACTTAGGAGGGGAAAAAATGTTGTTGTGGGTAGTAATAAAGTTTGTGCCATTGTAGTTCAAGCTGTCAATCCGTACAGAAAACCCCATACTTTCTCCCCCATACTCCCAACTGACCTTTTTTTTTTTTTTTTTANAGCACATCTCCCAACTGACCTTTTTTTTTTTTTTTTTTTTGTGGCCAGTTCTGAATATATGTAGGGGAGATATGAAGAATCCCTAACCAGTAAATCATTTGGTATTAGATCCCAGCCAAAACTTTTGAATAGTGAAGTCTATCTGATATATTTTGGTTGTCCATATAAGTAACTCTAAGACTTTTGTGAGTCTTTAATTGTTACTTCAGTGATATGTGGTATATAATAAAGCAGCTTTTCCTGTTCAGAGAGGGAAGACAGCCTTTAGACTTTGCCTTTTGTTTCCAGGAATAAACTATTTCTTCTTCAGATAAATAGTTCTGTTTATTTTCTTAAACTACTTCCCCCCCACGCAGCTTCTTCAGCTTGTGAGCTGAAAGCTCGCTGGGAAATGTGAGATACTATCCTCCACCACAGTACACTAGAAGGGCTTGTAGGAGTCTGCAATAGGTTGAAGACTTTGCTTCTTGACCCAGACAGTCCAAGCGTGTAGAAAGTTACCCTTCTGTCTTCCTTGTTCTTCGACTTGTCATATTTTATCCACATGCCTAAATCAATCATACAGCTGAGAAAGGTACCTCTGTGGACAAGTGACTCTGGGATTACTCAGCAGTGTAAAACAGTATCTGTCCTCCTTCAGATCCATGTACAATCTGTCTCTCTACCCACACACCAGCTCTCACTTTTCTTCTAGCTTCTTTCCCTATTTCAGTGTCTGCTGCCTTGGATTCACAGTTCACGTCCTTTTATTAGGACCAGAGAGTTCTAGTATTGCTTTCCCCTTAAAACTCCCTTGTGTTTTTGAGTTGGCCTTTCCAGGAGGAAAGTCTGTCTTTGCTCTTCATCCAAATCTATTTCTCGCCATCTCTTGTGGTGCCTTCGTATGAAATATACAATTTCCTTGTCCCAAAAAGATAGTGGTTCAAAATGTAGGATCTCTGGCCTCCAGCTTGGCTCATAACAGTCCAAAACAGCAAATGCAGGGAAATGCCTGATCACGGCAGCCTTCACCATCTTGGTGAAGGCTTTAGAAAAATTCAGCCTAGGACCAACACCTTTTGTGGGAATAAATTTAGCCCAACAGTTTTTGGTAGAGTTCTAAGCAACTTCAACACTTTTAAGAGAAGTGTTAGACAGCTTTAATAGATGATATTACCAGCCTTTTGTATGCTTGCTTATTCATTCCCTTAGAATTGCATGTTTTACCTTGGCAAGTGAATCTTGTCAGTACAATTCCGTCATGCCGTAGAAGTCAGGAGGTTTGCTAACACATTAGAATTTAACCGAAACAGAACTGGGTCTGAGTTCGTGGAAAGGAGGAATTACAGTCTGAAACAAATAATTCTTGCAGCAAGAACAACCAAGAACTATTTTTACAAGACATTGAGCACATACACTTCTAGAGAGCCAAGGACTTCTCAACATGATAACACTTGCTATGCAATTGGTAGGAGGGATACCTGTTTAAATTTGGAAATGAGAAAGAGTATCTGTACTAAACTAAAAAAGCTTATTTTAAGTGTGTAGCTCTTGCCTTTGTGATTTTTTTGTTGCTCGATGTGTTATTTTCATAAACTGTTCTAGTTCAGCTTATTTCTCCCCCTCATCTTTTTTTAAAGGAGTGGGAAGGAGTTGCACATCTTTAACACATCTTTAACACATCTTTAGTATGATAGTCTGAAAATAATTCTAAGTAGAATATTCACAGTAACTGTAATGAATAAAGAAGCTGTTACCTTAAACCTTGATGCTTTTGTACTGCTACATCACAAGATATGATATCACTCTCAGGGAGAGCTCAGAAAAAGTTGAGAGCGCACTCTTTTTCAAAAGACCTTGCTTATAGGACCACAAGTCAGTTGTTCAGACAACCCATGTGAAGTGATTGTACTTCTCCTTGTGCACTAACTGGAATAGGTGTGGGGGATGGAGCAATAACCAGTTTAGGCCTTAAGATTATGTCTGTGTTAGGAAACCTAGCAGGACTAGGGGTTGTGTTTCAGCACTGTCCAGTGATTCCATATTCAGTGAGTTTCCTGGTGTGATTTTGACCTGAGGCAATCATTGCTCTTTCTGACAGTGCCTTGAGATGCATAGCATGAGCTAGCGACCATTTCCAACAGGCAATAGGGAAGAAGCCCCCCTTGTTTTGAGGGAGGACAGGTTAGCCGTATGGATGCAGATTGTTGTGCCACACTTCCTCATAGTAAGTGAATGGAGAGTAGCCTCTTTCATTTCCTATAGTACTGCAGTTCTACAGCCCAGCAAGACAAGGACTTGGTGATAGAACTGAGCTCTTAAAGGATGCAGGTGTGACAAAAATTGGAATTATTTTCAGCAATTGAAGTCTCAGCAGAAGCATCTTTGAGGAGATGGCTGATATCTTCAGTCTGTAGCAGTATCCAAATGCTGTAGGAAACAAATGTGATTAAAGTTTGAGTTCTCCCAGAATAATAATGATCATGAAACAGTCTGTCTTTTATTTAAAATTTTTTAATTTTATTTTTTTAAGAAGCTAAATGGTCTGCAAATGGAGAATGGAGTGTTGTCTGTAGCTTTAGAACTCATAAAGCTCAGGGAAGTCAGTGGTAATTTTGCCTGAAGTTGCTGCAACAACTTCAAAAGCAGCTGTATATATAAAAACACCTTCACCTAGCACTGATATTCAAGTGCTGATTAGTGTTCAGAAGTACCAGAAAATAACTTATTCCTTAGAGTTCTGGTTTTCCCCACAAAGTATACTAATTATATGCACTTGAATTTAGTCAGGATCTACTTTTCAATCTTATTTAAAGTCCAAAACTAAATGATGAAGACAAGTGTTAGATTAAAATATCAAGCATCCTTTTCCTAAACACTCTCCTCTTACTGGAACAGTGCTCACTAATCCTATGATAGGGTTTATATTGAACACTGATTTTTGAAGACCTAATACTATTTTCATGTAGAAATAGCATTTTCCTGATGGCCTACAGAAAATCCAGGTCTGCATAGTTTGTGGAATGTGTGAAAACCCTTACCTTACATGGTACATGTCTCAAAATATAAAGCAAATGCAATTTTTGGCTTCAGAAATAATACATCTTCTGTTTGAAATTGCTCATGTTTTCCTGTATTGGGGTCTTTTACAAGCCCTTCTTTCTAGTTTCTTCCCCTCATGCAAAACATACTTCTGTGATCCTAGGAATACCACACCTAGCTTTTTTGAAAGATGAATGTTTCCAGAGAGAAAGGCCTTTGCATGCTAAAGGTGCTTTCTCTTTCTCCTACTGTGTCCTCACCTCCCTCTTTGGCAATAAAATCCTATTTTATGTCCTTTTATTCTGTTTTTGATCTAACTGTACTTGACTTATGATGGGTCAGAAAGGTTTTTTTTTACTACTGTCTCTCCTTTAAATTAGTGGCCCTAATTTTGTCTCTAATCCTTCATCTGCTTGCTTCATACCTGCAAGCTTCTCAGTCTTATTCTGCTCCCTGTGCCAGAGTGTCTGTCTTAGTGCTATTCATCAAGTAACTTACCAAGTCTGTCTTTGCTCCCATTTGTGACCTGGGGTTATTGCACTCTTCTCTCCCGTAGTTATCTCCTGTATTCGTATTAAACGTCTCTCGTGTTATGCGTCAGAAGCAAGCTCCCTGGGTTCTTAGGATGCCGCTGGGATGAGGTTTCAAAGAAGCCTTGTCAGATGGGATTCCTCAGGGTCAGGAGACCAAAGCCCCTTTTCCTTAGCGTACCTCAGGGAGCTGTGGTTTCTAAGGTCTTTGCCATGAAGATGGGATTTTGAAAGCTCTGGAATTACCAGGCCTGTCCTCACTTCTCAGGTGTCCTGCTGTACAAGTCAGGAAGCTGTGGCTGTCCTGAGAAAGGCTTCTGGATTTTTCTGCACTTTGGGAAGGTGTGCCTTGCTTGGAGCCCTGTGCTGATGCTCTGAGTGCTCCTGAGCTCCTGCCTGGCCGTGTGGCCTGGATAGTCAGCTGGTTTGACAGAGGGCCCCACCTTGGACATAGTTCCCAGTTAACTTGAATTAGCAGCTGTAGGATACACTACCAGTATTTGAATGCACTTTCCCAGATGTTTTGTCCCAATTTAAATGAAGACAAAATATGAGACAGGAAATAATAGAACTCCAAACTTTTCATCTTCATCTAGATTGGGGCAAAACAATTTAGAAAGCTTTTCATTTATTTATTAAATCTTGTGGGATATCGTTAAAGCTTTAAAAGCATGTGAGAAGAAATATTCATTTGCAAAGTTCTTTTGTATGTGTACTGGCAGAGCTATGAATGCAGATGTGATGGTGGACTTGATCATTTCCCTGCCCTAATTCCAGACCTGCTCAAACTGAATTATACTCAATATTTTGGGCTATTTTCTCCATATTCATTAATTTCCACTGCTCCATGCCGATGCACTTTCTGCCCCTCTACACCCCCAGTAAATTTCTGAGCAATTCCGATTTGGATCTTCTGTACAGGCATACTTACGGAGACAACCATTTAATTTCTCCTATCCTTTTGGGTAATGTGCTCGTTAACCATTTTTTACTTTTATTTCTGGAGAAAGTTGAATTAATGTGTACATTTATACCTTGAACAGTAAAACCAGATCACCTTCCCCACCCTGCCCCGGAATATTAGTATAGTCTCTATTGATTATTAGCTGTCTAACTTTGAGCAGCTTGGCCATATAGCAGCAACCATTATGCTATAAGCATTGAATGTAATAAATATGAACAGTGAGCTTTTGGAGAACAGAACTTTATAGGGAACTTTATCTTTCATAAAAACAAATAGGTCAATATGAGATAAACAATTGTTATATTTCTCAAAACAAAACAAAAGAATTCATTGAGTTGGTTGACCAGCATTTTGATTTCTTATTATTCAAAGGCAGTATATTTTTATCTATGGAGATATAACTAAAAATAAGTAGAATGCTTGTATCTTTTAAAGGTAATATTTTCTTTCAGATATGATTATATCTTTGTCAAAGAAAGAGGCTACTTGCTTAGCTTTCTTTTTTTTTCACTGCCTACAAAGGTCATTGGAAATGTAGTGGTTAGACATGTTATGTATTGCTTATGGTATGTGATCCAGGACAGGGTTGGAGAGAGGAGAGAAAAAAAAAAGTGACAGATTGTCATGGAAATAAATGTCCTTATTTTATCCTTTTGCTTCTTTCTCAGCCCTCCGCCCTATATGAGCTATAGTAATAACAAACAGAAAAACACCTACCGAAAAGATGCATTTATTACACCCCTTTCTTTGTAATATTTCTCTTCCAGTTAACTTAGTATGCCTGTATGTAAAGTATTAAAAAAAAAAAAGTGCAGAATGGAGAGAAAGAAAACTAGACAGAGGAAAGAAAGGTTTGTTGCTGTCTCAGCGCAGGAACACTGTAGCTGAAGGGTGAAATTCAGGCCCCAGTGAGCAGGTTGGACTTTGAATTCACTACACAAGAAATGAGTTTTCCAGGTCAGTTAGCGTCTCACTTTCTGAAGCCAGTGTGTTCCTAGCAAGGGAAAACAACACAGGAAAGGAAGAGGGTAGTTTCTCGGCAACCCAGAACTGACTCATGCTGCCAGCACCATAACTAGGAGTTAGAGCCCTCCAAGGCTCTGTAATGGAGGTGTTTCTTTGATAATCATGACTACTTTCAATCTTTTCCCCATCTCTTTGAGAAATAAATCAGGAAGATACTATAGTTTATCTGCTTGTCCTGGATATAACTTAGTTGCAGTACAGCAGGGCAAACAGAAAAGCATTCTTTCCCATTTTTCCTTCCTGAAAGAGATGTTTTTGCCATAGCCTCTGGCAAATGCAGAAAGTGAAACCCTTTGTTTAGAACAAGACATAGCCAAACAAGACCCTGCACCCAAACCCTTTTATTATATCGCACTGGTGTAGATAATAAGAACCATGTAAGAGTGGTGCCTAAAGATGGATGCAATAAATTGTGTTTGCTTAAAAAGTGAATGGTGGAGATGCTTGATTTTTTTTTTTCCCAAGTCATCTAATTTAATTTACATAGGTGAAGTACTAAAGCAGTACAGTTAAAACCGATAATAATTACAAAACACAAAGCATTGGTGACTAGAGCAACATTAACCTGCATGAGAGTAATGTAAATATGTTTCTTTTAATTAAACACAACTTTAAAAAGTTAAAGATCTGAAAAAAAATTAAATATGCGTTATGTCCCACTTGTGATGCCCTAGAAAGCTCCTTTTTCCATTCCCTTTTTTGCTGCTTCACATGTTTAATTGTCATGTTTTAGATACTGTTCCAAGAAATCTGCAAAAATACTTTATCAATGTTAAGTGAAGCCAGTTGGACTTTACCATGTGCTCAGGTTCTCTTGTTGGTAGGGGTGCTTTACTGGGCTTGGACATCAGTGTTGCATTTGTTTAAGTGCTTATTTATTTATTTTTAAAGGGAAGAGATATCACCTTTTAAATGGCCTATTGGAACTTTTGAAGATCATATGTGATTTCTTGGCTCTTAATTATGGTGCTATTTTTTTCTGGAGATGGTTTCTGTAAGGCTGGTTTAGAGATGTTTTAGAGCTACTTGACTTCTACTATGAAAATAAAATAATAATGTCTTTTTGGCAAGAGAGCTGGGCAAAGAAGGATCTTGGAATATTGCAGAAAAGATAGTGTGTTGAAACAGCAAAACTCATCACTTCCTCGTGCTGATGGATGAAGCTATGAATATTTGATATCAGTAAATACTGTGACAGCATTCTCACTTTTAGCATGTAGGACAGTGGTGGTTTGAGGAGGAAGGAAGGGCCTGTGAGGTGGGCCTCCCTGTTACTTTGCTAAGCTTTTGCTGCCAACTGTACCTCATTTCTCTGGAGTTGTAGGACTTACTCTTAGAGGATTTTTGTCCCAGAATGAATACTGCAGTGTAAGTTTGGCTGCTTTGACAAAGCGGTCTCCTCTCCGCACCCACAGACTGCACTACCGAGTGGCAATTATTTGCTTTTCTGCAGACTGCAGGAAGGAGGAATCAGCACTGTGTACAAGGAGGAGGAAGCATGACTTCTGTCCTGTTCATTTCCCTTGGAATTGCTGGCACGGAGAGGTTATCCAGGTAGCATTGCCCAAGTGCTGGGTAGTGAGGAGAGAGGCCAGAGTGAAGAGGACTACTGTGGATGCAGCACTAGTATCCTGTGATGAGAGCATTATTACCTGGTAATGTTTAGAATTGAAACATTTTCATGTTACTGTTAAATCGCCCATCATCAGTTCAAGCTCATGAGTTTATCCTCTTCCTGCTCTAATTAATGAATGCTGGCCTTCCATTGTCACAGGTGCCTGGACACAAATTATTGGGATATTGTGTGTACCCTCAGGGATGAGGTTGGGAAGGACAAGTAATTGGAAGCTGTATTGTGACCGGCAAAGCAATGTAGGCATTTATAACGTTAGCAACAATATACTGGAACATGTTTCACCAAACTAACGTGACATTTAGTTGGCTAAAAAGGTGGTTAGGCAGAGATGTGTACCTACAATTCCGTATTTGCTATTTGCTTCCTGGATGGAAGTCTCATGCCTGAGGAATCTTGCTGTGAAAGTGATTGTTACTTTGCAAGATATTAGTCTAGATTGCAGGGTTGGTTCCATATTTCAAGGTCCTTCCTCTTAATGTGTTTGCGAAGTTTGGTGATGTTTTAGGAGAATGAAAAATACTTCCACTTATGAAATGGTAATATGGCTATAGAAATCATCTACAAACAACTCGGAAATGAAACTTGAAGTCAACTGAGAAGAGCTGTGGCTGAATCTGTGGGCCTAACCATTGATCAATTCTGAACATCTGCTGCACGCCAAAGGAAGTGTCTTGCTTGCTGCTTTGTTGCTAGGTGAGCTTTTGGTCTAAGGTGAACTAACTGAGCTAAAGCCAGATTTCACTTCTCTACCACTATCAAATTGTTTGAAACAATCTGGGCCAATATTAAACCACTTTCACTGATGAATGTGTGCTAGATATAACTGCATAATAATGACATAAAATTATCTATTGCATATCTTACATAGCCACAGTCACGAATGTAGAATAAGTCGTACCATGAGGCCAAACACACAAGTTAGATAACCTTTTGCGTTAGCATTCTGTAGCACTATCAGATGAGCAAATGTTGCATAGGAGAGAGTGTGAAAGAAATGATGAACATCGCTATGAGTTCATGACTGTAAATTTCAGTTCCCTCTGCCACATAAAAGCCATTTACTTAGGTTTTTGCAGTCCCTGTTGTGGCTTTTTGTGACTTTGGAGAAATCCCTGAAAACTATTGTGGCTTAGACTAATAAATTAGTTTTTCATATTTTGTAACCAGCCTTTTTCTTTACTAGCTAAACTTATTCCTAGATACAAAGCCATGTTCTTCCTGTCTGAAACTTGCTCAGAACCTGTTCCCTCATTATTTACAGTCAGGAAGTAGATGGTACCAATTAATTTTAAAGACTGGTTGTCCTTGCCCAGTAAGAGTGGACTCTTTTTGCTCTGTACCTGTAATGCACTTTGCTTTTTTTGTCCAGTCCCCAGGTATTTTGGTTCCCTATGACTCCCTGAACCTTATCTTCATTCTCTTTTCTTTGCTGAGACGAAAAGCCAAGTGCATTCTTCTTTTCTATAGTGCTCAGATTTTTTTCTTCTATATCCTTGGATTTAGTTTTCCTTTCCTTAATTTTATCCTGCTAATCTAACCAATTTGCAGAGAAAATGGGATAAATCCTTGCCTTCTAAATTATCCTCCTTGCTCCCTCTCTCTCATCCTAGTCCATCCTCTTCCTTCACCATTGGCAGCTGCACAAGTTTCATTTGGCATACAGTCATTCAGATTGTGGAGTCTGATTTCAGTCTGCTTCCTTATTAAATAAGTAGTACTGTCCTCCCCCACTGTGGAACATTTTTCAGTCTGGATGTATTCATGCTACCTTCCTGCCTTGACTATCGTGACCTCTTTATTCACTTGTCTCCATCTCTCTCTCTTCTGTTATCCAAGGGCCCGTGACTAAATATCTTTCTCTCCTCCCATACAAGCAAGTCTTTATATTCTGCAAATATCAAGCTGGATGCCTGATTCCCTTGCATAAAATTTTTGTTCCCTATCTAGGCACAGCAAAGCTCTGCTTTCTTTAGCCCCAGTTTATTTTACTGCTTCTTTCTGTCTCCATTCTCTTGCAAAAAAATAAGGTTTAAACCATTGCTATATTAAAGGGAAAACAGTTTTGTCATGCTAAGGATTTTATCTGTCAGCTACCTTCTCAGGCTTCATCTGCTTCTAGTACAGAAGTAGAAGCTAGTGACAAAGCCAATTGCATACATCCTTGTCTTTAGCAGTTCTTTACATTAACTAGAGAATGGTACTGTGCACAGTAACAAAGATCAGACATTTTGGAAGGACCACACAAAATTAGATTTCTTTTCCTACATGTCTGTCTTACTTTAATTTCCTTCTCCTTCTTGTTTTACCTCACTGCCGGGCTATTTCGGGCTATGAGGGTTACTTAATTTTCCTTGATTGCAAAGTGGTTTGATATTATAGTATAGTTTAAGTAAAGAAGTGTATTTTACTCACTGATGCCCAAATATTGGAAGCTGAGGCAAGTTTTACAATATTAAAGTTTTTATAAGACTTCTTGACTATCTAAACTGTTCTGGGTGACCACTTTGAACATCTAGATGTATTGTTGTTCAAACTTTTCTTCTTAACCTCTTGTTATGATTTTAGAGAGAATACAGCCAAGTTTTTTTTCATAAATATAATTTGCTTTCTCAGCCAATTGTTTTGAACTATACATCAGCACTTTGAAGGTTTAAGGAAGTTTCCTTTAATATTTGAGAAATTGTATAAAAGTTGAACGTCTGCTAATAGTCATGTGGTCTGAAGGGACAATCTTAGTGATAAGGAGTGAGTTCTGGGAAGGACTTGGGTTTATACTGTGGTTTGAAAAAAAAATCCCCCACACCCCTAGTTTATGGGTTATTACCTTTTTTTTTTTTTTTTTTTTTTAAATGAGAATCTTTAGCCAACATGCTTATTTGCTTTTTGTAATTTTTAGTCCCTTGAGTTTCTGGAGAATTTGATTTTTAAAAAAGATTAAAAAATCCTTTCAGTCTGAATGCTATGTAGAATTTTAAAAGAATGAAAACTCCATTTATTTCTGTGAGGGAATAACTGTATTTATTGTGTGTACTTGGATATAAATGGATGTAGATTGGTTCAGTTTGTGATGCACAATCAGCAAATTGGTTCTGGCTGATTTAAACCTTTAGAAAAACAAAGCGACCTTGAGGGAAAAAAGCTGTTTGATTAGATTATCTGTGGATGAGAGGCAGGGAATTCGTGAATGATAGAGGGAACTTCAAAATGAAAGGTGGGGGAAGGAAAGAAAAATGCCTGTTGAACTGCTGAGCTCTCTTTTTCTCCAGTGCATTCAGCTCAGTGAATTAAGGATATTAAGTCACATCAACCCTGATTGCTAGAAGGACTGAGCAAAGTGGGGAATTTCAGAAGTAGCTTGCATAGCCGAGTTTGGCACTCGCAGGCTGCCTACGATGGCGTGGTGCTACTGTTTGAAGCTATCTCCTGACTTGATAGCTGCCACAGTTTTTATTATTTTTGTGGTATATGTAAACTTAGCTTGCAGTTAAAAAGGTATGTTGAAGAAAAATTCTTTTTTACTAAGAGAAAACACCTGTGACAACTGACAAAACCCAACAAAATTCCGCATGTACTCTCTATGTTTGGCATTTACCTATTTGTCAGAAGCTTCTAGAAATTGTCTTTGTGTAAACAGGAGGAGATCAGATACATTAAGGGATAATTTTTACTCTTCAAAATTTCTTAGTTTCTCCCTAATCTCTCCTTATGAACTTCTTAAATGCATCTGCCACTTCCCCAAAAACCATTTCAACAACTTGCAAGAACTGCCTCCTGCTAACTGTGACCAAGTCCTATATCTCATTCTATGCTTTCTACCATCTCTTCTGAGCCTCTTTTTTCCCTTGTTTTTTCCTTGTTTTCTTCTACTGTGTTGTGTTTATTTATCGGCTCAATTCTTTGCCACACAAATTATTCCTCCAGCTAGTTCTTGGTGTCTCCCGTTAATTCTGTTATGATGTCTTTCAACAATTAATCTGTTCTGGGCTGTAACCATGGCATTCTCATACATGGTGCACTTTTTTCCCTCCCTTTATAGGGCTTTGGAGTCCTTCTTTCTCTAGTCCTTTCATGCCAAAGGATTCTGAATCAGTGACTTATTCCTAATTAATCCTTAATAAGTGGCTTATTCTCTTTTGATCAGAGCAAATGCAGTCCTATGAATCAGGCCTGAGAGATTTTCTTGAGGAATAAAGGGGAAGGACCAGTTACTTGGCTTGTTGGAGTTTTTTGTTGTTTTAGCCACAAAAAACCCCGCAAAATACTATGGGGTTGGTTTTTTGGGGGTATTTGTTTGTTTGTTTTTGTTTTTACCTGAAACTACTCAGGTCAAATTAAGCTAATAGCTTGGGCTACAAGAATTGTAGCTAAATTTACAAAACCACAGTCACTGTGTTTTCTTTCTCTACTTCATATAAAGTTGCTCAGTAGTTGGACACTTCTATGTGAGGTACGCAGCATCTAAAGATGTGGATATTAACCTATAAATCTCTCATCTCTGCCTCTCAGGAGAGTGTCATAAATACCAAGTACTAAGAGATGCTGAGAGCAAAACACCCTTATTTTAAATATTTTATCTGAAGCAGAGACCAAGTGTCCCATTCTGTAAACTCTAGGTTCATTCTGTGTCAATAATTTCTTTTACACAAAATAGAAAAGCCTCCCCAAGAGCTGTTTTGGGAGTTGGGAGACCAGGATTCAGAACCTTGCTGAGGCAAGGATGTTGGTATGATAAGATCCAAATTTCACTCAAAATCCCATCTTTTTTTCTGGAGATTAGTTCTATTCCTACATGCTTGCTTGATTTCTCTAGTTGGTTACTCAGACATAAGATCAGGAGTAATTAATCTTGAGTCTTCCAGGCAGTTTTTAAGGAATACAGTGTAATATGTCTCATTTCTCTAAATGCTCTCACGTTTTGAGGAAATGAGGGTGTATAGCTGGTTGTGGTAGTTCTTTCTGTGGAAAGAAAATTAATGTTGATCCATACTACTTGTATATCAGATAGCTAACGTAACCTTTTTCTCTTCGACTGAGAAAGACTGCCCTCTTTTGGATATAATTAGAACTGGCTTAATTGTCAAAACCGCAGTACAAGTACTCGAGGTTGTTCTGCTTTGTCTGTAGAAGCTGTTAAATTTCCATGGATAGCGGCGGTGGGGCACCATATTGATGTCAAATTCTATGTAGCTGTGGATTTTCTATGATAGTAATAATCGACATTTTCAGTAGGGTATGAAATTAGTTGCATTAAGGTTTTAAATATATGCAAATTGTACTGTGTGATCTGTATGGGGGGGCATGTATGTGTGTATAAATACATCTCTCATACTTTAAAAAAAACATTATGGAAATGTGGGCTGTCCTTATTTCTAATAATCTTCCATTCCTGTGAAATTATGTCTGTCCATGACTAGCTTTTGTTTTGCTGTTCTGTCAGTTCAGAGGTTTTTTTTCCTGTTAAATCTTGATTGCTTTTTAGTTACCACCTTCTTTTCTGTTTTAAAAGTCCTCTTTTTGTTGTTTTTTAACTCTTGCCCTAACCAACAGAGTACAAATAGCTTTGATCTTCAGCATCATAAATTGATAAAGGTAATTTCGATAGGGTTGGCAGGTAGGTGACAAACCAAATGCCTAGGGCTTAAAAGAAGTGCCATGAAGGAAGCGGTGAAGTTTGTAAGTCAGTCCTGGGTTCAGTTCTAGCAAATATATAGTGTAACCTGTAATCATCTGAATGACATTTGAAGACCTACATTAAATGGATTAATTGCAATTCAGTCCTGAAGGAGCAGGTGTTCAAATCTCATCAGAAAGGCCAAGGACTGGGCCTGGAATCACTAGCTACAATTCAGAGCCTTGCACTGAAATGCTTGTGATTCTGTAGGGTCACAAATATATCAGTTTAATTAAAGTAGACGGACTGTCTCTGTGCTTAACCAGGCTAGTGGAAAAAAAATCTGGGTTTTATAGTTTAAGGTAGCACAGCATTAACTCATGTCAGTGTTTAGAGCCTAGTTATCTAGACTGTTTGTGTTATTTTAGTAAATTTGAATGTGATTGTTTATAGTACTGTAATGTTTTAAAGACTTGGTCGTGGAACAGGTTCATGCTGTGCTAAGAGTTTGCACAGCATGTCTTTCCTCCAAGGAACGTTCACTCTAGGCATAAGGTGAGAGAGAAATTGATGGATATAGGCAGCATACTGGCATAATGCTACAGCGTTGGTCCCCAGGACAGACAACAAAATTCCTCATCTCTTTCACATCCACATAGGTTGTCATATACATCCCGACATAATATCTTGACTTAAAAAAGCCTGTGTGGTATGTGTACCATGTGCATATGATGTTATTGTAACACTTGAGTTGTATTGGCAATTCAAACTAAACACAGAAAATGTAGTCACCACCTTGCCAAATCATGTGTACTTTATTGCCTTGTTAGATAAAGCTGCCCCTTGGCAGCCTTTCCCATCATCTTTGTTTTATTAATGAGTAGTTTTGCCTTGCATTTTGAAACAGGCCATTCCTCTTCTGGCAGACCATGCTTTCTGGGGACGCTAATGCTGGTTGTGTATGAAATAAGTGATGACTCTCAACATGGGAAAGATGTGGAAGTAATTTATGAATTGAAGCCTTTTATAGGCTATTGAACAAACACATCCAACTGCATTAGAATGAGATTATCCAGATACGTATTTTTAAAAGAAATTCTTTTCTTTTTACTTGCGTTTATGGAAGTGGTCCAGCCCAGGGTCTCCTTCACCACAAAATGGTGTCAAAAAGGAAACTCTGTTGCATTGTTTCTGGTCTTCTCTTCTGTTTAACCCTTTCAGGGTTTACAGCTTCTATTTCATTTTGGTAGTGGACATGCTGGTGAAGTGGAAAAATTTTTTGTGTGCTTCAGCGTAGCAAGTCTGTAGTTATGAGACACATCACTGGGATGTTTGAGTTATTCCTCTGGTTCTGAGGACAAGACTAAAGACTGTGTGTGAAATATAGTTCCTTCTGACGTTACTGGACAAGCATCTATTGACTTCAGTAGGTCCAAAGCATTGCTCTGTCTACATACTTGCTTTAGAACTTCATTTATTATAATGAAATATGATTATTTTCAATGGAAATATATAGACCTCACCTAACTAGTATAGCATTTTGTATTTTACTTTATTTGTGAAATTAATCAGAATAGTTAAAGCAAAATTAAAGCAAAGGCAAGATTGGAGGCAGTATAGCCAAAATCTAACTCAGTTGGGAATATCTCTGCCTTTAATTTTGAAGAGATTCTCAGAAAATAAAAGCTTGGAAATGTTGCTGCCCAAATTAGTCAGCTTTGTTGGGGAGTTTTTCGAAGACACATAACCCCTGCCAAAATCCATTTGCTGAATAGCTTATAGTAAATAGGTAGATTGGAGTCATCTTGTAAACAACTTCATGTACGTAGTCCAAGAATTGCAGTACAAAAGGGTTTCATTTTCTCTGGGTTTTTTCATTTGGATTAGTAACAAGATGAAGCAGAGTAAGAAAACAAATGTATGACTTTATTGGAAACTTCCTAATGTTTGATTTTTATGCCCTTTAACACAATTACTATGTTAAGTGTTGGCTGGCAGAACAAATGGAAGGAATATGTGTATTATCAATATTTGTAATGATTTTCCTCCTATCCCTCTTCCAGGCTAAAATTGCATTTAAAGCATATTTCGTGCAGTTCCCATTTTTACTCTCAAGAAGAAATTTAAAAACCAGTCTGATAAATAAGATTTTGAGTTTCTTTTGATGCCATACAACTACAAGAGTGTCACTTGTGTTCTTAACAGATCTTGGGAGGCATTTCCCTTGACTTCCAGTGCACCTGTCAGTCTTACATAGTCAAATCTGTCAGATCTGAACACTGCAGTGCTGCTCATTTAGGACATCTGTGTGAAAGCTAGGGAAATTATAGACTGAGATCTTTATTGCTGGTACCCACTTCTCAACAGTAGACTGGACTGAATCACAGGGTCTGTTGGAAGATTAATATTTTGATTGAGATGTCATTGCTTAGCCTCATCAAGATGCTATTGTATGCCACGTGGATTTTAATGGGAAACAAGTCTTCTCAGTTCTCTGTTTATTCTTTAGTTTCATAATTTTCTCTGCCCACTATTTTCACCATTGATACTTCTTCACTTTCCTCTTGTGCTGTTGAATTCTTTCACTTGTGTTGATCTCTCTTCCATCTCAAAACTCCAGATTTCTCTCTTGTCCACACCGCTTGTTTCCACATTGCTTTTTCTTTGTGACATACTAAATTATTCTCCTAAAAGTCGAGACATACAGTGTCTGTCTTCTACAGAGCTCCTTTCCTCTGCTGCCAATATATCTCATTGAACTGAGTTGTTGATTCTTATTCTATGTTGCGTCATTTCACCTTTCCCTACTTCTCTCTAAAGAACATTCCTATTCATGTTGGAGATCATCTTTCTTTACTCTGGTGTTCATTCTAGGACCATTATCAAACCTATGTCTTCCTTAGGTCTCCAAGATGTCCAGATCAGCCCTGTCCTTTCTCCTTTATTTTGTTGTGGCCACTGTGACTCCCTATTGTTGCCTTAGCTAATTTGTCACGTTCTCTGTTAAAGGATCTGAAGGCCTCTGCAAAGTTTGGAAGAGTAGTTAAAAGTAGCTGCAGTAGTTGATAATAGCAAACTTCTAGCAGGATAGTGTTGATTTGAGTCTCTTTGAGATGTGAGAAAGGTAGAAAAAGTAAGAGTGGAGATGACGCAGTATGTATGGAAACCTCTGTACTTGAATTGCATGATTTACCAGTGCATGCTCCACAAGATGCAGTGCACAGTAGATGATGACTTTTTTGCAAGATCATCCTTGTAATAAGAGTTACTGTTTCCAGAAAAGACACTTTCAAATGGGAATATCCCAAAGCTTAACCACTTAAGTATGTTGAGTTCTTGTGGATGTTGAATTCTGGGCATTTCAACCCTTTTGGAAAATCAAAGCATTCTGGTCCGTATGTGGTGAGAAAGTAAGACTCACAGACCTGATCTTTTTCTTCTATCGTGGCCAGTGCCAGGCCTTCACAAATTAGGCAGTAGCCTGGGACATAGCAAAACAGCCCTGAGGGTGTCCTGCAGTGTCCTCAGAGCTCCTTCCTATCCGGCTGGTACAGACTCACTCTGCTCTCTCCCTTCACTGCTCAGAGCGGTCTGCAGTGCCAACACGGCACAAGCTCTCCCTAGTTCTCACTGAAAAAAATACATGAAGTGTCCAGCATAAGGCAAAGGAACAGGCAGATTCCCTGTTGCTGGCGGTAAAGGAGCAAGAAAGCGGCGACGCACTTTCCCCACCAGTGTCTTTCACCACCAACTCCCCCCCTCCCTTCCCTATCCCATTAGCCCACATTCTCTTCCTGCCCAGCCCTCCAGTGCTGCCT
Organism: Fregata magnificens; assembly: GCA_013389945.1. NCBI lineage: Eukaryota > Metazoa > Chordata > Aves > Suliformes > Fregatidae > Fregata > Fregata magnificens. The sequence goes on along the minus strand of WAAD01035882.1, from coordinate 10,372 downwards.
AATCTCATTTACAGGGGCTGCTGCCAGATCTGCTGGCAGCTGCAGTTTCTTGGCCGCTGTTTTCGGTGAGCGAGCCGAGAGCGCCGAGGAGGAAGAGGAGGAGGAGGACTGCTGTGTGGCTGAGCGGCAGCGGCAGCAGCACCTTTGACGTGCCCGTCCCCCACGTGACGGCCGCTCCATTGCGGGGAGGGAGCTGAGCTGCCGCCGCTCCGGCAGAGCAGGGGAGAGCCGCAGCCTCGGCGGCGGCGGCAGCAGCAGCAGCAGCGCCTCCGCCCGCAGTGCGTGTGTGCGTGTGTGATGAGCGATCACAGCGTCCCTCCGCCCGCTGCCGGCTGACACCGACCGCGC
>WAAD01035881.1:10826-36174 GCA_013389945.1 Fregata magnificens | reverse complement strand
CAATCACTTAGAATTTATATGTTTAAAATGAACATTTGCATCACTTAAATGAAAAAGTCTACCTGCTGTAAGCATTGTTTCCCCAAAACTCAGCTGTAGCAAAGTAAAAACATCATTCACAGTTCAAAAATCCAACCGCTCCCTCTAAATATTCATATAAAAAACATCATTAAAAATTGTTAAGTAATAAAATATTTTTTAATAGCTGCCAGACAAAGTTCCCTTACTTCTGAAATGTTGACTGATCCCATTAACTAATGCCACAATTTTACAATCTTAAAACCAAGTGCTGAAAACAGGTAGCACATGTTCAGTTTGAACATACGAGATTCTGGGTATGTACATACTGCTGTTAAAGTAATGCGTAAGGCAAACAGTAAAATTAATATGTTTTAATACAAGATGAATAAATTTTCTTTTGGGATCATCTAGTTACTTAGCAACCACCGAACATGAATCAACCAGCTAGTTCCTCAAAATTATATTGCTGCTATAAAGCCTGGAAGGACCAAATTTTGAAGGGCCAATGCAATAGCTGAGATCACAAGGATAAACGCAGATCTTATGCACTTTATCTGTATGTGCAAAAGATTAACTTCATACACTGTATACAAACATGAAAGATATATTTATGAAAGCACCAAACTCACCTATGATCCAATTGCATGCTGCATCAGCATGTACTGGTAATAGCACTGTCTTACTTTCATACATGATTTTTATTTAATATTCCTTCATTGTATCTGCCATTTTTGTATTACATATGTACAGAATATTGTGTGTAGGCAGAACACCAGCCATTTATCTATATTTAGACAAGACACAATTTTGAAGAAACTCAACTCCTATTTATAAAGGTACCCAAAAATGGCTAAAATCAGATTTTTACAAATAATCAATGTTTAACAAGAAAAGACTGTAAGAACTGCTCTTTAAAATCAAATTACTATCTTTGAATTTGGCAAACCCATTCACTTTGGAAAGTATAATGTACCATTCCAAACATTTTTACCTCCACATACAGTTGCAAAAATATGTTTCTGTTATTAGATAATGACTACTTAATGAAGCAGAAAATATGTCTTTCTGAAAGTTCAACCACAGCTTAGGAGGATTACCGTGTTTGATTACAAACCCAAGAAGTTTTAAATTCACAGAGCCCACACTGATTGAACCACTGCTATAGTTTTAGTAGAGGAGATAATGAGCAACGGGCTTATTGAAATGAGAGATTCAAAGTAACTATAGAACACATTACAAATCGTTTATACCGAATACTTACAGTCTGTTGCTAACTGAAACTGAGAGGAAAGCATCTGAGTTACTGCAGTCCAAAATTTGTACAAAATATCAGACTGGCCATCCTGATAGCAAGGGACAAAAGAAATATAAGTTTCAAAACATACTCTTCTCAAAGAACCTTAAACAATGCAAATGGTCCCAGTGAAAGCTGTTCTACCATCACTGAGAATAAAAATAAAAAAGCAAATGAAGTCTGAGAAGTTTACCACAAGTTTAAAGCTAGAAAAAATACTGGAGAAAACAAAAATAAAAGCTTCAGTCTTCTCTCAAATGGAATATTTTCCTTCAAGTCTCAGAGAAATGCTCCCAGCTCTCTAGGGGCATGAGTGTAGATGGAAGCAGTACACCTCAGGAGCCATGTTAGAAAAGCTCTTTGCATTGCAGTGACCTTTTCATTCCATGAGGGTTCTCATGCTGACTACATCACAGCAATTATTGTTACTGCCATTACAACATGGTTGCAAACACCAACCAGGGACCAAAAGCAGTGCATGCTGCTCTGCTTCACACAGAACAGTTTCCTGTTTCTAAAAACATAAAACACATGAAAATACAGTGAACCTCACGGTTGACTCTTCACCACCTTGTGCCAACAGCGCTTGCTGTCAGAAGTGGAAACAAGGTAGCATATTCTTGCAAAAAGGACATACACGAAATAGCAGGCTGTTTTCTTACTCCCTCCAACAACTTGCACTTACGCTCAAGCATTAAAGCATGATTTTGTTTTCTCTCTTTTGCTTTCTTCCTGTCTGTGTGTTTGAGGTAGAAAAAATTACAAGAGATGATGATGGTTATCCTGTCCTGCCCACTAGTTAGATACTTGGAAGGGTGTCCAGTGTTTTCATGGGAAGGAGAAGCTCACTCTGCACAGAAGGGTTTTCTTCATTGCATGGTATACATGTAATGTATTGACCCTACTGTATAAATTGACCAGTTTGACCAAATCACTATAGTAATGATAATCAGCAAAAAGTGCTCAGAATGAAAAAGTGAAACAGCCAGCAGATGACAAATGACAGCAATTCTAAGGATCTTATGCTGGCACTTGGCTGTGTCTATCCTGACTCACCCTGAAACATCCAAGGTTTTAAATCGAAGCACAACATTCACAGCTAAAGACGGGTTTAAGCAAAGGGTTCAACACTGAAATCACTGTCAAAGAGGATGCATTTTCTCAGCTTTCTTTCTGGCACTGCCAGTGACTCCACTATGAGAAAAATGAAAAAAACCCCAACCAAACAACCCTAGTTCTTGTTAATAACACAAGCCCTTTTAAAGCGTCAGTTCAACTTCTGCACTGCCCAGCACCACAAAAAGGTGGAGATCAGCTATCAAATACAGAAGTCCAGCTACTCCAAATCGAATTACTTCTTAAGATGAGAAAGGAAGAAAGAATGCACTCTATTCACTTGCACTGACAATAACATGCAAAGCAATGAAGGTGTTCAGAATGTCATCCATTAACAGGGTACCACTGCATCCCACTTGAAGATCTGGCCATTGACAGACTGCAAGTTCAAGTTCAAGTTTCAGTTCCAAAACTATCACCTTAAAGAATTGATATAAAACCTGAAAATCAGTCAAAGGTGCACTGAGACAGCTAAAAATTTAAAAAAAAAAAAAAAAAAAAGGATTATCAGATAGCACGCTTTCACAAATTCTGAGATTAGATGAGGAATTCATCCAACCCTACCCCTTATCGCTAAAGATTTTCAAAGAAAGATAAAATTTATAGGTCATGTGTTAAGAATTGAGAAAGAACACCTTTTATGCTGTTGGACTCATACTTGTAAAACGTATGAGAATTAACATAGAATACTAAAATAAACTGGGATGACAGAATCTCATTTTTGACTGCTTGAGGACACTAACGGATTTAGAAACTGAAGTAACTTATTTTATAGCTATGTTTGTATTTTCTGTAAAATTGTACTTGATTTTCACAAATGGGCAAAATAAAATTATAATATTAGACAATGATTCAGAAGGTGCACTGCATAAAATATCTTTGGGGTTTTTGTAAATTTATTACTATAGCATATAGGTGAAATTACTCAGTTCTTCCTTTCACAATTTCACATTTAAAACATGAAAATTACTATAAGACAAATGGCCTTTCACATCAACTACAGAGTAAATTAATTAGTTTTCATATTCTCTATCCCAACCTGGAACAACGTTTGCCTATTCAGCATGGTAACTCAATTCAATTTCTAAATAATCTAATGGAGGTGGAAAAATACTTACAGAGCACTTTCAAACAACTTTTTTTTCATTACTGTAATGACCATCTACACCTCTGTCATAGTCTCAGCAGAAAATGCAGTGATTAAAGGGTCTTGAAAACAAACTTCCATGTAGTCCCTCCACATCGACATTTCTATCTTAATTGTCAGATTCAACATGGCAACAAATAATAGTAACATACATGTGATAATATTTAATGTTTTTGTGAAAATATAGAACTTTTGCATGTACCTATATATATATACACACATATATAATATAAAGTCAGACACATATATATAGGTACTCATGTAAACATTTGCATAGTAGCCACAGCTGTACCAATTAAGCCTCTGCCCATTAGCTTGTGTCTTCTGACCTGGGCAAATGGTGTTCACTAACTGTATCAGAATTTTGTAGTGAAGAAGGCCCTCACATCTTGGCTAACCAACTGTATTATGTATGAGGAGAAGCAGAGGAGAAAAGCTACATGGAAAATTCAAGTAACATTTCATACTGATTGACTACTCAGTCAAAAATACCTAGGGAAAAAAATGATTAATGCCCCAGTTTTGGACCAACTGAAAACACTATCTACAGAGTCATTGCTGGTTGCTTCTATAATGTAAGATAAGATATTTCACTTTGTCCAGTGTTGAGATGCAGTCACTCTGGAGGTCAAATATAGCCGCTGATTAATAGCACACAAAAGACCATGTAAGTTTGTGGCAGGAACTAGAGAATACCGTTGCCTACGTGTACACCAGGGGGTATTTAAGTGGGTGGACTATAGCTACCAAAATTGGAACACAGCAAGGCATTAGCGTTAGATACTCCTGCTGGAGTAAAAACTGCCATAAGCAACCGTGAGCATCCAGAAACCATTTATTTATTTTGTTTAAACCTCTAATTTCTTTTGCTTACACATTAACTCAATATATTATTTTTAAGTACTTTTAAGTATCTCACTGCTTATTTTTTAAATAATGTATTGTAGTAGAGATTACATCTGTGTCTGTAGATCACAATGGAAATTATAATTTAACTTTTTAAAATATAATGTGCAATTCCATTTGACAATAATCAATACTAGAAAATGACACAAAAAAGGGTAGCAAAAGGAGTGTTTTTCTCCAGCTTAGCAGGAAATAAAGGAACGTCCCTCTCCTTGTACTGGACAACTTCTTCAAGGCCTTAAGAAGATAGGCCAGATGAAGGTGGAAGAGGAAAGGGCAGTACTGCTTGTCTGAAATGTACACAGCAGACCTACTGGCTCATCTTATTGTAATGGAAAGTTTATAAGCCTTCCCCTACGCTTCATATAACACTGTGAGCAACATCCCACAGTATCAGAAAGTAACTGCTCTTTTGGGCCTTTCACTTTCAGAAAATGCCATCTAGCTAAAATTGCATTCTTGTCATCTTCCCATCTGTAGAGTGTAAGCAATGAATTTTGTCCTCCTCTACATTTACACCAAATATCCTCACTGGTAGACAATGTATGGGAGCATTGGGCACATCCACATTAGTGATTCAATGTGTAGAAGGGATTCTTTTTGGTGCAAATCTGTCCTGTGTCTATACTTGTGGTCTTGCAGAACATGCTGAAGTGTGCTAGCAGACTATCTTCCACTATTCAAGCAACACACTACCTCATCATTAGCTTAAAAAGAACAACTTCTGCAATTAAATAGCTTTTTGCAGCATATCATCATATTTTTGTAACAGAACCCACAAGGATGTACTAATATTTTTATCAATTAATATTCTGAGAGTTTAAATTGGGAATTTTCCATTTCTCTTGCTTCTGAAAATGAAATAAAATTGAAAGATGTTAAATTACTTACACCCCCTCCAAAATAAAAATGCTTGCTTTGAAATCTAGTCACAAGCAGATTAACATCTTGTGATACAATCCCTTGTAGCAGGAGCAGCTGACAAGATGAGTAATGAACTGCATCCGATTATCTTTTCAGCTCTGTGGCAATCATTTTCCAACAGCTTCCTATTCCATAACCAACAACACTGGAGAAAGGTCACCATTCTGTCATATTTCCCCCCCATCAGTGTATGTGTTTAATAACACAGAGAACACATAAACCTTTGGAAGGTAAGAGGTCTGGCACTGCTGTCTGGGGCAAAACTGTTTCAGGTGCATATTGCATATATAGAAATCCTACATAAAACATCCATACATAATTTAAAGTCTCTCAGAAGGAAATTATTACACTTTAGCATATAATAGAATACTATTTCCTCTTTTCATGCAATATGTTCTTTCTTCAGCAAAAGCACCTTAACTGTAATTGATGGTAACTAAAACTCAGGACAGGCAAGATTCAGGTTGATATATACATATTTTCCCCATCATGGAATATAACTGAATTAAATCTATGAACATTAACTGCAAGCAACTGTAGGACTATAATGGCAAAACAGGATTTTCCCCCCAAAGCAGATCCATTTAACTCAGCATTTTTTAATTGATGGTACTATCTGTTCGCAGCTTTATTTTGATCTCACAGCAGAGAAAATCTGCACATAAATCATACTTTGCACCACTACAAAATGGTTGGGAGTTTAAGATCAGCCACAGAACTGGCTATTTTTTCATAAAAATCTGCTGTGAAAATGCTCCTATACCTAAACTACACTTACATAAACTAATAATCTCCCAACCCAAACTGGTAATTAACAATACTGTCACTGCTGTTCCTGTGCCCAGCGACCACTTTATTCCCCAGAACGGATACAGCTGAGCAGGCAGTTTTTAGTAGCCCCTGCGCAACTCCTTGGGCAGTGCAAGACAGCTTAGATCTGTCTTCCTCTTGTCAATTCTTTGCTTTCAGAAATGAACTGAAGAACTGCCCAGTAACACAAACTAGGACAACCCTCCTCCATTCTGACCTGCTGCACAGCTGGCCAGAACCAGGGGAATAGAAGGATGCTTTTGAAAGGCATATAGACTATAAGCACTTAGCTACTTTTGAAAATGTTATTCCTAGGGAATCCACTTGCATCTGTGTAGAGTAAAATAGAAAAACACAACAATCAGATTCCAGTCTGGCCCACCCACTATAATTTTACCCTTTTTCATACTGTTTAAAAATTTGGTACTCAGTCATACATACTATTCATATAGGAACTACTTGCTCATGGAAGTTACACAAATAAATCAGACAAAATATGTCCGGCAGACTGGACCACAAATGGCAATGAATTTTCTCAACAGTAGGGCTCACTTTATTGTGTACATGAACTGGACAAAGATCATTAGTGTAAGCCATAACTCAACAAAGTTTACCCTTATTAGAATAATAGATGCAGGCAGCCTGTTTGACTTCCATGCTATACCTTATTTATGTGAAATTAAGAATGTGCTTAAGTGCTCTGCTGAATCAGGGCCATATTCATCAATCACCAAAAAATGTGTTCACCTTGTATAACTATTCAGTTCCAACTATTACTATAAAGTTACTATTGTCAATACTCTGCACAGACAGCAATATTGTGCAACTTCCCCAAAATAGAGGGGGTTTTAGATAAAACAATTGAGAATGTGTGATAATACTGCATAATGACAGTGCCAGGAGACATTTGGACAGTGCTAGTTCATCCTGCTCTCTGCCCCAGCTCAAGAAAGCAAAGTCAAACACAGGCTTGTGCATTCTAGGTGAACACAGACTAGCAAACTGTATTGTTAAGATACGGTTCTCTTAAGTAAATCTTTCTGTTGTAAACTAACAAAATTGAGTCTTTCCCCAACAATACAAGTATAGTAAGTAATCTTCTAATGGCAAAAGTTTAACACTTTTGCTAGTCTAGGACAGAAAAGGTCTACATTTAGTAGATGCCAAATTCAAAGCAGCCAACTGGCCTTTTAGGCAGAGATTTTAAGCTGCAAGTCAACAGAATCACAGAATGGTTGAGGTTGGAAGGGACCTCTGGAGGTCATTGGTCCAAAGCCCTGCTTAAGCAGGGCCACCTAGACCAGGTTGCCCAAGACCATGTCCAGACAGCTTCTGTACACCTCCAAGGATGGAGACTCCACAACCTCCCTGGGCAACCTGTGCCAGTGCTCGGTCACTCTCACAGTGACAAGGTGTTTCCTGATGTTCAGAGGGAACCGCCTCTGTTTCAGTTTGTGCCCATTGCCTCTGGTCCTGTCACTGGGCACCACTGGAGAGAGACTGGCTGCAGCTTCTTTGTACCCTCCCTTCAGGTATTTATATATATTGATGAGATCCCCCTGAGCCTTCTCTTCTCCAGGCTGAACAGTCCCCACTCTCTCAGCCTTCCCTCACAGGAGACATGTTCCACTCCCTTCATCTCTGTGGTCCTGTGTTGAACTCTCTCCAGTGTGTCCACATCTCTCTTGTACTGGGGAGCCCAGAACTCAACACAGTACTTCACGAGTGGCCTCACCGGTGGTGAATAAAGGTAAGGATCACCTCCTCAATCTGCTAGCAATACTTTGCCTAATGCAGCCCAGGACACTATCGNACTGGCTGCAGCTTCTTTGTACCCTCCCTTCAGGTATTTATATATATTGATGAGATCCCCCTGAGCCTTCTCTTCTCCAGGCTGAACAGTTCCCACTCTCTCAGCCTTCCCTCACAGGAGACATGTTCCACTCCCTTCATCTCTGTGGTCCTGTGTTGGACTCTCTCCAGTGTGTCCACATCTCTCTTGTACTGGGGAGCCCAGAACTCAACACAGTACTTCACGAGTGGCCTCACCGGTGGTGAATAAAGGTAAGGATCACCTCCTCAATCTGCTGGCAATACTTTGCCTAATGCAGCCCAGGATACTATCAGCGTTCTTTGCCGCAAGGGTACTTTGCTGGCTCATGTTGAACTTGGTGGCCACCAGGGCCCCCAGGCCCTTTTCTGCCAAACTGCTTTCCAGCTGGGTGGCCCCCAGCATGTACTGGTGCCTGGGGTTGTTCCTCCCCAGGTGCACGACTTTGCACTTCTTGTTGAACTTCATGAGGTTCCTGTCAGGCCACTTCTCCAGCCTGTTGAGGTCCCTCTGGATGGCAGCATGACCCTCTGGAGCATCAGCCACCACTCCTGGTTTTGTGTCATCAGCAAACTTGCTGAGGGTACACTCTGCCCCATCATCCAGATCATTAATGAAGGTGTTAAATAGGACCAGACCCTGTACTGACCCCTGGGGTACACCACTAGTTACTGGCCCCCAGCTAGACCTTGCACCACTGACCACCACCCTCTGGGCCTGGCCATTCAGCTGGGCCATTCAGGAGCAACCCTGTTCATATGTTCATATGTTCATATGTTCATATGTTCATATGTTCATAAAAAGCTGAGTCTCAGAACTTCAAAAGGAGGGCTGTTATAGCACACAGTGCACCTGAGAGAGACTGCAGATTCAACCATCTTCTATGCAATGACTGGTGGTAAGGAAAGGATTCAGATCAGTATTATTTTATTGGTATGGAATGAACAGGGGGAAAAAGCCATTTATACTTGCATATTAAAAACTTTTTTTCAGTAGTCTTTATATCTTTAATGCATTGTATTACAGCATGTATGCAGACTTGTTAATAGTGTGAAGTGACATTATTACTCAGCTGTACAGATTTAAAATTTAGATTAACATTGCCTGTTTGCAGGATTACAAGATTATCTTTGATGGAAAAAACTACAGGCTGACAGAATCCATATGCTAAACCCCTTCCCACTTACTCACATGAAAGTGACTTGATTTCACAGTTCAAAAAGTATAACCCATTTTCACTAACAGGTACTAGTAAGTTAATAAATCACTGAACAATAGTGGGCTGAGTACCAGTACCTTAAGAGCAAAGATATTTGAAGATCTATATTCACCGTTACTCTACAATAATATTAATTCTGCAGCCTGGAAAACTGATTTAAAGTCTCCTCCAACATAAAAACAGAACATCTTACCTCATTTTTAAAAGACATACCGAACTACTAATTAACTTTGCTATTACTGAAATGAAATCTCTTGAGCTCTGTTCTTAACATAACTATTTAGTATCTGACATTAAATCTAAATTCAAGGAATGAGAATGAAAGTACCCCCCTTATTCAGTATTAGACAAGAATGCACGAAGATGCTAAAAAGACATATATTTATTCTTACAAATGTCTCTATTTCCTCCACACTGTAAATTTAGAACTTAATGAGTATAATTTCCCATCTGTGAATTATCATATTTGTATGTGTCTAAAATAGCTATTCTAACATTCAAATAATGAATCTGACCCACTGATTCTAAACTGGCTCCCACTTCATGACAATCACTTCCAACTTATTTTTCCCTGTAGAAATTTTGATACTTTGAGTAGAATGTGAAAAACATCTTTATTGTGAAGCCTCTTTGAAATGTAAAACAATATAGTGAATATTACCATGCAGCTAGTTGCTGCAGGCTCCTGAAATCAGGCTTTGCATACTAATACATACAGTGTTTTCTATCTGTAATCAAAGGCTCTGCCATAAAGAAATACGGGACTTGCGAATGTTGCTCTAAAAACAGAAGACATTTAAAAGACAGCCTAAATATTTTTTCCACCAATAAAGCAACAATGCCAATGATTTAACAATTTTGTATGGCAAGATCTTATGGGACAGAAATAAGGAAATCTATTTGCACTATTTCTATAGCAACATAATTGTCAAATGTCAGACTGTGAACAAAAAGCCATCATCCTCAGTAGTGCAATTAATCAGTAAAAAACCAAACAAATTCCGAGTGTGTTTTCAATAAACCTTTCTATCTTCTCAAAGTAGTCAAGATTAAATTTCTTAAAAGAACAGTGCATTTAAATTTCTAATGTTGTCTACATTATACATTGCAGGTGAACAGATGTCAATAAATGACACCATGATTTTAAAAATGACCTTGATTTTTTTGTTTTACTGCAGGGCATAGAATTTCATTACACTGAGTTGATCAGTTTATACCCAAGGTGTAATAGTTTCTAGACTTCCAGCAGTCGTGCAACATTTTAAAAAGGTCTCTTTATGCAGCTGACAAAAGAAACAAAACCTGTTTTTTTAAAAAATATAACCTTAACTAGAAAAAAAGCTAGAACTGTGCATTTTCCCTATTAGAATATTAGAATTCTTCAGTTATTCCTCAGAAAAACTAATTTGTAAGGAACAAAAATACTTAGGTCTTAAACAGTGTCCTGTATCTTCGAAACTACTTAAAACATTAACTAAACCTCCCATATTCCTGCAAGATATGCATCAATTGGAAGTAAATGAACTTAGTGTTTCCAAAAGCCAGTAACTACCCAAGGGACCTGACAGCTTTCTTCTATCCAGGGAACTGACTCAGTATGTACAGCAGCAATTTGAACTATGCTTTCACCTTGACTACTACATACCCCATCCAAGGACGAAAGGGTGGTTCGTTACCACGTCCACTCAGCCCATAGTTGTTCAGGTAAGATTGACAAGAACGATGATAAAAGGCGGCACTTCTGGTAAATGCATTTCTTTTTGAATAGTAAGCTGACTGAAAACCAACGGACTTAATAATTTTCAATCATCGCCGAACTGCAATTTGCAACCCCCACCAAACCAGAAGTGAAAAAGAACAAAGGTCTTTATAACCTACTAACCCACACAACCTCCACACCACCCCTTTTATTTACAGCTGCACATTTCTGTCAGAGAAATGGAATTAAAGCTCTAGAGAATATGCAGTGTCATTAGAAAACCATTGCACAGGCTTTGACCCTCCCATCTGAATTAGAAAAAAATTATTTTAGCATGGCTGTCTGGACACACTGATCCATCCAAAACTAGAACTTTTGGCTGGTAAGACTGTTTCGTTTTTTTTTAAGAGAGGCCTCGAAAATCTTGCAACTGAATTCAGCGGGACAATTAGTAGGTTTGAAATAAAGAGCATCTTTGGTGTTTTGGGGATCAAAAACCTGCTCATTCACCTGTGTTTAGATCGCCACAAAGTACCTTGTTATTGCTTAAATAATAAACAGAAACCACAGTAGAAATGATGTGCAAATAATCCAATTCTGCTTCTGCAAAAAAATACTGGAAAATAAATCACATGCTTGTAATAACAGGTGAAAACCAGATTATTTTCTGAACTCACATCAGGCATTAATTAGATTATTTTTCAATTTTTTCCATGTGGGATTATTTTTTAATTGGGTCAACTGATGTTAGATGTTAATAATTTCAAAGCAGCAACATTTTTTAATAAGTTTGGACGGGGAGGAGAAATAAGAAGGTGAAATGTAAGTACACTTTGGGCAATAAACATTTATATTTTCCATTTATTTTCTCTATCTTATGTAATGATGAGGACATTTCCTTCTGTACCGTTAACACCTCATATTGCCAGTGTTGACAACTCAGGAAAATAGCCTGCTTACTCACCAAACGTTCATCAGGAGAGGCAATGATAAGAGCCCTCCACGAAGTACATAACACTCCCTACAACTCTCAGCTCACTTTTTTACCCAGAGGCTTACGTAAATGACAGGGTTGCGGTGTGCCTTAGCTGCTAACAAGCAGGACATCAGCAGATCAAAGGCAATCAAGGCCAGATCTACGCTCTCACAGGGAGTATGCTTCTGCCCAGCAGAGAGACCCCAGCTCACCCTTTCTGTTGACCACCCCAAAGCCCCCCTGCAAAATGATTTGCTGCTTTTAAGGCTGTTTCTCACTTCGCAGAACTGTTCACTGATGCCTATGTAGGAGTGAAGGACCCAAAATAGATGAGGATCAGAGATCATTTTCAACTCTTTTACAAGGGGCTTAGAGGGATTCTTATCTCTAATTAGGAAAGTGGCTGTCACAGAAAGATACGTTCTGCTGCAACTTACACTGAAGTCAATTGTAGTTTAGGTATTACAACAGCTGAGGCAGGATTAGTCACTACACATTGAAAGAGAGAAGCAATAAAGCAGAATAAACTGTAGTAACCTATTATTCTCTGAAGGTGAATTAAGCAATTGAAAGAAGCGACATAAATAACCAGTCATTAGGTGAACAAAAATATCAATTTTACATTATTTAAATCTTATTTGTAATTTTAATTTTTACCCTCAACATTATGAAAGCAATAACCATACCTTTAAAAAAATATATAAAATTAAATCTCTATTCATTTCCACCAAAACTAGAAATCAGAACTTAATGAATTCTGAATTCTTTTAGCCTTGCTGCTCAACTAAAATCTAGTCATTAAAGGCCTTTTTTCTTAGACAGAACCACAAAAATGTCCATTCAGTCTTAAAAGAAATAGATATTTTTTGGAAATTAAATCTGTAATTTTAATATTTACAGATTAATAATGAATCTATAGTTCATCACTAGTATGAGACGTAACAGTTTTTACAATGTACTATAAGTGCATGATTTCTTTTCAAAATTGCATTCATTTCATATGGTGGCAAAGGAAAAATACCAAAATCTAGATCTGCAAAGGGAAGGAGTTGAAAAAAGTGCAGTGTAAATTTAATCTCCAGATTCTTCCATGATACTCATGTATGTCTCTTCACTCTTGGCCACATCTAATGGTAGAAAAATTTGGAAGTGAATTCTGTAAGAGAAACCATAGTGTAGAAAAGATGCGGGTGTTGTCATTGCCCTCCTGCTGAACACCAGTATTTTTAAATTTTACAAGTTCCATGCCTCAGTTTCTCCATCTGTCAGATTTTTGTTTTGTTTCCTTTTTTAATTTTTAAACAGAGAGTTTTCGTGAATCCTTTGATTAATTAGCTAGTGGTTTTAAAACTACATTTTTGGATGCAACATGATACAACACTACTAAATATTATTACGGTAACAGGTAATTAGAAGGCCGGAAAGCACATGTCTGAGATCATAATACAAAATAGAAAAAATGCAGGCTGTGCCATCTGTGAAGAGAAAGACACAAAAAATCCCCAATGGAAAAAAGAGAGTCATTAAAAAAAAAAAAAAAGACAAGTAGCTTCCTTTCTATTAAAGGACTTGTGCTTTAAAAAGGCTGGGTCTCCTCTCTTATACTTCCTAGGATGATACTTGCACTGCAGTAATCAAAACAAGGAAGCAGATGGACAGGCAAAGTGGTACTGCAGCTGCTGCAGAAGATGACTATAATAATAATGTTGACATCAGTAACAGTAATTAGTGCACAGACTGTAGAGTGGATGATTCGTTTTCCTATCTTCTGGCGTGGGCATGCTGCCCTAGTGAATGGGTATAATGTTAGTACCTTTAGTTTGTTTTGCTCATTTGCTCGGTTTATTAATGAAATTGAATACAATGAAGAAAATCCAACTTTTCTCCCTCTCCAAAACACTTGCTGAGGAAAGCATGTTGTTTCAGTTCGATTAATTTGAGACGGAATCTTCATTAGCAAATGTCAAAATACCAATTTCTTACTTATATCTATTTTCAATGTACACAACAATTCATAGTCTGCCGTACAGCCATCTGTACATACACTCTTGAATTTCAGCAGCATGTAGTACTTTTCTGGTTTTGCCTGAACAACAGCTCTACTGCTTGGTGTGACTTCACCCATCTGCAGGCTGGTGCCATACCTTCTTCAAGGGGCACTAGAACAAATGATATAACTCTGAGAAGGGCCAAGAAAACCACTGTGCGACACTGAACCACCTCAGGTAAGAAGAAAGTAAAGCATCAGTGCTACCAGCAGTACCGTGTCATGCTGAGAGTGTTCTGGTAGCATCAGAGAAGGATATACTACTACTCCTTAGCTGCCTCACTGAGAATGACAACTTGGCATTATACTACACCACAACACCTGTTGAAGAGCAAACTAATTGGAAGAGTGATAACTGTGGAGAAACAAATAGATGGATTTTATTTGGGAGATACAATTTGTCACTTAGATGCAATCCTGCAGTATGAAGTCAAAGGGAAGAAAGAGTAATCAGAGAGATCATAGAACATGCTTAGCATATAACAATCCAAAAGCCTTTTATTTTATTTTCTAATGAGTTTTTCCTTACTCTGCATCTAGCTTCTATCGAGGTTCATTTTCCCTGTTCATTTATTCTCCAGGATGATAAAAGATTTCCTTTGGCTTCCCTCTATTATCGTCCTTGGCAACTGGAAAATCTCCTATCCCCTTTTCAAGTGTTGTTCTACAAAAGGGAAGAGTGAAAGTGAGAAGCACAGGCTCAGGGTGGGAGCCACTCATGAAGGCTGAAAGCTCATTTATCTAAGCTCCCTTCCCATCCAAACTCCTCCTGAGACTTCCAGAGTTCCTTCTTCTGTCACTAGGTTTCTGTGTTTCTCCTTAAAACATGCTGACCTACTGAAGGGCTCCACTCAGGCAACAACAGATATTTTTTGCCAGATCAAACTTTTTAATGAAGAAAATATGCTAAAAGTTTATAAACTTTTTGACACGTTTTGTGTTTTCATTTTTTTTTGTTTTACAAGCTTCTCTTGAAGCGCCTCATAGAAAAGTGATGTTCTGTGAAACATCTTTTGGAGATGGGTGTAACAGACAGATAAACTTAAATGCTGTATGTAACCTTCATTATTTGCTTTCACTGTTGAGAAGACCACATTTGCATATGAAGAGTTTCCCCAACATATTTCAAAAATTAAATTCATGTAAATTAAAAATCCAGCCATATACTTGGAAAAGGAGATGTCTGCATAAACACATCTTTTGTTTTTGTTTCTTCTCATCTACTAAGGTAGATGAGATAGCTTCACTAATTCTGTTCCTAACACTGAAGGAGACCATTAATCAAATTATTCCAAATATGAACAGAAAACAATGCAATTGAATGGAAAAGAATAGGTATTCAAAAGAACAGCCATGATTATTTTTCAAGGAAGAACTTGCCAAGAAGCAGAGAAACAGATGGCTGAAAGTGTTAAATGAAGACACTTTTTCCTATACAAACTAACAGATTTAATTAATTACTCAAATCACATGGTATTTTATGGAATGACATTAATGATCAGTAATAAAAACTGACAGTGGTGCCTTATCAGCTCCCTTTAAAGAAAACAAAAGAAATTATTATAAAAAGAACGTGTTTATACCCTACAGATGTAATCCACAAATCATAAATATAGCTTTCAATGTTAGTTTGACTTTCAACACTTTCCCATTAATTTAATTACAAAATTTTTATGGAACTGTAAAATTGTAAACAAAAGCATTCCCTCATCACATTTTCCTTAACCAAATTACTAAAACATATTCAGCTAAATTAAAACTTTACCTTAACTATCTCCTCTATGAAGCAGACATGTGACACAGGATCTCTCTTCTTTGTCAATACTTTCTGCAAATGCTGCACCTGTAAGAAAGAATTGATTAAGAGGAAAAGTGACATCTAGTATCTTGTATGCAAAATTGCATGACTAGACAAACAGGAATTAGGCGCTGAGTACCTGTCCGCAAGCAGCACATATCTGATCCATGAGTTTCTCCATGTTTGTCCAGAGGGCTGCTCGAAAAGCTGCTGTGTTCCCAGGTGTTGGCATAGCAGCTCTACCAGGGCCACCTAAATGGTTTTTAAAAACACACAGCAGCACACTTCAGCTTTCACATGTGAAAATTAAAATATTAGAAATATAGATGTCTATGTACTCTGACATAAGAATTTTTTTTTTTAAATCAAAGCAGTCTAAAAAACAGAGCTTTGTGAATGGCCTCAGTTGTCTCAACTGAGAAGTCAGCTAAACTCTGAAGTTCAGTGGGGATACGTCAGTGTTCATCACTGTTACCTGCTTTACCAATTCAGAACTCCACAGAAACACCAAGGTAAGGCCAATGACCACTGCTGCAGGATGTATAGCAAAGTGAAATGGCAGAGACAGTAGCTGTGAAAAATACAGGTACTACCAGCTCAGGACTTAAATGCATAGGCAAACTGCTAAAAAAAGTGATATTCCAGCTGAAGGGCATGCAGCTTCTAAACCATCACTTTCCTTGAGAGGGGCTATAT
Source organism: Fregata magnificens (assembly GCA_013389945.1). Taxonomy (NCBI): domain Eukaryota; kingdom Metazoa; phylum Chordata; class Aves; order Suliformes; family Fregatidae; genus Fregata; species Fregata magnificens. The sequence goes on along the minus strand of WAAD01035881.1, from coordinate 19,690 downwards.
TTCTTTATTATCATAGAATCATGGAATCATTAAGGTTGGAAAAGACCTCTAAGATCATCAAGTCTAACCGTCAACCCAACACCACCATGCCTCTTAAACCAGGCCCTGGAGTGCGACGTCTACACATTTTTTGAACACCTCCGGGGATGGTGACTCCACCACCTCTCTGGGCAGCCTGTTCCAATGTTTAACCACTTTTTCGGTGAAGAAATTTTTCCTGATATCCAACCTAAACCTCTCCTGACGCAACCTGAGGCCATTTCCTCTCGTCCTATCACTAGTTTCTTGGGAGAAGAGTCCAACACTCGCTTCACTAGAACCTCCTTTCAGGTAGTTGTAGAGAGCGGTAAGGTCTCCCCTCAGCCTCCTCTTCTCCAGACTAAAGAATCCCAGTTCCCTCAGCCGGTCCTCATAAGACTTGTGCTCTAGACTCTTCAACAGCTTCGTTGCCCTTCTCTGGACATGCTCCAGCACCTCAATGCCTTTCTTGTACTGAGGGGCCCAAAACTGTACACAGTATTCGATTATGCTAGTGATTATGGTTTTGGACTGCCAACTTGTTGCAAAAGTTTTTTTTTTAAAGTTTAAAATGTTCATATTGCCAAAGTTCAAATTTGCCTGCCTGCCCAATTCCTCAGTATTCTTTGGTATCTGAGCTAAGGCGTGGGAACTAAATGTTTAACAGTGCAACATTCCTTCATATTGAATATACTGCTTTGAAATTATTTCCATCTGACAAAAGCATCACAATGTAGTTTCAGGCTTGTTCCATTGCTTGCAAATAATTTCTACCCGTGATCCTCCCACCAACACAAAGAAAGCAGAATTTGGATTCATCTTTCCATGACAAACTGCTAAGAAAATGCTGCAAAGTTGTAAACTAATGAGGACAATTTTCTGGGCAAGTCAGGAAAAAGAGGTGGGGTGGGGAACAAAGGAAAACTTGTGAGCCCAGTAACAACAGACAGACCCAATTTTGGCTTTGTATTAGATGATTTCTGAGATATGCCTACTCCCGTCCTCTGCTGGTTCAAGCAAGCAGGGAAACGTTCCTATAAAAGGCTTCGATGTGAGAGTTTCTTCCGTTTGACAACATACTGTACTTCTGTCAAAAAAATCAGTTATCTTTCTCTGTAAAACAAGTATCATACCTCTTGTAACAGTTTGAGATGGTTGGGTCAATACTTTGATATCCAAAGCACTTTTTATGTTCTCCTCCAGGACTGTGCAGTATCCATCCACCACATTAGCAATGGTATCCTTCAAAGTCCCAAGGTTATGGAAAACCTGAAGAGCAGTTCCCACTTGAGTAGGGTTCTAGAGAAAGAAGATTTTCAAAAATAATTATCTTTAACTGTACTATAGGGAGTTTTTATCCATGATGAGGGATCATTTTACTGGGCAAGTTCATCTTTAAGTTCAGTCTGCTAATTATTTTCATTTAACATTAAATAACTGGCATCCTTACTGCATAACAGAGAACAGAGGGTAAAGGAGAGGACTGATTTTCTTCAATTGCTTAGCAATGCTTTGCTTAGCTTCCTTTGGCGCTATCCTCTGAATAAGAACGGAAAAAAAGGAACTGGAAGCACTGCTGGCAGTACCTTACCTGGGGTGGGTTACCAGTGATTGATCCAATAATTCTGAGGTTAGTTACAGTACAGCTATATTCAGCCATGGTGTAGCTAGTAATACTGTTTTAACACGTGGTATCTGTTACATTACTGTCATTTAAGTGCCACACAGTTAATTAAACGTGATGCAGGCTTAAAAAAATACTAATCAAGGACAAGCAGAGGCAAGCAGGTCAAGCCCCTACTAATGACTACTGCAGAATTTAAGCTTTTATTTCTACAATTCTATTTCTAATGCTGACAATAAGTTCATCTTCCTCACAGCAGAATTAAGAGTGCAAAGCAACACAGTGATCATTTCCAAAGCCTGCAAAAAAAAAAAAAAAAAAGCTAAAGTGTCTCTGTATTGTTCAGAGCTTTTCCAAAATACAGGAGAGTGAAAACTATCCAAAAACTATTCAGGTCCGTTGTTTAAGAGACCTTCGATTAAGATTAAATCCGATGATAATTCCACTGAGCACCACTAAACGCTGGCATGGGTGCTATTTAGCAAGAGAAAAGCCTCAAATTATTGCCTTTGAAAACTAAGCACTGTCATCCATACACTGAATACTGCTTTTTTATTTAGCATTCACAGGCAATTAGTGGAGGGGGCGATCAGTTGATCATACACACATTAGAGATGCAGTCTTTTGTCATTTTTCTTAGTGACTTCTGCCAGCAGTAAAGAACATGGTCTGGCAGAAATCCTGGCACCCAGACGGGACAGAAGCATCTGAGACCACAGCCACGTCCCGGTAGAAACTCCGCTTCGACTCTCCTCTGGCAGTGAGACCTTACACCATTGGAGTCTTCCTGTTGGTGGCTGCAGCAGTAGTAGCCACTGACATTAAAAGGGTCTACTGCAAGACCAATGCAACCCTACTTCGTCTTCCCCAGGTCACAGTTTTCTTAGTCAGATGTTCTTGAGTCAAAGAAAGCAGTTGTGCTCATCTGCCTCTCAGGCGTGGGGAACTTGCACTGATACCACAGCAGTAAAGCTACTATGTGGCTGCTGTGCTGAGGATCCACTTGCTGGCAAATCCACCTACTGCAACAGGTTTTCTGATCCATTGATGAACAGTACATTCTCCCCAAACCTAATGTTTCAGACGTCACAGCACTGTAACTGCACATTCATGTCACTCTTTCTAGGCTTTCCGCAAAGATCAGAACCATAGTTCAAGCAAGAAAGCCAGATCCCATCTCCTTCCCCAACTCCAATGAGGAGTTTCCAGGTTTAGTGGAAAGCGATGGAATATTAGGCACGTATCATGGTTTGCAGACCTTATACTAACTGTACCAGTTTCTTTTTCCAAATGGTGTGGGAGTTAATGAGCATTCCCAGCATAGTATTATGGGTCTGGAACTTGTAGGTTTAGTTTTTTGACAACTGGGTATGCTGTAAAATTTCTAAGCATCCTGTGGGTGTGCTTGTGGAGGTGGGAAAATAAGCCATAAAGACTGGAAGATTAATGGGATGTCAGAAAATGAAGAGTAGTATAATGCAAGGAGGGAATTTGGGGACAGAATGAACAAGAGAAAGAAAATATAAATGGGAAGAGGACGGGGAATAGAATGAAAAGAAGCTGGAAGGAAGAAAGAGAATGAAACTGAAAGGAAGAAAAGCAAAGATAGAAGAGACTCACCTCATTTGCCAGTCTCTCCTGCTGAAATTGTTCTACTTCTTATAGAATACTTACACAATTATAAAATCAGGAAGCAAGTCAGTAATATAAAATCAACACCTTACTACTATAGTAAGAGCACTCAACCAGGTTTCAGTCAGACTCCAGTAAATGTTCATATACTAACTAACAAAAAAACAGAACAGCATCAAAAGGTGAGCAGGGCACTATCCAGCCTTGAATAACCGATGGCCAGATACTTACTTGCCTGACAAACAGGCAGTAGAGGCACAAATAATTTCAGGCAAAAGACGAAATCTCAGAGCTCCCACATCATAGTTTAGCAAACTAACTCAGCAGCTGCTGGTCAAGAAAGACACAAAAATGTGCTCCAACAGAACCTGAGCTATGTTTCAAAAGAACTGGTTTTAGCCAAAAGTTGTCAAACAATTCATTATGAAGTCAGGAATAGTTAGGGAATAACCAAAGCACATCATTATGGAAACCTGCTATTCACTCGAAGTATCTTCCAAATCTGGTACCAAAGTTAAAATTAAAATAGAACAAAGATTATGCAGCTGGCCTATTTCTTATCTGCTTTAAATTGTGGACATGGCTACTGACAGAGGTCTTCTAGCTCATGTATTCATCTTGTATAACAGGAATTAGGGATATATTAAAACCCAACAATGTACAATAAAATATCTTTTTTTGTTTGTTTCATATATAGTATTTTTCTGTCCTCAAAACCTATTTGTGTTTTATATGCCCCAGACAGCCTATATAAAGCCCATTGTTGGTTTATCACTAATCCTAAGAGAATTGCATTTTTTATGCACAGCTAGTTTCTAGGTTTAGACAATATGCTAAAAAAATGGAGCATCTCTTGGGACAAAAATTATTACGTGGAAAGAAAATGTTGGAAAGCAGGAAGAAAACAAATGACTGTACTTTCAGGCTTGCATACACATCTCAAAATTAGACTGTTTACCATTAATACACACTGGACAAAAATTTGAGAATCAATATTGCAGAATTTGCTGTTACCAACATACTTTATTTATAAGAATTTGCCCCTAATATTTTCCTTCTATCTGAGAAAGCTTAAAGTGAAACATTTCTGAGATTCAAAAGATTGCCACTATTTTTAGCAAATGGAAAGCATGCACTCAAAGTAAAAAAAAACCTGACTACAGAAGTGATTTACAATGGAAAATGGAATCACATCAGAGAATAATATTCAGGACAGCTATCCAACAGGAACAACAGGGAAAATAATATAACTATTTTTGAGATGGAATTTCATGAGTTTATTAGCATTATTTTATAATCAAGTTGTCTGCCACTACAGGCAACTACACTTAGGAATCTGTAAGCGTTCTTAGGATCTCTGTCCGTAAGATCCTATGTTCCTTTTTGGCTTAAGTGTCTTATTTTGTAAATGAAGGCTCAGAAGTAGTAGATTTTACCAAACACAAAGCAGGCTGGTTTTACTATGTAAAAATGCATGGACAGTTAGAGCAACAGCAAGACACAATTCTGCTTCTCACAAGGTAGTGTCACAAGAAAATACCCTTTTACACAACATATTAGCATCCTAAAAATATTTGTACATATGCCATAAACTTTAAGTTATGGCAATCAAGAGAGCAGGGGGCAAAGAAAAAATAGTACAGCATTTAGTAGTATATTAGCAATACAGTATAATCTAATGTGCATAAACACAACCATACACAAGTGAAATAAAACCAGGACCCCACAAACTGTACGCCTACAACACTACCTACTCAAAGATTGACTACAGTGATCTTCAGATTGCAAAAATTATAATGAAGCAGGAAGCTAAAGAGAGATGGAGTTAAGTCCACCAATAATACCCTTCTCCATTCAAAGCACTCTTCCATCTGGCATGTCACAACGTAATATGTTACAGATATATGGAAACTAAATTCCACAAATTTAAGAGCATAGGAAAACTCAGTGAATCATCAGTTCATCATATGAAAAAAAAAAATAAAGAAAAAAAAAATAAACTTGCTCAAAAGCAAGTTCTACCATGAAAGCAACTCTCACAAATTTTTAAAAACATCGAAGTTTCTCAGCATCCATCAGACAATACATTAAATAGCTTGGTCAAAAGGGTGACATTAGCCACCACTTGAAAAAAGGCATGGATGTTTCAATTTATGTTTTAGCAAAACATAAAGGTACTCATTCAGCAGCAACTATGAAGAGATGTTCATACCAAACGCATTTGCTCATTTTCTCTATCTTTGAGAACTGTTCATTTTATTAACATTATTTTCAATTCATTTTATCCCATCCCATTTGGTTCTGTAGACCATCACAGCCAAGAAGAAAAATAAGTGACATGCAGTCATTAAGTATGAATGTTTTTTTCACAATTATATCATGTGGTTGTTTTCAAGAGTAGGCGACTAGACTCAATAACCCAGAAGATGCTGTCCAGTCCAGCATGACATTTACAGTCATTCTGCAGAGCAGAACCCCATTTGGTCACTTCCTTTCCCACAAAGATAATAACCCTGCGAAGACTAGATAGAAATGTCATTAGAGACTTAAATAAATACATATCACATTTCTAATTTGAAAGGATCTCCTAGGATGGAACCAAGTCATTTTTTTCTGTCAACTGCCAACACTGCAGCTATTTTATAATGTCCAACATTGTAGTCTTTTATTTTATGATTGCCACTAGTGTTATCAGAACAATCTTCTGAAAGCATTGCTAAATAAAGAGCAATATTCTTTTTTATCATTAGAAACGCAGCTTGGACAAGCAAGCCTGCTCCTCACAAGGGAGTGTGGTGATGACACTGAGCTAATTTGAGGACAGGAAGATTCCTAGCATAAGGCTGAACTAAAAATAAGAAACCTGGATGACAGGCAAAACTAATTGGCTCAAGTGCTACAAACACAGCTTCCAAACTCAGCTTCCAAACTCACACTCTACCTTTTCAGGGTATGGGATTCACCATGTGGACCTTTCTTTTCCAACCAGTGCTGTCTTAGGGAACTCCACATCATTATTTCTTTATCGAGTGCAAATCTGTCCATATGACCCCATGCTGCATGGTTTTCACGTGTGTGGACTATCAACTTCCTTCTCAAATGAAGATGTGTTAATTGCCCAAAATATTTACGGTCAATACTACCTGTGGCAATTACAACTACTTTCATAAAGAAGTAGTGTTAGAAATCTAATTAATTGCTAACTGTCATGTAGTTAAATTTCATAAGTGCCTGCACCACATAATCAGAACAGCTCTCCAAGGAAATGTTCTTTCACATGACAGTTTGGAAGCACCGCATACGGAGAAGTCAAACTTGGACTAGTACCTCACTTAGAAATGATGTTCCGTAGCTACTAATGTACACAAGAACATTTCTGTTCTGCTTACTAAAATCAGAACAGCGACTCTGACTGAAAATCTTATTATTCTGCAGAGAACAGATGACCCTGTTTAGGAAAGGCTGTGGCAGGAGCACAACAGAAAGTTTTCTATATATATATATGTACATATACATATTACTCAACAGCTGTGATTTCAGTGTGCTGCCACATCCTTACCTCTTATGTGGTAAAATGTTTACCATGTCCCATACACGAGCACTAAAAGCATAACACAGTACAAAAAGAATTACATACGTTGCTTAGCTGAAGGAAGATCCATAATTACTAATTAGTCCAGGTATCACTTCAACAGAGTGGTTTGACAATGTGGCAAGTGAGAAATATCATGAATAATATTTTGAACAAAACCACAACATTCCCTAGCCATCAAGAAATAATCAGCATTAAAATACAATAACCCTAGAACAGGACACACATTGAAATAACCAAACTTGAAAGTCAACATATATTTTCTGACAGGGAATACAAAATGCTACTGCAGTCCTTCCAGAGTAAATGCAAAAACAGTTTCCAGAATGATACTTCTGAGTATCTTTGACTGGCACTTAGTATTAAATAATTTCGTTTGATACTAGACTTTCTATATTGGGAACTACTTCAGCTACTTTTCATTTACTTCACACAGGTCATTTTGTTTGTATGAGATAGCAGTTGCAATTTCCAACACAGTACAGCTTTACAAGGTCAGTTAAATAATCCAAAAAAAGACCCCTGTGGGGCTGAAAATCCCCAGTCAGATCTTCACTTACAGTATTTATTCCTTCTCCCCTCTTGCTACCATTACAACACACTGCCTCCTTCAAATAATTTCCCCATAAATAACGTTACTACCTCTAATGACAAGTACTACTACTTGAAGGCCAAGTGATCAAGGAAGGGTTTGTAAGCACTTGCAGCTACCAATTACAAGTAGTTTTTAGTCACCTCTTACAGACACCAAAAGTGAAAAAAGTGAGAAGTTACTCCAGGAAAAGTTGCAATTCAATTTAAATAGCTCAAGCAGGTAAGCAGTGAAGGAAACTCAGCCGCCTCAGTCACAGCCACAGCAAAATGACCTGTTGAGCAGAATTAAAAATTTACTAAAAATTGTTGGAATTCTTGCTTTGCAGTATCACTCAGCTATTTTAATTGCAGGAAAAATTAACAAAAACCTAAAAGTAGAAATTAAATGCCAACGAAAATCCGCTGCAGTCTAAAACCAGTATTTTATTTCATTTCCAAAAGTCCATGCCCTAAAAAAATTAATTGGTATATCACAACTCCTAAAAATGAACCTACTTAGGGAAGCACGTCTGTATGTTCATTATCACCCCATCTGTCTTTTACTCTGTTCATCTTTAAAATCTGAGCAATACATGAAAAGGTCAAATTGACAATGTAAAGCCAGAGAATACAGACTTCTTTCTAATGATCTTGCAGTTCTTCCTGTTTTGACCTTTGCGGTGTTGGAAGGAGTGAGAGGTTAAGACGTTATAATTTTCTATAGAAGGTCATACTGACATAACACGTTGGCCAGACTCTAGAAAAGCACATTTTAAGCATTAAGAGGCAAGAATCCCAAAGCTAAACATTTAAATATGGTTAGGTTATAATATATACCTTCTGTCAGCCCACATTTGGAATGCACAACTTCTTTTGGTAGAAGGACTTTCACAGGAAAGGAAAACAGCCATAAAGCACAGCCATAAACCGCCATAAACCTCATCATGTCCTCAAACTAGGTCAGACTTTTGTTTCTTAGAATAACAAGGAGTAAATAACAAGAAGCATTGCACTATAAAGGTTGAGAGAAAAAAAAAAGAAACAGCAGCAATACTAGAAAGCAAAGANNNNGTATAACTTCAGAGTAGAACTCATACAAAATGATAAAAACTAACAGGCAACAAGGAAATAGGGGCATCGGAGCCAAACCAAGCTTCTTAAAATGCTTCTCTCACCTCTTACACAACTTGTCCAATCTCTAAAGCCCACATCAATAATGAACCAGTTGGCCACTTTATGTGAAGATGTGGCTTCTCTATTAAAAACACAGCTATCTCCTTCTGATGAAGTTCAGAGAATAGAGGGCAAGGTTGTGTAAGAGGTGAGAGAAGCATTTTAAGAAGCTTGGTTTGGCTCCGATGCCCCTATTTCCTTGTTGCCTGTTAGTTTTTATCATTTTGTATGAGTTCTACTCTGAAGTTATAC
>WAAD01035881.1:0-10218 GCA_013389945.1 Fregata magnificens | reverse complement strand
AAACAAGATTTTTCAACACAGCTAAATAGCTTGCCAAAACACTTATTCCCTATAATAGTGTAATCAAAGCAACAGATGGCTAAGAGCTAATGGAACAGAAAAGCATCAGGAACTGTTGTAAAGAATTACCTCATGAAACATCAAGCAATATTCCAAAGTTTACCAAGCCTTAGGCTATCAACGTGACAGCAATTTCAAAGAAAGTATCTGGCATCTCTGAGGACAGATCAGCTAGATCAACTAGCCCATAACAATTACAAATTTTATCCTATAATGCTGTATTTGAGTGTAGANCATTACTGAAGCACAGAAGTATAAGGACACAAAATCTCATTATTCTTATCTTTGGACAGCAGCTTGCGGCCAGATGTTTTCTCCCACCTCACAATATCATTATGTTGCGCTTACTCTGTTAACTGGTTGAACAAATCCATTACAAAACAGAAATGTCAGGGTTTACTTTTAACTCAGTCTTAACAATTAAGAATAGGAATTAGCTACCAGAGGGTTATAGTATCTTTTTTCTCTGTTCACAAAAAAAAATCCAATTTCAGGCAAAATATCCTTTAAACGGTATGCTCGGAATGATTTAAATATCTACCAAAAGCCATCTGGGTTTTCTTGTTCTGTTGCTAGTCTTTGCAACAAGATAATAATTACCTATGCAAGTGACAATATTTCATTTCTGGAACCTGTGCACATATTGTCAACAGCTCTGAAGTGCCCTCAAATATTTAAAAGGAATGAACTTTAAAAAGTTACTTTATTTTAAATTCTTTTCAGTTATTATTTTCACTTTCAACCCCAGACAGACCTCCACCAATGCCAAATTCGCTGTTGGATCACATTTCAAAACATTTTTTTTCTTCTTAATACAAAGTTCAAATTCCTTGTATCACCCACCTACAGGAAATTTCAGGTCTGCAGATTATTTGGTGAAGAATCATAGAACCACAGAATAGTTGAGGTTGGCAGGGACCACTGGAGATCACCTAATCCACCTCCCTGCTCAAAGGAGGGTCTACCAGACCAGGCTGCTCAGGGCCTTGCAAGGCAGAGATAGGCTAGTTCAAATGAACCAGAAGACATCCTTCTCCTCCTCCATTTTCCCTTCCTAGTTCTGCTTACAGTTCCAGGAAAATGTAACAATGGACTCTTGCAGTAATTTTCATTGAGTTTCACTGAGGCCAGCCTGAAAGAGAGCAAGTGTCTGTATACACACCTAACAACACTTCTTCTTGTAAATTTGATGACTGGGAGAAGCATGACAAGACTGACCTCTTTCTGTTACAGATGCTACATTTAAAGAAATAAATTTTATTTTTCTATAGTCTTTTTAAAAATAAATGGGCAAAGCTTTATTATACAAAACTTTACTATGAAGAAAAAATCTGAAGTCACCTAAAGAAAAAGAAATACTGTGCCTAGTTTTGCCTGCAGCTAGCACATGCATTCAGGATCCAGGTCCGCTACTGAAAAAAGTCAGTCCCCACCCTTCACATCAGTTATCTGCCAGTAATGTATTTTGAAATCTTCACACAAGTAGAAGCTTATTGGGGGCGATATCTGTAGAAGGAAAGAAGGGAGATAAAAGAGGAGAAGAATAAGAAGTTAAGTGCATAACTTGTTCCACACAGAGGACATTATTCATCACCTAGGAACTGTAGCATTTTGAAGCAAGATTTCTCCTTTCTAATGCAACATACTGTTCAGTTCTGTATGCCATTTCAAGCTAACCCAAAGCTTTAAATCTTCTGTTACCATAAGAACACCTCCAAATGTACGATAATGCAGAATTTCATGTGGCATTGAGTAGCAGATCAAGAACATGATGAGACACCCATTTTTCAGAGAAGATTAAGACAAAGAGCAGATTATTAACCTGAGAAAAAGGCAAAATGAATTATATTATCTTATTTAGATGAGTATCATGGCTAGTCGATCATATTTTTCACTCTGCTCTATGCAGATGTGGCTTATTAATGCTTTATATGTTTTTCTTGGATCACTTAATTGCATTATTTCAGAACCTGTTAACAATCAACAGTCAACAGTACAAACCACAAATAGAATTACAGTCTGGGAAAGGCATTTAACAATAACATACTATCTTATCTGGCGAGAAAGAACCTCAGTGTAGCCTTAGTTTTGAAGAGAGACAGATACACGAAAAGTACCAATTACAAAGACTGGGATGGATTATACTGAGACCCAGCCAAAGCCAGGGTCAGTCTCTGCTCAGTTGCATCCCTGGAATCCTAGTAGAATTTCATACACATTGTTTACCTTTGAGTATTTAAACCAAATCAGAAATAATTTTAATCAATTTGGTATAAAACACTCGAATAGACAACTCGAATGGACAAGGACTTTGGAAGAAGACTACCTTATTTCAGTTTTGATTAAGCTCATTCTATAAAGACTAGACCCATGTAATTAAAGCATTGCAATGTCTGATAAAGCAAAACCTCTACGGTTCTCATCCTAATCTTACCTCAACTATTTTCAACAAGATCTAATCTTAGCCTGCCTTTCTTGATCTGTAGCAAGGCAAACACCAGTTCCTTATTTCACAGCTCCACCTTATCCATCTCCTATTCCATCCTCCAGCCCTTCTGTAGTCTTCCTCTCGTAACAGCTTCTTCCATTCATATCTTTCTCTTTGGAGCTACCTTCAACTCCTAAACTTAGTTTCCAGTTTCCATATTGACACATACTGTCCTCAGTCTCCTTCATTCTCCCCCTGCAGCATATTTTGTTTACAAAGCCCTCCACAGTTGAGCTGCTCATAGCAGTGGCCCATGCCTCTGCATATAAATGGATAAATCAATTATCATATTTGCATTAATTACCTTAAAAGCATTAGAATGAGATACCTTCTTGCCCTTATAGGTACTAGCTAGTCTTAGTGCAGTTTCAGTTTTGTAGTGGGGTCAGAGCTGTCCAAGACACAATGGCTGACATGTTTCCAGTCCAGAGAAACCACCTGAACAGATGGACAACCAGAACACAGTAGCAGACTATGCAAGCAGCCTCTAATTTAAAATAATTTCTGTCTGCAAAGAAAGCTGAACTCAATATTATTAAACATTCCTGTGTTTTCATGATGGATATTCTATGAGGAATAATTTTTTAGTGATCACAAATGACATTTACTAACTGGTATGAAACCAAACTAAGTGTTTCATATTCCAAAATTTCTAGTCTCAATGGGAAGATCTAACACACAAGGTGGTTTCTGATAGCTTTCTAAGGTGTTCTGACTTTTTTTTTCCCCTAACACACACAATGCATAGCTACTAACTCCTTAGAATTTATTTAATATCTACAATTTTTGGACCAGTAAAGCTATTCGTATTCTTTGCAAAGCATTATTGAACTCTAAGTTAACAGGTATTTAAAACATCCTCTACAATGCAAGATTAAGTTTTAATGCTTTGTTGGCAACTGGCCAAATGAACCAAGACGAACCTTCAGGGAAAAGGACAAGGAGTCAATTAGCCAGCTGATTCTCATATAAAATTGTCACTAAACAGAATACAAAGATTTTGGCAAACAGCTAAGTGATGATTCACAGCAGAGTGAAGGGATATAAAACATTAACGACTTCTCAATTTTCACCTATTACTTTACCATAAAAGACAGTTATGTAAAAATATTGTTCAGATCAGATGTATTTTCAGGAATACCCATTTATAGAAACTATTTATAAACCACTTTCTTGCACTATCATAAAAACAGGAACAGAAATGATGGGATTAGCAGGGCCACAGAATAATAAATCCTTACAAATAAACACCGGAAAGTGCAGGCTATTTGTTGTGCTGCACTGAAAAGTGCAGTAAAGTACTTGCAAATACTCCATTATCCAGTCACAGATTTTCGGTCTAATTCTGCATTTATGAGTCACAAACACCTACAGGAAAAAAAAATGGAAGAAAAGCCCAGACACATAATCTGTCAATCCACTTTGATTAGCCATTTACACAGGCTAGGAGCAGTGAGGAATTTTACTTTTACAAAAATACTGTGTCACAGTTGGACATCAATTGCATTAAGCTTCCTAAATTACCTCTATATAGGGCAAGTGCACAATGGCAAAGTGATATAAAGCTTTCTGTATCACAGCTGAAAGCAGAGAAAGTCTGCACAATCCCATAATCTGTTTCTAATTCAGTATACATATTTTAACAAATGCACACAGACCCATCAAAATCTGAAAGATCAGGATCTCACATGACAAAAGTAGACTATCACCATCTCTATTATTTTCAAGGCTTTATAACTCAGCAGTCAAAAATTTAAGTCAAAATGTGAAGATAAAACCTCTCTTAATTTTAAAAGAAAACCTCTATTTTCCCATGTTTACACAGTATAAAAGATTAATCTACTACTTTAGAATTATTTCTCCACCAAGTCTTTTTATTCTTTTTTTCTTAATAATCCTTTAAGAAGAGCAACATTTTCTAAATTAAAAACCCCCAAATTTCCCTTATGTATTCTGTATTTACTAGATATTGCTTTCCAGTACTTCTAGTAGCAATGAACATGACCAACAAACATTACAAAATATGCCCAGGAATTTAAGTGACTGCAGGGAGATGAAATACTTTGGTATTTGAATTCACTGCACATTTTTGGAATATTCCCAGGTAGTGCCATTGGACACTGCATTTTAGTGATTAATCACTGTTGTTCCAAACATTTATTTTAATTCAAAAACATTCACGTTTATATATATAGATGTATCTACACTATTATGCATCAGCATAGTGCTGAAACAACTAGCAAGTTTTAAAAGGCACTGCGAATGTAACAGGAGACCAAAGTGAATCTATCAATCATAACATTACTAGCAGTACCACATTCATGTCATTTTTTATCTTCTGTGTGCTTTACTAATAACAACAAAATGCATTTGATGGTGTTTTCTTTAGCAAGGGCACAGAGAATAAATATCAAGTGACCTGGGATCTAATACACATTCACATCATGCTTCACATTTTCTATCTGGAAAATATGGACAATCACCCACAACTGAAATGTATGTTATTTAATTATTTAATTATTGCTTTATGCACCACCAGTAACTTCTTTTCAGCTTTGTGAATAATTCCTTCAAAGAATGGAAAGTATCTGCCCATGTTTTCTTTAAAAAAAACCCCAACAGCTAGAAACACTTACAAGCTAGATTTTATAGCAAATGTGTCTAATCAACCACAAAGGACAATATTGCTAGTACAGCATTATAACAGATTAAATAATTGGGCAATTTTAGGTCCCAGATAATAAGTACATTGCAGGATATATAATTGCAAGGCTGAGCTCAGAAATGCATTTTCCTCCAGTGAAAAGCAAGAATATGTATTTTCTCAACACCTCTCTATACGCTTCCTTCCTCTCCAACTCTGCCTCTAGAGGAGACACCAGAATCTGGCAAATACTTTGACTTTTTAAACAGCTGAAGATTCGTTTTCATTTGAAATTGTTGTCGTGACAGGTTTCCACAGTACTTCCCTGCAGCAATTACTGCTTCTGCCTTCTCTACTTCTATTTAAAAAAAAAAAAACTTTTGAGTAGCAAAAAAAGGGGATATTTAAAAAAAGGGGGAACCCCCCCCCCTCCCCCCCCCAATGAATTGCCTCTGCATTACAGCCAGAGCAGCAGCAGAAAGGAGGCAATACTGAAAGATGCTGTTTGCTGTCCCTTCCCCCTTTGCAGGTTTTAGTCACCGGAGTACAGGCAAGCTTACTTTTAAAATCAGTTTCAACCATGTGAATTCTTGGGTAAGAAGTAATAGCAGCACAGTTAATGAACAGTCTGTGAAACCTCAGTTCTTTCAATGGCTTAAGTCTGCTTTTAAGTTATAGGGAGAAAAAACAAACCATTGACCAGAGTTCAGACTCAGCAGTTTAAGATGTGATTTTCAGCAAGTCACTGAGGCCTAAATTCACAAAATGAGCTGAACCCAGAACTTCCCAGATACACTGGCCGCACTGTACTGCAGTTATTCTTCCCTTTGACCCATGAATATCACATCCCTTGGGTCTACACCATCTTTATTAAGCAGATCCAACCTCTAAGCACAAATGAGTCGTCTTGTCTGCACGAGTAAATGACAAGCTTATAAAAAATCATCTAGTGACATGCCTTAGTGCCAAGCCCTTTGGCAGCCACAGCAGTGTGCAACCACCCCAGCCCTACCTGGTGCTCGAGGGCAGGTCACTCCCTCCCAAATGAGACACAGGGCAAAGCCTTCAGGCTTATGATGACCCTGGCCTTTGTTCCCAGTTTTTGAAGAAGTGCTTTAACACTTCCTTTACCAGCACCTTCATTTTTTTCATCACTTGTGTAGTTAAACAGGCAGTCACCCATGCCTAGAAGGAAGCCCCAGGTACTTATGCTCAGGAAAGGTAGTGGCTGGTGAATCCCAGCAAAACCACCCCTAGAAGAGCTGCAAATGTGTGCCGAGGTTCAGTTTTTATATACTGACATTCTCTGCTGCAAATCTCATTCTTAGGTGCTTAATTCACTGAGTGCAGAACCTAGATGACTGAAATGGCATTGTGAACCCCACTCGTAGCCCCACACCACGCTCCCCGCTGCCACAACCCTTACTGTGCGTGGCAAGACCTAGGAGCATTATAAATCTGGTCCATGATCTCTCTCTCTCTGGGCCTCTGTTCTTCACCTCCAAACCACAGATGTTGGTACTTCACCTCTGTCACAAAGGTGCTGTAAGGATAACAGCAATAGGAACTGTAAGGAATTCTGGTAATGCAGATTATAGAGTTATTTAATGTAGAGGGACAGATCAAACTCAGGTAAACTTTTATCAAAACACCAACCCTCCAGCTCAGAACAGAAAATATCGAATACCACAGAACAGCAACAACATTTTTGCTATACACACCTGGAAACAATGCGCAGTAAATATGAGACTTGGCACAGGAAATTTCTGGAAGATGCATAAAGGTTTCTCAGTCTTGGTAGTTGCTTTCCTTCAGCTTGAAGCTTGGGTAATGTACATGATCAAAAGAGATGTTTATTGATTTATCGTGAATACAAAGAACTAATCTGATGAAATGTTGTGACTTAGTACTATCTCTGAACAAACTGATCCATTAAAACACATGCACATATTTGTAACAGCTCGCACGAGGACTAAACGATACATGACAGTTCAGCATGTCAGCTAAAAATTGTATTTTTCTAGTTACATACCAGTAAATAAAGCCACATGGACTGACAAAAAGATATTAAGAGATACATATAACTATGCACAATGTCGTTTGTAGACACTAGATGAGTTAATAAGACTTCATTTGATATTAGATACTCACTTTTTGAGAAAATGAAATTAATATTTTATCTTTTACATGATACATACATAATTTGGTACCTCTAACTACCAAGACAGATATAAAAAAGTAGTTCTAGTTTTCTGGTCAGCCAGACATCCTGAATAGAGATCAAAATGTCATTGAAATCATGGACTGTTGCCAAAATGTCTGATGACTGAAATCCACTGAATTTTTTTTTTTTTAATAGGAATCTAGAGGAATTGCCAGAAACAGATCTTCAGTATGTAATACTGTCCTTTATCTGTGTTCAAGTGGATCAGTGGTATGTCATACACATTTTTAATAATGTTGTCACACGCTAAATAAGTTAAGATCAAAAACGTACAATTCCAGTTTCAATATCATGACACTAGCACCAGTGGAGAAAAGGTACAGCTGATAGAAGGGAGATCTGGGGAACTGACAACTGAAGCAAATTGTCTACTGTCCCCTTCAGCTTATTAATAGAATATGACACTGTGTTACCGCAAGTGTTAAGTTCTGCAGTGCACAGACATTTTTATGTACAAATTTACATTGTGCCTTACTGCTAAAGTTCTACAGCTCCACCCAGCCTACGGAAGTAGTGTCCATCTTCATTGACTTCCAGTATTACTCATATTTTCCATAAACAATCCCCAACACAGAAGTTGAAAACCTATTAGGTTATATACGTTAACTACCTTACACAAAAATGATCTACCCATAACGTGTATTTAAATTCCTAAGATGGGAGCTATAGTCTACCCTTTCTTTACATGACTCTATTATCTCTACATCTGCACACAAGCTTTTCAACAGAATCTTCTATTAAGGGATTGAGTGGGTGTGGTGAGCACAGCACAAATATTTTGAGAGAAATTCCTGACTGGATCCCTTCAAATTATTTGTACTACCTTGGAAGAACATTACCCCCCAAAAGGCCAATGGAGTTTCTCTTTGACTATTCCTAACAATGTGTGCAGAGCATTCCTTAGGCATGCAGAGTCCCAGCAAACCACAAATATGCGCACTGTATTTCAACCTCATGCTCTAATTTAAAAGCTTCATTGAGTACCAACTGATAGTTTAAACATACAGATTTACATACGTTTCTGAAGGACTAGCTTTACTGAAACATATACTTTTACTTGGGAAAATAAATTATTCAAGTTTGGATCTCTACAGCACTCATCAATGGAGTGTCCTTTTCTCAGATACCATACTCTGTTTCCAAGAGCATAAATTCTTCCCTGCTCTACTTAACAAACACTCTACATAATGTCCATTTCATCAGTCTGACCAGTGATTATTTTAACATTTTTGTTTTCTTAATTTAAAACCTGACATTTTCTTCTTCAGCAAATTTTCATTTATTAGTTCTTAAAATTTTCTTCATCTTCTATCCTACACAAATGTTATCTTGATTTCTCTTGTGGCTTGCTTACCACAGCCAGTCACTGATGACCTTGTAGGTAAGAGGGCTCCAGGTAAGTTACCTAAAAAAGTCATCATTCAGATTTTTAGCATTCTGACGAACCACAATGATTCCCTATTTTTTTTCCACCTTCATAGAATCATAGACTCATTAAGGTTGGAAAAGACCTCTAAGATCATCAAGTCCAACCATCAACTAACACCACCATGACTCCTAAACCAGGCCCTGGAGCGCCACGTCTACACCTTTTTTCAACACCTCCAGGGATGATGACTCCACCACCTCTCTGGGCAACCTGTTCCAATGTTTAACCAAAATCAAAGCATGCTGCTGGCCTACGTACATGAGAAAGCAAACTGCTGGTATTGAATGTCCTTGCACCCACATCAGGTAATGTGCCAACAGATTCACAAACTTATCAGTGTGTGAAACACAGTATTGAATTGTCGATAAGGTGATTTACTTTGTTTACAGTAGCAAGTATTTTCCATTAGTGAAACTTCAAATCCATTAAAAATGTGAGTGTCACGTTAACCGTAAGGTATAAAGCAACTGCAGAGATGCCCAGCCTTTCTGGCTGGGTGGGCCATTTGCCTTTGTGCAGGAGAGGACCATAGGCCATGTTCCCTACTCTATGAGAAGAGTACAGCACACATGCTAGTAGCATGACACTTGCTGGAGAGTCGGCACTTACGTGCATTCACATGAGCTCTCTCTTATGTGTGCATCCACTGCAATCAGGGTGCTGGATGATCTGTTCAAGTGTCAGTTCCAATACACCACGTCATCTGACTTTTCCAAAAAGCTACTAAATTTACCGCACAGATTGGAAAGATCTTAAAAAGTAGTTCAAGTTTACTCTCCTTCTCTAAAACAACTGTATCTACAGAGAAAAATACAAATGTCAAGCAGAAATTTACCCAAACTGTTATTCCTAACTCTAGTTTTCATTGCTGCCCACCTGACTTTCTCTCAGGTTAGTCCACATCCTTCTTAAGGAGTTGAATTCACTACTAGAACCCAGAGGGCTGAGTAGAGCACAAGGATAACTCCATGTTTAACAACCTATACTTTTGTTTACACCTCCCAGCACAATATTTTCCTGCTTTGTATCTGTTTCACATGGCTGACATTCAGCCTGTAATCCACTATAACCTCAAAATCCCCTTCTGCAGGTCTACTATCCACACAGCTGTTTCTACTTCATGCATTACCTTACACTTGTTTCTTTTCAAGAGCATCCTATTTTTTCAAATCAGTTTCTCAAGATCATTCTGAATTCTAACTCTACCCTTACAAGACCTCTTAATCCTTCTTAGACAGGTGCAGTCTGTAAATTTAATAAGTATATTCTGCATTCCATCATCCAGATCATTAATGCAAGTAGTGAATAGTGCTAGCCCTGGGGCAAATCCCTGAAGAAACTCACTTAGAATCATAGAATCATAGAATCATTAA
>WAAD01035879.1:14105-33882 GCA_013389945.1 Fregata magnificens | reverse complement strand
ACAAATAAAGTCAGACTTTTGTAAAGCATTCTTGTCTCACATTTGCTCAAGGACCTTACTTTGAAGAGCTACTCAAAAATTACACTAGGCTCTACTTCACCACCATGCAAAAACCAATTCTACCACAACAACTCATTACACCATAAATTATCCTACTCAATAACAATGCATTTATTAATACAAAAGGATAAAATTAATCTGTTTATAGCAGTACATTTATAGTTCCGTATTCCTTAAGATATTTTTCAAGCTAATAAACTCAGAGGGATAAAATTAATTATCTGATGCTCACTAAAAGGTTAGCAGTAGAAGCCATTTCACAGGGACCTCAGATGAGGAAGGATCACGAACCAAAATTATTCACACAAAAGTCAGGAGTTCACTATTTGTCTTTTTGCATTTCAAGAGTAAGAGAAAGGCAAAATAACGCTAAACTCATTTGCAAAAAACACTGCAGGTACATAAAGATTCTAATAGATTGTCCCAACTGACACTTTCAATACATGTCAGAAAGTCATTATTCATCATACATTTCAACCTGATCTACTGCACATACAAATCATGGAATTCTATTTATGAACTTGCACTCAGTAAAACACATCAAGCCTGTTTTCCAGAAATAGCATCCCAGATGCTATAACATCCGAAGCTGAGAATCTACTGTTCCTTCATGGTTTGCTTTAATGACTATTATCACTTAGATGCCTACACTATTGCCAATTAATTTCTCTAACACTTGTGTCTCAAGTAGATAAGCTTTAACATTAGGAAGAAGAAACAGCCAGCAACAGAGGAATTCTACAGCACTCCATTCCAAAAAGTCAGTCTTTATTTACGTGAGAACCACCACTGTNATTGTTCCTTGAGTTAAAAGCAAATTAAAACTGGCATGTTACTTGTGAAGAAGCTACTTACCTCTTTCAGAACCTATTTCTTCATTGCATTCTGTGTAAGCTGCTGTTAAAGAAAGCATTCCAAAGTTAATTGCTTTTAGGAAAAAAGCTCATTTGAGAGAAAAATCTAAGTAAGAACCTTAATGAAAAATTCCTAGAGGCACTTAGAAAACTCAACAGTGAGTCCTGATAATGCTGTTAGAATGTGTGGAAATATTAAGGCAAGCAGTGAAAGCTTAGTTACAAAAAGCCAGAAGACAAAGGCCCCATATTTGTGTTTTAAAGGACAGAAAGAAAGGATGTCAGAACACTGAGCTTAGCAGGACCTCACAGTAACAACATGAAGGAATACAACCCAGCACCTTGCTGAGGGACTTCACAAACCAGATCTGGTCCTTAATTGACTCGTAGTAAGTCCCTTATCAAATCAAATGCAATCATCCCAGATTACGAGATGGCCATCACAAGACACCTAGATAAAGCATGTTGTATTTAAAGACAACCAAGAGGAATGATCCCTCCTAATTACAGCATACGCTTTGCAAGGACAAATAAGTTGTCTATGTTCACTTGAGATGAATCATGAGCAAAAAAAGTATCTGTAACAAGAAATTGAAATGCCACAGAAACGTCAGTTTTATAACCTTGTTTTGTTACCTCTTAAGTGAGGTTTTTCCCCCAAAACTGATAAACAAAATATTGTCAGTAACAAGAAATTCACACATGGTTAGGGTTACAGCATCTTGGTTTTAAGAACAATTCAACTTCTCCACAAAATCAGGAAAAGCTTGTTCTATGCTATATAACCAACACCTAAATAACTAAAGAGCCATAGCCACAAACGTCAGTGTCATGACAGTTATTTTTCAAGAGTTAGTAGAGAATTTAAATCAGAAGAGAGAACTATCCTGCTATTTCAACAGCCACACATTTATGTAACATCCACTCCATGAAAGTTCTGACCTTGACATCCACATATTTTGTGTTGCTTTCATCACCACTTGAAAAACAAAGACATTTATCCTTAAGAGTGAGGAAGTACCACGTTTTACATACGTAAAAACTGTATTGAGACTGAGCTATTGACAGAAGCATTTCCAGAATCCATTTTAAGTCCTTACTCTTACTATACACAAAACAGCAAAAGCCTTAAACCTAACTGGTAGTCTCTAGCTACTCTGTGCAAAAAGTTGTGTTGCTGATTTCAAAGAAAGGTAAAAAAATCCCTTTAATATAAGGCCCCTCTGGAAAAGAAAGGAGGCTAGAAATGTAGATAAGGGACACAAGACTGAGTGAAGAAGAAAGACAACAACAAAAGCTGCTAATAGGTTCTCTACTCAAATGTGTAGCTCAAGCCATTCATAAAAATCATACCGTGAGACTGACAGTTTTAAGATAGGTACCAAAGAAGTACAGTGACCCTGCAATGCCTCCTTCACTCTCCCTCATCTGCATTCTTCCTCACTGCAGCAGTGCAAGCACAAAAGAATAGCATCAGGGCAGCATATTAATCCGATTGCTCATTCTCAGCAAGATTGAATTATTAACTCTACACATAAATACCAGTTCTGAAGAGGCAGCCAGTACTGCAACTTGGATCGGGAATGCTGTGTTCAGCAGCAATACTCTTAAGCAAGTCTGTAAAACCACAGCTTCAAGATAGTGAGAGAAAATCCAAAGAAAGATGCAACATACAATGTGTGTAATCACTTCTAAATACTTATTTTTCCATCAAAATATATAATAAGCTTACACAGTATCTCTAATCACAAAAAACATACCTGTTTTAAGAAAAGCCAGCACAGTCATTACCTCTACAAACTCGAATAGAGTGACATGACTGCTATTTAGAGATGGAGGCAGCACAAGAAGTAGTGCTTGCTCTGTTCCTTCACTAGATCCAGACACATTCTCTTACTATAAAAAGGACTTAATTCCAATGTAACAAACTACTCTTCATGAAGAATTATCTTTCCACATGAACCTCTATACAGGCTAGTGCAATTGCTGCCTACCAATATCCATAGCAGTCTTTACATACTACCACTTTACACAATGGTCATGAAAAAGTAAGGAACAACTATCCTGCATCAAGGATGCACTTATGTCCACTACGAGTATTACCATGTTGCCTCTAAAACACTTAAGTTCCTAAAAATCATTATTTGAACTAAAAATCTGAAAAACTTAATTTGAACTAAGTCAAATAGAGGCAAATCAATTATTCTTCAGATAGTAAGAGCAGTTCTGAAAACACATACTAATGGTATCTTTTCTACAGTGAAAAATTCTTTTACCAGTTATCACACAAAATGTTCTTACATTGAGAGTATCAGTCATGGTATTTCTAATTTGAATTACAGGACTTTTGTGAGTAATAGATTCATAGAATCATAGAATCATTAAGGTTGGAAAAGACCTCTAAGATCATCAAGTCCAACCGTCAACCAATACCACCATGCCTCCTAAACCAGGCCCTGGACTGCCACCTCTACACCTTTTTTGAACGCCTCCAGGGGTGACAACTCCACCACCTCTCTGGGCAGCCTCTTCCAATGCTTAACCACTCTTTCGGTAAAGAAGTTTTTCCTGATACCCAATCTAAACCTCCCCTGACACAGCTTGAGGCCATTTCCTCTTGTCCTATCACTAGTTTCTTGGGAGAAGAGCCCAACACCCACTTCCCTACAACCTCCCTTCAGGTAGTTGTAGAGAGCTATAAGGTCTCCCCTCAGCCTCCTCTTCTCCAAACTAAACAACCCCAGTTCCCTCAGCCACTCCTCATAAGACTTGTTCTCCAGACCCTTCACCAGCATCACTGCCCTTCTCTGGACACGCTCCAGCACCTCAATGTCTTTCTTGTACTGAGGGGCCCAAANAAGCCTGTAGCGTTGCATGGGGTTGTTGTGACCAAAGTGCAGGACCTGGCACTTGGCCTTGTTAAACCTCATACAATTGGCCTCGTTAAACCTCATACAATTGGCCTCGGCCCATCGATCCAGCCTATCCAGATCTCTCTGCTTGCTTTGAATTTTGGGGTTAGCACCTCTGCTTCACTGTGCATTAACTGACCCAGTAGCAGTAGAACCAACAAAAAAATTACGAAGACAAGAGCTTTGAAAATCCAATTACTAAAATTTATCCACATGACAAACATGTCTTGTATGGGCATGCAAGAAAGCTACCTAACATTTGCAGCAGGTTCTTAATTCAGACAGGGAGAGAAGTCACAGCAACAACCTTTAGCAAAGCTAAGACGGTATTGCATTGCCACAAATCCACGATGAGGAAATCTGAAAGGTTCACCACCCTACTAAAAAGTCTCACCTGCACGACCTCCAAACGTTCCTCTTCCTCTAGAGCCAAGAAAAATGCCAGACTGAGGTCTGCCTCTTTGCTCATCTTTAATATCTGTAAGTAATACACAGTGTAGTGGATATAGTGTCTAAAATCAGTATAATGAAATACTACACTTAAAGCTAATACTATTTACTTGAAAACCTCTACAGTGCAACAGCCCCAACGGATTCTTTGTAACTCCAAGCTATGCTGTATTATTCCCAGTGATACTGTTTTTCAAAGATGCCATCCACGTTCCACAGCACAGCTGAAGAACAGAAGCTATTTCATAGCTTTCACCTTTATACTTGCAGTTCTCAGGGAGCAAGCAAACCCAGAAAGAATGACCAAATGTAGTTGTTCCCACACAAACCAGTCAACATAAAAAAAACCCAAACTTACTCTCACTTCGTCCAAAGCCACCAGGAAATCCTCTAAAACCTCTATTTTGTGTACTAGAATCTTCTACAATGTTCCCTTCTTGAAAACCTAAAGTACAGCATAGCACACAACAACTTAGTTTGCCCAATATTGCATGTGCAGATCAAGTGCCTTTTATGGCAAATATTCTTCGCAGTCCTTATTTTATGAATTCAGACAAAAAAGTACAATAAAACTGATTGCCTAAACATATGAAAAAATGAAGAGAAATATTTTTTGCCAAAAAGTGACAAGAACAAGAGTCTACTGCTCTCTTGTAGTATTGCTTCCTGCAAGAAGTAAATCAAACATTAAGTCTTTGATTTTACACCCATATGCTATAGAAGCTACTAACTTTCAACTCTTCAGTTATGATACATATCAGTTCAGTCCTCTGGTTCAGTCACAGGACAACTGACAGCATTTGTACCTTCTCAGTTTTCATAACCAGTACTGTAGAGTGAGGTAGTATTGCAATTGCTGCCTCCTATGGAGCAAGGATTTGAAAACCTGCCTTTCAGATCTATCAATGTCTGGTTTTTTTATTACTCAGAATTGCTTATTCAGTTGCTTGGGACAGGCAGTGCCAAGTATTTAGTGTATTTTTATTTCTAACCCCTTTCCCTAGTCACCCTCCTGATGGAGCAGGAGAGGAAGTAAACAGCCACATGCATAAACAAGGTATTTCTCATTTTAGATTGGACAGTTTCAGGTGTTGTCTAAGATCCAAGCAGTCAGCTTACATTGTCATTTACTCCTTAGTCTTTATTGTTCTACTGAACACCTGTTCTACCATCTTGTAAAGATAAAGAGCATCTTCTGCTAAATGAGACCAAGTTCTCCTACCACAGCATCTGTGGCTCCTTCTCCACCAATGCTTGGTGCATACCACTGTGTGTCATCTGTTTTTCCAAATTAAAACAATAAATAAAACTTACATCTTAAAGGCTTACATGCAAAAGAGATATAAACAACCATAAATACTACAGACCTTAAAGACAGCTTGTGAGTTACTTTGCAATTGCCAGAGAGTCTACAGCAGAACTGTTCATCATCATTCCACAGCAGCACCAAAGTGCTGCTGCCTGCTTAGTCAAACAGGTCTAGCACTCCCCTACCATAATGGGCATGAATCCAAGAGATGCAGAAAAGGTGTAGAATTTTTTGAAAGAATAAACATAACTTCAAGTGGCTCCACTGCTGTTCTGCAGGTCAGAACTTTTGCTAAACATGCCCAAACCAGGACAACACTTTCCACCTTCCCTGTTTCATAACCAGTCCCACTTACAGCCACAGAACTATCTAGATGGACACTACGCGATAGTAGCTTCTGCTGCCCTATGTGCTTCATATAGTACCTGGTCGAAGCATATGCAGCACTACTGCCAAACTGCCAATTACTAACCCCTTCGATGTGCACTGCATACAAGTCACACTCACCATTATAAGTAGGAAGAGGACAGGGATTAAATATTGCTTTATGGATACCAAAGAAAGCAAGCTTTCAGGTCTTCCACAGATGAGCACTGGTATACTCACTCCCATGGCATCTATGTGAATACTAACATTCAGCTGCCTTTTATACTACATCATGACTCAACGAAATTATCAGAAAAATACTGCTCTCCAGGGAGAATGGAATCAAAGCAAGAGGTAAACAAAACATTGACTTTAAATGTAGACTCCTGCCTTCTGGCAAATACAGTGAGGTATTTTATGTTGTGCAGTCAAAACTAAGGGGTGACACTGAGTGCCTATATTATACAGAAATAAGGATTGGTGTTACCCTCCAAGTCATAAATATGCATTTGACTCTGATACAACAAAACTGAGTACCTGAATAGGGAAAATTTAATGTATCAATCAATGACTAGCCACTAGAATTACCGACACTCCACAAAGTTACCTCTGTTTGCAAAATTCGTTCTGCTGCCAAATCTACTCACTGGTTGACACTGTCTGTTCAGACATTCATCAGTATCTATAATTAGGGAAAAAAATCAACTTAACATTCAAGGCTTCTTTGACATCAGGGTAGGCTTCTGGGTCTGGGTGGGTTTGGGGTTTTTTTTCTGTTGTTTCAGTTTGGTTTTGTTTTTTAACTCAACAGTAAAATTACAGAATCATTCGGGCTGAAAGGGACCTCAGGTCTGTAGCCTACCTCCCACTCAAAAACAACCCCCACCATATGACAAAGGTGTTCTTTTATAAGACAAAGAAAACAAATTAAAATTACAAAGCTTAGGACAGGTGTAACTACTGTTTTCAATATGGAATAGCACCACTTAGCAACAGTACTGCTACCTAATTTGAGTTTCCAGAATCTACTAGGACACCAGTTGCAAGGTCCTCCATCCTAAATGTTTTGTCCAAAAGGAAGGCTTAATCACCCCCAAAACTACAAATTTTAACCATGCAATCCTACCTCTACTCCTAGAATATCCTCTAAAATGATCCTGCATACGCTGACTTCTGTTAGGTCTTTCAACAGCACCTGGAAAAGGAAAACAAGAAAGTAAGGCTTTTGACACTGTCTCCCATAACTTCCTCATATACAAACCAATGAAGTACAGCCTACGTAATTGGACCATGAGGAGGACTGAAAGTAGGCTGAACTACTGGGCTCCAAGGGTTGTGATCAGCAGCACAAACTCCAGCTGGAAGCCAATCACTAGCAGAGTACCCCAGTGACTGATACTGGGGCCAACACAGTTTATCATCTTCATTCATGACCCGGAAGATGGGACAGAATGCACCCTCAGCAAGTTCACAGACATACAAAACTGGGACATAACACAGGGCTGTGTTTCACTCAGAGGAAACTCAAAACATGCTAGAAACATGGGCAGGCAAGAACAAAGTCCAACAACGAGAAATGCAAAATCCTGCACCTGGGGAGGAATAACTCCAGGCACCAGTACACACTGGGCCCAAACAGCTGCAAAGCATCTTTGCAGAGAAAAACCTGAGGGCTGCAGTGGATGGCAAATGGAACACAAGCCTGCAAAGAGCCCTTGCAGTAAAGGCCAACAGCCACCAGCAGGTGCGGGTAGGTGGTCCCTTCCTGCTGATGACGCCCTATCTAGAGTGCTGCGTCCAGTTCTAGGCTGTCCAGCACAAAACAGACACTGGCATACTGGAGTGAGTCCAGCAAAGGACCACAAAGATAATGAGAAGACTGGTGCATCTATCATACACAGTGTGGCTGGGAGCTGGAACTGCTGTGCCTGGAGACAAGAAGCTTGAAAGGATCTTACATGTCACCAGAAGTGAGCGAACATGACAGAGTCAGATTCTTTCCAGTGAAATCCAACAAGAGGACAAGAGGCAATGGGCACAAATTCAAATATGGGAAATTCCATTTTAACATACAGAAAATCTTTTTACTCTGAGGTTAGTTAAACACTAGGCAAATTGCCAGAGAGCTTGTATGGTCTCCATCCCTGGAGAAATTCAAAACTCAGCTGGACAAGGTCCTGAGCAGCCTGCTATAGTTGACCCTGCTCTACACAAGGATTTGGACCAGCCAACCTTCAGAGTTGCCTTCCAACCCGAGTGATTTTATAAAAATGAAATTCCCTATCCTGCAATATCAAAGTCAAGATCAGGGTACTTCAGCAACCATCATAAGGACACAAAATCTGAAATCAAAACATAATGTCTACAAAATTCCATGATGTGCAAGTACGGCACATCACGGAAACAGATTGTTACTGTTTTCCTTCCAAGTTAAAACTGCTTAACATAAATAATATAGCTACCCCTGAAAAAAACTAGGCCCTAGTACATTCTGCAAACACATTAAAGAAGAGATATACCTGTATACAAGAGCTTGTCATAAAGGAAAAAAAGAAGACAGATGATGTTTGGTACATTACCAAGCCACTCAATCAGGCAACTTTGTTCGTACAACACTAAACAACGTGTTAAACTGCTGCTTTCGCAGTCTGAACAATGTTCAGAGCTCCTGCTCACTTGCAAGATTTAATTGAGTAGTTTGTGGCAAAGCCAGTATAAAAGATTCTGATATTCATGTTTATACATAACATGTAACAAGCAGCAAATAAAAACACCTTACCAATTATTTAAATTAATATTTTTATGGTTTACCACAATAGATTGGCTTCCACTGACCAAGTCTATTTGCCTTTAAAGGGGTGAGGACTCTCTTCCCTTTACTTGCCATCCTAACCCATTCTTATTCCACCACTCCTCTTCCACTGAGATTTCCACACCTGAAGCACACTAAGTTAACATAATAGTCAAAGTTTTTGGAAAGGACATCACATACCAACAAAATACTTGATCTGTAAAGCATCTGCTTTAATAAGTTCCTTCACCACGCTGCCCTCTGTGTTTACTGCCTCTACTAATGAAAGATGCTAGACAAAACCACAGACTTATAGACAGCGAACAGGATAGAACCAATAAACTTTCTTTAGTCAAGCCTGCTATGCTTAGCACTTACACCAAATCATCTGTAGACTACACTGTTACTTGCCAACCAACCTATTATGATTGGTAAAAGTATAGCAACTTCCACAATTCTCACTCATCTACTATGCAAATTATTCACGTGACTCATATCTATATAGGTTTGCAAGCTAACTGGTCTTATAGGGAGTCTAGAAGTACCAAATGCTACTGCTTAATTCATCACTGTATCATTTACCACTCTAAATTTACTAATTTTCAAGCAATATTTGACAGATTAACAGGACTAGAATAAATCCTTGTTTCCAATTCACTGGAATTAAAATCTAGCATTGCATCAGCATATGCCCAAAAAAGAGCTGTTAGATCTGCTGATTTCCTCATCATATGCATTCACTTACATTTTTCTACTGTACATGGGGATTTAAAATCCTGAGTTTAACCCATTCCAGAGACACCCACCCCCAAATCCTGTACATACTAAATAAATCTCATTTTAGCAAGACTTTTAACTCTTTTTTTTGTTTGGGCATTTTTGTGGATTTTTTTTTTTTTTAAGTACCAAAGGAGTATGAAACAAGAAAGAAAGAAGTTCCTTCAGAACTGAAAATTCAGAACAGTCAGCTTGTAAAGTTTTGCTGTCATGAAGATGCAATACAAAGAACGAATTCACCTGTTTAAGTCAAACTAAAGCCTTATAAAAAGATAATTTGCAAGTATGTGATATTACTTTTAGCTTATCCTCATTACAGGGATATACAAGGATATACAAGAGTACTACTAGTAGACATTGTTTCAAGGAAAAAAGTCAAAATTAAAGTTTAACCTGCATACACTAACTCTACTCATGCTATTTAGTGTCAAACTAGCAAGCTATATCACTAACAATATAGTTATAAACTATACAGAGCCTAGAAGTGCATTGCATACAAGAGAGCAGCTCATGAGAGCTTAATTTAAAACTCAGCTGAAGCACATCGGCTCATAAATTAGAAGTTTTGCAAGGGAAAAAAGAAATAAGGCCCATGCACCCTTTTCTGAAAAAAAGAAAAAAAAAGGATACCTTTTTCCATCATGTTGTACGGAAAGAATCCCTAATACTGATGCAGTCTTTTTAAACAAGGCCAAGACAAGTTGCATAATCTTATCAACTGAGAGCCTCACCTCTGGACTTCCCGAACAGCTTTAGTTCTTTAAGTCCTTATTTGAAGAGCAAATAAGGTTTGCTCGTATCTAGCATAAATAAGCAATCTCAGTATTATTACCTATGCTTGAAAACATTGGTAGAGTTCTCTACCAACTAAAAAGAACCAGAAAGATTATGTTAAGCTGAAATAGACACTTTGAAATTGCTCACACTGATCTAAAATGGCACAATACACCTAGCTCAGGAAAGGAATAAATGGTTAATGACAGTGAAAACAAAACCTTCAGCAGAAAAAACCCTCCCTGCCATGAGTTCAGTACAAGAGGCACAAATAAAGAGAATAATTAGTTATTTTTGCAATATGTCATGGAAGAGTTCACAGGCAGAGCTGACAGCTAGTCAGAAAGAGTTGGAACAAACAAAACATGAAGCTCGAAGACTCACTTCCACCTAACTTGCAATTCAAGTTCTCTTCACAAGCCCTGCCTTTCCTATTTGTCCTGTGTCAAACCATTACTGAAGTTAGGAACCTGGAGACCTCATAGAACACTTACACCGCAAAGCCTGTCCTCCCGATTTTCTACTTCCTCTAACAGTCCGAATTCAGAGGAATTCAAGTAGCACAAGTGATGTCTTGTTCCTGCCCTTCCTAATTTCCCAACATCTTGGGGACAAGGATTTGGAGAAAGCAAGTCTGCCTTTCAGCTATACACTAAGAGGCAGGGGAAAGATATATCAGCAATAAACACACTGCCACATTCTAACTGCTCATAAACATATGAGCAGTGATAAACATAGGGAGAACCTGCCTTATGCGGAAAGACTGCGGGAGTTAGGTCTTTTCTCCCTGGAGAGAGGGAGGGAAGGCTCAGGGAGGACCTCATCACAGTATTCCAGTACTTGAAGGGCAGCTGCAAAGAGGACAGGAACTCTTTCTTCACAAAGAGCCATGTGGAGAAAGGGCACCAGGTACAAGTTGCTCTGGGAGAGGTTTCATCTCGATAGAAGAAAGAAATTTTTTACAGTGATAACAATCATTCACTGGAACAACCTCCCCAGGGACATGCTGGAGTCCCCATCACTAGAGATTTTCAAGATGGGATTGGACAGCATGCTAGATAATCTCATCTAGCCTTCCTTTACCATAAAAGGTTGGACCAGATGATCTTTTGAGGTCCCTTCCAACCTGGGCTGTTCTATGATTCTATGGTATCAACGTAATTTGTGCTAACCACAATTTGTTAAAATAAAGTTTAGGTTGTTCCTCCACAGTTGGACCAACTACATGATATAAGCTCAAAATTTTTACATCAAGCTGAATTTCACTAAAGTTAAAATATCCTCAAGCAGTCTTAAAGGCCATTCCTAAGTTCAGAGACTACAGTGAGAACACCCCGATTGCCTTATCCCAGACTGTCAGTTCTAAGCAAAACCTGCTTCCTGATGTGACCATAGTAGAGTCACACAAAGTCAAGTCTGGGGCAACCAACCTTCAGCAGCAACCCTGGCTTGGCATATTTAGAACTTCTATATTCTATACCTAAACTGCTTCTAACTTCTATATCTAAAACTTCTGTTCAAGTTTATAAACACTTTCATTAAACCAAGAGTGCTTTACAGAAACTCGATACAAACATCAATGTTTTGTCTTGTGTGGTTTTTTTTCTTTAAATGGATCTAAGTTTCTGTTCAACAACTTCATCTGACCTTTTCTTATTTCCAACACAACTGTCAGACAGGATCTCGCTAGAGCTGCTCAACATTGCATGTAACATTTATTTTCAATACTGTTCATGTTTAGCACAGCCTGTTTTAGAAACGCCTGTGAGGTAACACCTACTGACTCTCATTAGAAGCTACGTGCTGTATTCAACATGTAACTGCAGTTACACTACCTGTGTAACTCGATGTTGCTTACCCCATGGGGGACGCATGAAAATATCACAATGATAACGTTGTGGTTTTCTTTAAGCTCCTAAACCGTTCAAGGCATCAACTCCCCCAAACATCAGTAAAATCAGAAGTGCCTTTCACATACCAAATGAGCATACATTTGGACTCAAGTCAGACGAGGGGCCATGTGGTCTGTCAGAGAAGACAGCCTACAAAAAAAAAGAACATCATGTTAAACCCAGGCCAAGCAAAGTACATAAATACAAATGCAGTTGCTAAGTCTTGCACTCAAAAGAAGTTGCCATCTGCACCTTCTGAAATGCAGTCTCTCAGACTCTTCTGTTCACTTCAGTTTATTACATTTCAGTATACTAACAGGCATACTGTTTGCACCTGAACATCACCAAAACCACATTATACACAGCTGACATGTGGAGTTAAGTTTATCTTGCCTTCTGTCACCAATTTTTGGAGCTTTGTCACCTTGCCAACAAACATTTTAAGCATTGAATATAAGAAACATTTTTTGTTCAAAACGATACTATAATCTTTTGAAGTATTTTTCTTTTCCAGTCTTTCAGACTGTATTGCGAATAAAAACCTGTTTTCATCAGTTTCATAACTGCATTTCTAGGGTTTTACTAGAGGATGCTTACAGATTATCTTAAAAGGAAATACCTGACACATGTCAGTCCCTGTTCATTTATTCAAAGATTCAGATACTGCATTTGAAACAATTCAGAACAGCACCTAATTTTCACA
Source organism: Fregata magnificens (assembly GCA_013389945.1). Taxonomy (NCBI): domain Eukaryota; kingdom Metazoa; phylum Chordata; class Aves; order Suliformes; family Fregatidae; genus Fregata; species Fregata magnificens. Next base: position 20,994 of record WAAD01035879.1, on the reverse strand, counting down.
TTTTACTCTTATGGTCAGTTTTACTTCCAACAAAGGCCGTGTTTAACTTTCTCCTGTTTAATGCAAGGCAGACATGTACTAGTAAGCCAAACACCAGCTGACTGAGGAACATCACATAACTACCAAACCTTTTACTTCAAGACTGTGCTTTTTAGATATTACTACAGCTTTCACACTTCTCAATGTGGCTAGCAACACCTACAGGAAATTAAAACAAACTGGTAAAATGACCATTCTGAAAGCATATGCTGTAAGTTCTTCTTTTGGCAACCTTACCTTTAGCCTTATACATCCACCTGGATAAGCCATTTGCCTCTCCTCTTCCTCCCTGTTCCTCAAGGCTGAATTTAAACACCCATTAAGACCAATGCCAACAATCAAAGATTCATTACAGATTCCCCTCAAATTTACTGCAGTTTCTCCTGATACCAGTATTCGCTCAACAACATCACAAGGAGCAAAACATTATTCTTTAGCTGTCTCTCGTTACACTCCTGTTATCTTATCCTTCATTTCACACCAAAGCATTTTGCTGCTCTGCTCAAAAATAGCAAAACTGAATAGCCACAATTTCTACACAAGATTTAGCTCAGAACTGGGCCTGACAGTAGGTACCTGACATCACCCTAGTTCTGCTATGAACTCCAGAACTGTATTTTAAGAACTTTTCTCACCTGCTGCCAAACTCTTGAGACCATTGCACTCCACACAGTTTAACAACTTAAATGTATTACATCCTGACGTAATTATAACTTTTCTCCCGCCAGGAATTTAACTCAAGAGTAACTTCTACAAGCACCCTTTTCCAGTTTCAGTGTGAGCTGGATTTGCAAACGCTGTAGTAGCCCAGCTCACTTAGAAGGGGGGAAAAAAAAGCAGAGTAGAGGCAACTTACAGAAGCAACTTAAACAGATGACCTGAGAGGATGCAACAGCTCCACCTATTTCTGGATATATGATAGCCTCCTGAGAGCTTGGGAAGCAAGACTGGGAACTACCCAGATCTGGAAACACAGCTGCTACATAATCCCAGTCTGCTACATAATCCCAGTCAGGGTCCATGAGTCTCTTTGCTTTTCTTCCCTAAAACGGTGGGTATTAAAAACACTTTCAAAATACACAGCAAAAGGATTGACTCCCTTTACAGAATAGTGACCACGTTAACTTATTTTATAAGACAATCATCATGATGATGAGACCCACTTACACGTATGGAGCTACAGATGCAATGAAGTCGACTTGGTTTCTATACACATTTAAGCCTGCTTGTAAAGTCAGATTCCCATTTTTTAAGACCGCAGTTTTCCAAGCAAGCAAGCCCATGTAACAACTCATTGCTATCAGGGAAAGATAAGGTTCCATTTATTTTCTCTTTATCAGCTTTGGTGGTCAAGGCCATCTAAGCCACTTCTCCATTACTGAGGAGTAGTCCTCAGGTTAGAAAATTAAAAGAGCTCACAAAAGTAAACAAGCGCTGGTACCTGAACAAAACAGCACCAAGCAAACTGCTGGTGGGGAGGAAACCTCTCTTCAGTAACAGTGAACTCCTATAGCAGCCTACCATATTTGCAAAAACATACTGTAAATGATATTCTAAGTCCTATCTACAATCCTCAAACAGGTGCACTCCTCACCCTTCCCACAGTAGCTATGCATTTAAGACAATGCAGTTTGGTAACAATATGAAGTGCAATATTAACTGAACAATGGAGATCCGCTAAGAGAGTCCCCTATGTTCTATGTGTTGCTGTGGTAAAAAGAAATAGCAATTCAGTGACTGCCAGCAGAAAGAGACAGCAAATAGAATAGCTGAAAGGACATCTACAGCACAGAGAGACAAGTTACAGTTACAGTTCATACTGCATAATGCAGTTCCACCACTGCTCTTTCAGTATTCAACAGACAGTAATAAGGACCATCAAACCAATCTGACTTGTGTGAGAAATTGCAGCCTACTAACACACAAAACCCACCAATCTGTTCTCAGTTTATCTTACAATTTCAGAAACACTAGATCTGACATACATATGGGAACAGGAATGCATTAAAAGAGAAAAAGGCCAGGCAACAGGAACCACCCCCTTCAGTAGTTACAAAACTGTACTGGAATACCCCTTGCCACAACTGAGCTGCAATTTTAAGTTGCTACTTCCCTTCCAGCCTCCGCTGGTCCACCAGCCTATCCACACAGGTACTCAATTCCTAGCCTATGTATCATAATTAATGAGCTACTAGGATGTGCCCCTTTTATGCTACATACATTTCCAAAAAGTACACATCCTCTCACAAACCAATGTAAGGAGGCAGCATTAAGCAACTGGAAGCATGACACTGATTGGCTACATTGACTGTGCCCCAGGAGCGTCCAGGAAGGCAAGGCACCTCAACATTTTGAGAGACTGAAATTGCTAATATTTGTTAAGAAAACTATGTCTTTTCAACATGCAAGTTAAGGGCAAGTTCCTCCAGGTGCTTCAGGAATCACAGGAATGGGGAGACCACAGCCCACCAGCCACACAGGCTGCGGGGCGCAGGGGAAGAGGAAGATAAGCAAACATGCTACAGCCTAACAGTTGCCACCCCGTACCTGCTCGAGGGGTGGGAGGATTGGTGATGCCTCATCCCCCATCTCTGCATTCCAGTCCTCTTGGTTCATGCTGTGCCCTGCCAGACCTGCTTGCAGGAAATGAAACACATTAGCTGCAACCCCCCGCCTGCCCCCAGCGGGTCCCGCAGCGCCCGCGCAGGGGACGCTACTGAGCCTGCCCGTCCCAGCACTCACTGTCCTCATCGCAGGCCCCACTCCGTTGGGGGGGCTCTTGGGGGAGAGCCTCCCGCTCCCATCAGAGAGGCGCCCAGCCCCGCTCCTACCTCCCACTCCTAACTCCTTCCCGCCGCCACCGAAGCTCCGCGTGGAAAAGAAATGGCGTCTCCCCCCGACGCCCCTAATATCGCCACGTGCAGTTGCTGGCCCGTCACGTGCCTCGCCCGCCAGCCAATAGGAGCGCGGCTCGCCGGCAGAGCGGGAGCTCTGGTGCCTGTAGCGGGGGGAGGACCCGCGCGCCCCGGGCGTTGGGCCGTTAAGGCGGTTGGGCCGTTAAGGAGTGGGGGAGGCCGGGCGAGGGCGGCGCGGGAGCGCTGTTACGCGCCTGGCTGGAGCTTGTGGGGCAGGGGACGACCGGGACCTTTACCTGGCTGTGGTGACTTGCTCCCTGGGTGGGAAAGGGCGGGAGGTGGCGCATGGTATATCTCACTATGGCCTGTGTCGCTGTGTGGAGCAGTGGTGGCCTCGGGGTAGTCAAGGTGCATGCAGAAGGAAAAGGGAGCTCAGGAAAATGCACGTTCACAATATCTGCGCATTTCTCTGCTTTGGTGATGATCCTGCTCGGCTCTCTGAGTGTCTGAATATTCCTTAATTTCTTCATGTATGACTGTTAAAGTTTGGTTTATTTTACAAAGATCCACTTCTAATAAAAGTAAAATCCACTGTTTGGCAGAACTGCAACTAAGATACTAATCATTCTACTGCAAACAAAATTTTCAACCATTAGCATAACAGCTAACAGAACATAACCCTTCGCTAAAATAAACAAAAAATTGTTTAATTAGATTAAACAGGCTATTTATTAAAAAAAAACAAAAAAACAAAAAAACCCCACCAAACTTAGGAACATCCTGTTCCCACAGTTTTTTGTTATACCAGACTTGGTAGAGAAAAGAAAGAGGGCTAAATTCCTGGCTCGGGAATTATATTTATGTTGAAGTGCAGGAGAACATAGGTAGGACTTGTATCAGTTCAATGCATCTATTAAAAATCACAGCAAGTACTCTGACACTTCTGCACGTGTTTCTGAGCTGCTGGTGCAGTGTATGTCTTCCCTGTACCTCTTTTCGTGCTGTGGAATAATACAGCAATGCTTATTCTGAAAATCCTAAAGGAAGTATATATCATTCCATAAATGTGATAAATACTCGTTAACCTGCTCGACCATGTTCAACAGATTTTCCTCATCAGAAAAACTATTTGAAAAACTGTGTGCCTGTTTGAGAACTTTAATGTCTTCTGTCGCAGAGAAGTGACATCAGATCTATAATTTTGCAGTGGACACCTGAATGTCTAGTAGGGCCTTTGGGCAACAATAAGGCAAATTCCTGCAGCAGATGGAAGTTATTGGAGAGTGGTCTCTGAACTAATGCTCTGGTTATTTTCACCTTACTGTCAGTTAAGACTTATACTTTATAACTGCTCATTTTTCAGGAACATCAGGACAGGACACAGGTTGTGCTCAACTTAGAACGCAAAGCACCTAAGAAACATAAGAACCAGCTTGACTGTCTCACAGTGAGCTTAAAACTGCACCGCTAGATGATATATATGAGGCTGCACTTAGTGTAGGTAGCACAGATAGCTGCTTGGAGTTATTAGCTTTCACTAAGTGATCAGTAAGATACACAATGTCCAAGGATGAAGAACTCGCAGTGTGAACATATTGGGGAAGTGTACAAAGCTATTCACAAGTTCCTGAAGCAGCATCTGGAACTAGCACAGAGGCTCGTGAGCTAAATTTTACCCCTTGTGCTAACTCTGTAACACACTGTTTATACTTCTTGCCTAAACAAGAAAACAGAGTAGGCTGCTTCATCAGCTGAAAGGGCTTCTGTTTTCATTGCACTGAAGCTCTGGTTTGGACATCCACAGAGAAAAAGAGCAGTATGTCTGTTTTCCTGAGAAATTTATGGTTAAGGGCAGATGTGCTACTCTGGTACATCTAAGCCAAACTGAGAGCTTTCAAATTGTTCATCCTCCTCTCCACCAACAGGTTACCATTCCCTCAGCTTTGCCAGCATAACCTCATGTTCAGCACTCCCTAACTCACTCAAGCAGATACAGTTTAGGTGAATACTTTTAATGGTAGACATAGGGAGCAACTATGAATGCAGTCATGGTGGCAGATCTGTAATCACTGGTGGGCGATCTCTTAGTTCATTTTAGATACAATCGGATGTCACAGCCTCTAACTAGCAGATGGACTTGGAGAGTTCTTGTTTTCTTCCTCTATTCCTTTGATTTTGTTCATTGTAGGACACTATCTGCTCCCTCCAAATTACTTCCCACTATTTCGGGAGAAGCCAAACGATGAAATTTTGTGAATGCCAAGAAATTACATGGTAAATGTAACTAATTTGTTCCACTCAGAAGATTCTTCAGGAGCTACAACTTTTTTTGGTTTTCCTTTTTTCTAAGGCTGCTAACAATTTGATGTAAACCATGGTGGCAGGGCAGAAGTTGCACAGGACGTTTGCTGACTACCCTTGAGGTAATTTTGTCCAACCAGCCCCACTCAAGCAGAGTCACCTAGCACTGAAAGAGAACAAAGTAGTATCCAACATACATAAACGGTATCTTATATAGTACATTCAAATGTAACATGGAGCTGCAGATCACCAGAAAAACATGAAAAAGTATATTACAACAACTTATAAAAATAACCCCAAGTGTGAATGTAACCCCCTAGAGTGACGAAGAAGAAACCAGCAACGTAAACATCATATTCCTCCCAGAGAAGGCCTCCAGATGCCAACAACTTGCCGTAACATCCCCTCCTCTCAACCCCGCCCAAGACTGAAACCACCAACCTAAGGACCCAGAGCAGCAGTAGAAGGGTGAGCATACCGCCAGGAAAAGGGGTAGAAAGTAAGCGCTGTGCATGAAAAATTTTCTTCTTTCTTTTTGTGTAACAATTAGAGCTGGACTAAGAATGATCAGACTCTTAGGATTTCAGTTAGGCTTTACTGATGTATAAGGTGTGCTTTCTCTTTGCCCACAAACAAGTTTTTTTGTGTAACACAGTTTCGACATCTTAAATGCTATCCTGATGTATTTTCAGCATTTTTCAGAAAGAAATCTGGAGTAATGTAGATCTCTAGCAAAATGCAAAACCCACTAAGTTTGTTAGCCACATGACCATGCCTCTGTTTGCAATGATGGGAAAAGTTATTCATTCATCTGCTATAATGTTCTATAATGCCTCAATTTTATGAATTTGTGTGTATTACAATTATCTTATACCTGCAAGCACAGAGCAAAGTATGCCTTAAGGCTAAATGAAAAGCAGATTCAACATGGTGTGAGGTAGAAATTTTTTAAACAGCTGGATTTCATACTCTCTTTGTCTTACAGATGTACCAAGAGGTCCTAAATAAATTTCGGCTCCCATTTTTCTAGACACTGCCCAGGCATGTAGGAAGAGACACTCTTTGCCCAGAAGGTAATGTGTCATTAGAATAGAAAGCCACAACACAAACACTGCAGGACAGTGACTGAATACCCTTTGGTACAGTCAGCTGTTGGCAGCAGTTGTCATGAGGGAGCAGGAGGAATCTCTACACTTCTGTTTGGCTCACTTGCAGTTCTTACAATGAAGGATTTTTCCTAAGCATAACTCTTTCGAGGACTGTAGTTGGTGACCAAGAATGCAATGAAATACACATCAGCTACCTGCTATAGCAGTAACTATGTAAGTCTTTCATAGCATAGGACACAGAGGACAGGCTTGCAAGAGTAAGACTAGCTGCTTGCATGCTGAAAAAAATCAGTTCTTCACACATCTCCAGTTTTGCGGGTTTTGGTTTAATTCACCTTCATAGCNAAGTCTTAAAGCACCTTCCTCCCACCCCTCCCTTCTTCACAGGCTTAACTTCACTCCTGATTTTCTCTACCTCCTCCCCACCAGCAGCACAGGCAGACAGGGAGTAGGGGTTGTGGTCCGTTCATCACACACAGTCTCTGCCGCTCCTTCCTCCTCAGGGAGAGGACTCCTCACACTCTTCCCCTGCTCCAGCATGGGGTCCCTCCCACAGGAGACAGTCCTCCACAAACTTCTCCAATG
>WAAD01035877.1:18785-29254 GCA_013389945.1 Fregata magnificens | reverse complement strand
GAGACATGCTTACTCTGGTTTATTAAATTGTGCTTAGCAGTGGTGGGGAGGAATCTTTGCATTCCACTGTCTGACTCTTGACACAATTTAGAGCAACCTTTTCTGATATTACCTAAATGGAGAAAGATTTCCAGCCAGTTAGCTTTGATTATGAAATGCCAGTGCAGAAGTTTGACTTGTGCTTCCCCATGCANGCCAGTGCAGAAGTTTGACTTGTGCTTCCCCATGCATATGTTGGTGTTCAGGTTGGAGGCTGTGTGCATGGACCAGTAGGCTGGCAGTATGGAGGAGAGTAAGGACTCATTGCAGTAGTTGTGTAAAAACAGAGGAGCTCATTAAATAACTATCTGGAGAAGAGACAGCCTACTTTATCCTAGAAGCTCTTACAGAATTTAGACTGCCAAGAGCACAGCTATTCAGTAGTCAGTGTTCAGAGCACCATCACAGTTAAAAGCCCTGGCAATATTTGCATACGTATCCTTTTAAAATGTATTTGCTAATTCTTTCAGTTTTTCACACAATCTCAGTAAGGCAGCTCTCAGATATTATTTGGGACAAATCATAAAAGTTAGTGAAAGAACGGAGGACGAAAGAGCACTAAACTACACTGCAGTAAAAATATAAAAATAAAGTAAAGCAGCTGTTCAAGGAGCTAATTCAGAATAATCAAAACAAAAGGATTTCAGATGAAAAATTATTTAATGTCTGAACAGATGATAAATCTCAGATTTTCCTTGTGGGGTCTTCGAAGGATGGGTCACCTCTGCAAAACATTCTGTGATCTGCATTGTGGTACCATGGCTATTCCCTGGCATGCTAAATATATTTCTAGTCCTTTTGTAAAGGAATTAGACACAGGAAAAGAGCAGAGAAAGCTATAAAATATAATCAGAAGTTGGTGTGCATACCAAGACCCTTAGGACGTTATGATCAAAGTACAGCAATAGTTGCATATGCCACTTCCCTGAGGCCCAGTGCCTATATAATAATCCCTACCATTTTTACCAGGCAATAACTCATTGTTAACTGAACACTAAACCTGCAGTGATAACAGTCTGGACTAGAGTTAATGTTGGTCTGTTGAAGGTATGAATCTGCTCTGAGTACTGACTCTTCCACAACATGGACAGCAAGACTAATTCCCTGCCGCTGGCTTCCACAACACAGCTGCTCTCAGGGCCCTGGGGGAGCTGGACACAAGTCCTCCTGAAGTCAGTCATGAAATTACCTTAAATGCTATGCTGGTCAGGATTAACTAGATTTCCTCTCATCCACTCTTTGGTCTCCACCATAGGGGAGCATGCTGCACAAAGTAGCTATTTCCTGAAATATCATTAAGGGGGAAGTAAGGGAGAGGTGGCAAAATGAAAGTGCCTCTTGTTTGGAGAGAGATCCAGGGTAAGGATGTAGTGCTTCTAATTTAGGGATTAATGACTTCTAAAAATTGGGCACGTGCTCCCAGGTGGGTGCTGCATACGTCAGAATTCAGCATATAAACTCCCACTCTGGTCAACAGAAAAGGGTGAATGTCTTCAAAGAGAGGTTCAAGAGACCCAGAGCTTGAGCAGGTAGACAGCAGAATACTCCATGGGAAGTGCTGACAGAAAATCAGTGCTTAAGCACGCACACACCTCTTAGATGCCCCACTTCAACATGCGCATTATTCACCTAGTCTAAAAGCACAGAGTCCATACACTGAGGCACAAACAGATTGGGATGTCAAAAATAACATGGCTATTTCTAGTGGGTCCCCCTCTTTGTATGATGGCATATTGGCATGAGCAATCAGCCAAGAAGGGAGGTGATGGGCTGTCAGGTTTCTGAAACCACACTGGATGAAAACCCTGCAGTTCTGACCTACCAAGAAAATGTGCGCTACCAGGCGTTTCTGGAGAGGTCATTCCCACCTTCCCTGTTGAAGCTGTACCATCATGCAGAGAGGAATGCCAGAGTAATGAGGCCAGCGAAACAGCCAACAAGAAGGTGCATGCTCCTGTCCCCCAGCTCCTGGGCAAACTTTTTAACCACCAGGCTATTGTGAAAAAGGCCCAACCGCAACTGTGGGAATATTTCTGAGCAAGAATGACCAGAGATGTTCTCCTCTGAAGCTGATTGTCAGAGATCACCATCTGCTCCAAGCTGAGGCACATATGGGATGCAAGTGCTGCTCTAGTTTGTAATGGTTTTTTAAATGGGAGCAAGGTGATACACGCCGCAGTCTAGATTTAGGCATATTAGGAAAACATGTCCAGCACAGGAACGTAGGTGATGCTTACAGAGAAGGAGCCCTAGCACACAGATGGGACTGATGTGCCTAGTTCTGTCAAGGTCTTAGCCCAGGCACTGAAACAAATAGTGTAGGTGCTACCTGGCATGTAGGTGCCTCCCAAATGGGTTGCTCGCAGGCTTCCCAAGAGCCAAGTCCTCCAAAATGTCAGATGGTTTTTACACATCCACACGCAGGCAGAAAGCGGGCCCCCGCTCTGGAAAGCAGTGACAGTCTTCTCTGCCTTCCAGGGGTGCATGGACCAGGCCCTGAAGAAAAAAATAGTTGTAATTTGTCCAAACAACAACATTGTAAACATTCTTTTTGCCAAAAGTAACATTTGGCTATGAGTATAACAAGCTTGTAAATTAAACTTCCCCTGGCAATGCAAAATTATGCGTTACTTACGCGTCTAGTTGATCTGACTTCCTATTGAATATGTCAAACACTAATTAAGTACAAAGGGAGGCCCCAGTCTGGCAAACGCTTATGCAAGGACGACTTCCTTCATTTTAGTTGTGCAAAAATTTGGTGCGAGTGGGAAGCAAGGTAGGGGAAATGTGGGCAGAGGTCTTCACAGGACAGGGGCCTTACATACTAGCTGAGGTATTCTGTTTGCAATGGACTTATCTCAGTGCCTCTCTTTTCAATTTTAAGAAAAATGTTTTTTGCTTTCAGCTTCATTAATGAGACTTCACTTGAGCGAGTGTTTTTTGAGCATACCTTACTTCTGGCTTCTGGCCAGCCCTAAAAGCAGTTGCGGTTTCTTCACAGAAATACAGATCTTCACAAAAAATAAAACTTTTCAGCTTGTAATTCCCCAGTGGTCGCCTCTCCAGCCAAATCACCCTTGGAAACATATTTTAAACCATTTGAGCAGAGAAAAATATTTGGAACTTTGCCTGTTTTGCTAAGGCTCAGCATCAAATTACACAGACAGAGCTTCTGTTTTTTTAAAAAATATTTTATGTCTATACTATTTTAAAGTACATGGAAAGTAGTATTTTTTTAAATAAAATAAAGCTTACTGGCGCCAGTATTACATCAGTGACTGTAACCATTGTATGCGTTGTATCCCTGGTAAGGATTTCTCAATCTTAATGCAACTGACTCAGGACTCCAGACTAGATGCAGTAGGAGATGTGAACACAATTAAGTCCTTCCCTGAGTTCTTTAGGAAAACAACAGCACTATTACTATTTGATTTATGCTTCTCAGGTGATGTATGCCACATCCTTCATCTTTTAACGGAGAGTATGACTGAAAACTGGGATCTAAGCCCAGTTTCATGTTAGAACTTTTTTTTTCATTAGCAAATAAGAGCCAGAAACTTGCAACACTTACTAGGATGAATAATCATCAGTTTGGTCTGCAGCTTAGCGAACATAGATGGAGACAAAGGAGCCAAGTCCTTAACTGGTACAAAATGGCAAAGCTCCAGGACTTACAGGGACCTAAGGGGAGCTCAGTCAATTTATGCTTGCTGAGGATCTGCCCCAAGACATCTGGCTATGTGTATGTAGGCTATGTGTAGGTGTGTGATAATTGTGTGACATATTGTACTGCAGGGCATTTGATAAAGAAATAACCAAGCAATTTATCACATAACTACGATTGCGTCACCTGCCCATTAATCCATCTCCTCGATTCAGTCTGGCATTCCTGGCTCTTAAGCTGCTTCAAACAGCACCATTTATATTTTAAAGCCAACCTGCCATGGAAGTATTACCTCCCTCCCCCCACCAAAGAAGTGGTATTTCCTCAGAAATTATACCTTCATGAGGTCCAGGACAGGCAAGATTAATTCTGAAAATTATGAAATTGTCCTGGTTTTAAAGCCGTATGTGTGCATTGTCCTAGTCAATGAAACAGGAAGAACTTTGGCAGCTTCCCAGCAGACCAACTCACTGAAATGCAGAGAGTCTGAGATGCTGGGCTTTCAAACAGTTCATGGAAGTGATCTTAAATTATTTTAGATATGTTCTAAAAGCACTAGTTTTAATTTTTCTCTTCCTCATGATAGTCAAGGCACTTTGCTTAACAGGCGAAGAGACACAAGGAACAGTCTCCCAAAAATGTTTTTCAAAGTTCCAAAGTATTTTAGAAGAGTTTTTGTATAACATATATGGCAGGAACAGCAAATCCTAAACTTATGCTAATGAAACTGAGCTGCCACACACTGTACATGTCTCCTTCTACATTCTTACCTATGTCAAAAGATTGTTCAGGCTGGAAAGTCAAGCTTTCCAGAATTAAGAAGTTGCAAGAGTTCCCAGCCTTAATGCCATTTGTCCAATCCATATTATATATGTTACCACATAGCAACACAAACCTGCCTCTGACCCATCGAAGCTGTGCTTCATTCAGTAAGCAGATGGCTATTCTTTATTTCTTTTTGGTCTTCCCATTTCTCACATGGGCCTCCAGTTTATTTGACACAATGTACTCAAGCTCTGTACTGCATGCACAAGTATTCACTTCTTCCTTGCTGCTGCAGGGATGCTCTCACCGTGCCTTTGCTAGACCACTTGCAGGTTCAGTGTTCTCTATTCCCACCCTACAGCCTGGGAGTGTGAAGTACTGAAAAAGGAATGCCAGACTTGTCAAAAACAAGTTGCTGGCATTTGATTTTTTGGCATACCTAGAACCTGACTCCATACTGCACATATGGGGCATCTGCAATCAGCCTCACTCACAGACCTGTCTGCAGATGTGTTCCCTGGATGGGCAGGAAAATATGTAGCTAATGACTGTACAAGAAGAGACTGACTCAAATGGTGGTCTGGGAGGAGATGTAGAGAAACAATCTAGATGCTGAAGAAGTCCTCATCTGCCTTAATCAGGAAACTAGCCCTTCTTTTACTACAACTCCCTACCCAAAGGAGCCACAGAAAGTCCCAAAAGAACAAATTGTGGAAAAAAAAATTGTACCCAGTGCCTGCTGGTCTGCTGTGGGCCACGCTCAGCAGACAAGGACTCAGTGACAAAAGTGTCTGCTTAATTCTTAAGTTTCTGCTGAATTATTTAAAAAAGAAAAGAAAACAAAACAAAACATGGCCAAATATGTGAGGAGTGTTTTCCCCACCCAACACAAGTAAGCAAAGGGCATATTCTGGCATGAGGGCAACATGCCCTCTTCTTTATTTGCCGCAAAATTCAAAGGCTTGCTTCAAATTGTAGGATTGAAGACTCAACTGAAAATAAATTAATTTAAATATTAATAGCATACTTTATTTCCTCTAAAGCCCCTCTAAATTCAACCTGAAGTAGATACCCAGAATGGAAAACTTTCAGCCTGCACAGTTAAAATAATTATTTGGCAAACTTAACAGCAACCATAAGGGGCTTTATAATGGGAAACATACAGAAACTGTAGGTGTAGTTAACACATCTGCCTACGAAATGTGGAACAGGAGATAGATGCTAAGTAGAACACCAGATTCCAGCTTGGCCCAGAGTGTGATCTGTATCTATTTAATCTGAGCTTATTACTATGGCCCGTCGTTCTTTTCCTGCATTCTTTTCACATCCCACACTGACACTTTGCTACAGATCATGTGGAGAGAAAACAACACAACAGAACACTTTCTTGAGGAAATTTTTTGTCTGTATAAATTATAACAAAAGAGGAAAGAGGGACTGTGAAATAAAAGGAGCAAGGGCTATGAATGAAGACACTGACATGGCATGTATGGTACATTTATTCTTTAATGAGTGGGTTGTACACAAAGAAATACAATGGGAAAGTGAGAGTGGCACAGGTTGTGCAAGTTGAAAGAGTATGGAGGGTATGGTAGATCTTGGGGTGATTGGAGAGGAATGAAAAGGAAAGTGGCTGAGGAGCTATGAAGCCAGGGGCTGGGGAAGTGAAGACAGTGGGACAGAATATAGGTACCAAACTAGAACACCGCAACTGACCCTGCTCCTCCCTCTGCTTCACTCCTCCCTCTCTCTCTCACCTCATCTCTGAAAGAGAGAATATAAAGTTTTATTGCATTCATTAATTTGTTTTCAGGAGTCACAAATCATGCTGTGATTTTTATCTGCTGAGTCTGTGCATGGATCTGGAATGCTACAGTCAAGCCCCAATTTCTGAGAACCTAAGTCAGCAGCACCCAGGGATTTCAGCCAGCACAAGCTCTCATTCTTTTACATTCAGGACAGACAGGGAGGTTAGGCATTTCTTCACTGCTTTGTTTCCTCACTGCCAGGCTGAAGAACCCACTGAGGAATCCTTTGTGCAAATTCCTCTGCACCCCATCCGCTTCAAGGCAGAGAGAACCTTCTTCCTCCAAGGTTAATTGGTTGCATAGGCTCTATTTGATAAATCAAATATTTCTTTTTCACTGCTTCTTTTCAAACCCAAGTTCAATAAATGCCCAGGAAAAACTGACACGGTGTGTAAAAAACCTCTCCAGTCCCATTCTTTTTGGCCTAAAGGCAAACAGCCAACCCAAAGCCCACCTTTTTGAATTGAGCCTTTCTCCCTGCCACATATTGCCTGGTTTTGCCTAGTCTAGGATTGAAACACGAAAATAACAAAGCTTCCGTCACCCTCTAGTGATTTTCTCCAAGGTGAGAACGTCTTTTCTTTCCTAATTTCCACCCACTGCTCCCAGTTCCATCTCACGGTGCTACCCAAAATATCTTAGTCTTTCTATACACCTGCACAGGTGCACACAAAGTCTGGAAGTCCTGAAAGTAGAATTCCACTAACCCATAACCCATGCTCCTTGGGGACTGCACAAACAGCAGTGCCCCTGAAAAGGAGCTCACATTTCCAGTGCTTGCAGATGAGGTTCCTTCCCTTACACACGCATTGTTGCTTCATAAAGCTACACAGTCTCTGTTTTGCTGGGGCAATGGTGTGTGCACATGTGGTTCATGTGGAGCTTGTCTTGGTCACATTTAGCAGCTGTCTTGGTCACCCTAACTACTCCATACTAGATGGTAAGATATTTATGTAACTACAGGCACAAGGCGATGATCTCTTCTTCTGCCTTTGTACTCAGCTCTCAGCAATCAGATTGTGTATTTGATTCCCCTATGTCCTACCCCCACATTATCTGGGGTCTCGCCTGGCCAATTATTATGGACAATGTAGAAGACAGACAACAACTGACAGTGTGGGACAGGGTTCAAACTCACAAATCCCCCACAGTTTATGACATCCTACAAGCCATGTATTTTTGGATGCCATTGTGTCCAGCCAACACAGATAAAATGCTTCATTCCATGATGACAGCAACTGCGCCTAGGTGGTGGCTACCATATACCTTTGGCTGTGCAAGTCAGCTCCTGTGCCAGCTACCAAGCCACCATTCACAGTCCACCCAGGTGAGCACAGGGGCAGCTCTCCTGTGGCCATGCAGAAACATATGGCTGCTTCCATTTGCAAATCCAACATCTTGCTGCCAGTCAGAGAAGAACCAATCTGATGTGGGAAGACGGGCTGTGAGGCTGTTGCTGTGAAGTGTTCATTACCACTCCATTGCTACCTTGTCTCATACCCTATGTTACATGGCACAAATACTTGGAAGGTTACTGAAGGCCAAGACCAGGTTGTACCTGCATCTCTCTGCGTTGGATGTTATTCAAGGAGTTCATATTCTTTGCTCCTTCACCTTCTACCTGGCCTTTGTACTCTTTGTAAAGAGAAAGACATCCTTTCCCATTGCATTCCACTGACTGACTGATGAATGTCAGAGTCCATTAATTATGTTCATGGCAATATTTCATTTCAAGGATTTCCTGATCCTTCAGTTCTCCCCAGATGGCAAGCAGAGGCAGTTCCTCATTCTGTCTCAGGGGAGGTGTAGAAAACATAGTAACAGCGATATAGCACACAGATGTAAATGGACTGATCCTGAGCAGGACTAGTACTTAAACAGGTAGATGATATCTCATCACCATGAAAAGAACAGTAGATGCTGGTGCATCCTGGTGAGGATGAAGAATGGAGGACTGCCAAAAGAGCACTCAGAGCAAATGGACAAACACAGACATCTGCACACTGACTTAACACTCAGTAAACCAACTGCACTTTTAAAACAGCACTATAGAACATGCATTATCTCATCAGCTAATACATGTTAAAATATTGTCCTGTAAACGGAGGTAATTTCAAATGAACCGTCCATCCCCTTCCACTACCTTTTAGGCAAGTCTTTATGTTTTTCCAAACAGTCATTGGCAGTTCTATATCCCAAGCCTTAGCACTTTTAAAAAGGACAGAAAATTGTTTTGGAAAAGGACCAAACATTAACTGTTAAAACTCAAACAAAGGAGTATGAGTCAGGAAACTAATCTTTTTTTATATATCTGAAATGAGAAATGAAATTCGGTTTGGAAAACATTTTTATTAAAAACTGTAGCTGTCTGTACTCTGAAACACCCTGGAGGTCTAAAGATGATATCAGTATATAAATATTCAGGGCTTCCTGAATATTTCTTTTCAGAAAAGACTTTTTTTTTTCCCCTTACAATTTCTTTGACCTTTAGAAAACAGTCACTATTTGTAGCTTGATTTTTTCAAGATGTTCTCCGGTACATAAAGATGGCAGGGAATTCAATTTAAAAGTCAACTCATGAAACACCATATAATAGTCAGAAGATAGCATCGCTTTAGGCGATATTTTATTAAGTGAACAGCCATTCAAAGCATTTTGGAGTATATTATATCCTATTCAAAGGCGTTCACTTCCTTCAATGCTAAAGCAAAAGTATTTTACAAGAGAGATAATATTTGAACTATCCACAGGCATATGGATAAAATGCACAGTACTCAGCTGTAATAGAGATGAGTCGTCTTCTTGCTTTACAGAGGACTGTCAAAAAGACTGATACATAAAAAGGTCTTTCTTTTTCTTCTTCTTTAAAGGGAACAAGACTTTCATGAGCTCCCATAGAACAGCTGCAAAAATACGTTCAGTCTGTCATCTGGAATTCCTGAAGGTGACTTGTGGATTTGTGGCTAATGAAACATTGCAAAATAGCACTCACCATGTTGTAAAATACCCCTAATGGTTTATTAGCCTCTTACAGGACAAAAAATGAAAGGTGCCCCAAGCATGTTATTCTGTTATAATTATATAAAGCACAAAGTTAGAAAGAAACAATGTCAGAACAGAACCAAACATAGGGAGATTTCTCTGTGACCTTAAAAGTGGATTACAGATGATTTGTGACATTACAAAGCAATCACTGGAGACCTGGGTTCCAATTAAGGATTCTCACTGATGAAAATCAGTACGCTTTCTCATGATTTACAACAAAGCAAGATTAAAATTTGGTCACCAAAAACTTATTCCACTTGACCTTATCCCGCACAAGAATTTGTTCCTGAAACAGGACTAGCTCATTNATTTGTTTCCGAAACAGGACTAGCTCATTCCACAGAGAAGCCATCTGATAAGAGTAGCAGTGGGTAATAGATTACTTAGGGTTGAGAGCAAGGAGAGGGCACTGAAAGAACTATTCTTTCCAAGGTTCAGAAAACACAGTATGCATTATATATCATACAGTCTTTTTGATATTTCTGTTTTTCTACCTTTACAAGACAAGATTTAGTAAAGTACAGGAAATTACCCTATTTCTAAATGAATGACCTTGTACACTACCTCTTAGCTGAATAAAGAGGGAAGCTGTTTCCTCCTAAACAACACTACAGTTCAGTAATTTGACTTTTTTTGGGGAAAAAAAATTCATATATTTATATTTTTGTCAAATACAAAGCAGTTTTAATAATTTTCATTTACTGAATTTAGCTTTGTTTAATGTGTTCCAGTAAAAAATTCTATGGCAGACAAAACTAATCCAGTGCTACACATGGGGAGAAGAACCAAGAAAGCTTGCAGGGACATGACGAATGGCTTTACATTCCTGGGAAATATTGACGCAAATTGCAGGAGAATGCTTGCTGATGCAGTTGGTACCAATGGTTCTAACAGTCACGACACAACTGCAGTTGGGTTTTCACCATGTTGCCAGTGCAGAGAAGAGTTTCCCCTTCTCACTGTTTCCAAGGCATGTTCCATGAACAAAGCCCATTTCCACCAGATTTCCTTAGGGTCAAAGATGTGTTCCCTGCATAAAAGTCTTTCCTGACATAGATGGACCATATGGACAGACACTCCCCTTCAACCTTAAATCTGTACAGTTTTAAGCACTTAGTCTGGAGTTCTGGAGGATACACAGGGCTTTT
>WAAD01035877.1:6477-18384 GCA_013389945.1 Fregata magnificens | reverse complement strand
ACCTGTTTCTCTTTTGCTGAGTTGCCAAATCAAAACATGCAGAAGACAAAGGTATTTTATTCCTTGCTAAATGGTCCAGTACAGCAAATGCTAACGTGATAATGATGACAGTGATAGTTCAATGTATGTTAAATACTTATTCAAAATCAAGGGAGAAGACAGGAGAAAAGAGCAATTTCTCTTCCTATTATCTCTACCGTTTCTCCTCCATTTTCTTTCCTTCCTATCTTCATCAATTTTTCTTATTTTTTAAGGATCAGATGTCTTGCCACCTCTTGCCCAGATCATCAAAGTCTTCTACTCAATCTAGTCCTCAGTTTCAAAGCTGGTTACAAACCAGACCTGGTTTGACTGAAAGGGAGAGTTTGCACCAGTCACTTACACACTACTGTCTCAGGCTGGATGAACTCTGTCTGCCTAATTCTGAATCCCCTTGAACATCAAAGGTCTAACTCACACTTCAGGGTTAGCAGGGTCACATTCCACCTAAAAGAAGACTAATACTGCCTGACCTGTTCACAACAAGCTTCTTGTTTGACAGTTTTTGCCCCATTTTCTGTTCTGAAATGATGTGCAAGCAAATGTATTTTGTCACATTCTTTAATAATTCGCTAAACACTTTATGTGAATTCATACAAAGAATGGCTTGCTCTGAACTATCTGCTCTGAGCTGAGCTGTAAGCCTTGACTCTTTGTAGCGTGCCATTCAGGCTGCAATTTTCTACCTGGCAGCAACTCCTGGTCTCTGGAAGGTTCCCAAATCCACAGAAAGATTTCAAGATGGCTACCCAAATGATCCTGGTGCACATTCTCACAGAAATACATTTAGGTATGAGTTTGTACAATGCTTTGTCTTTGACAAATAATTTTGTGAAGGGAAATTCAGTTAAGAAGGTTGGCAAAAGGCAACCGGAGAGGCCATAGCACTAGCAATAAATATGGCCAAATAGAGGAACCCTTCTCTGCTGTTTTTCCCTAAATGTCAGCAGAGACTGAAAAAAAAATGCAATCAAGAAAGGGCCTAAGAGAGAAAAATGTAGGGGAAAAAATGGAGGCATAGATAAAATAAGTATAAAGATGTTATCACAAAGAGGCAACCATTCTGCAATGGAATAAAGAATGGTGAAAAAAATGTAAAAGGCACTGGTACTACCCACATGCATATATGATCCTTTGATCTTACCTTGAGGAAACTCACTGCCTTTCAGTAAGTGTCAGATCAGCTGCATCAGAACACGCTGCTAAGCTTTTCAGTGTATGAGAATTCACTCCAGTTGAGGGGAAATAATATGTTCGAAGTCATAAAGCCCTGCTAACCCAAAGCAAGCAATCAGTAATGACCCCACTTTTCTGTCAAAAAACAATGTCTAGAGCAGTTATATAACTCAGGTTAAAAATGACTATGAAATAGACATATCCTTTGAAAACAGGGTATTACAAAAAGTTTTCAAGCAGGAGTAGCTTTGCAATCCCAAAAGACGTACCATGAGTGTATTGCAAAACCTCATCTCTATAGCCTCTCTATAGCATCTTCCCACTGGTATGAAACAAATATAACGAAAGCAAGTGTTCTGTGAACTTAACTCAGACTATTGCTGGAACAAATCCAACTTGGACCTTAAGAAAGAGGCAGGCAGAGAATAGGGAACTTTCTCTCTTTTACAACTAAATTAAAGAAGCAAACATGGAAGGCAAGGGTATAAATTTGTAAGGCTACCTTTCTCCTAAGAAATGAACCTTAATTTGGGGAATATCCTTTCCACTATTTCTAAGTCTTTATGTTACAGCTTGTAGCCCATAAGCACAAGCAGGGTAGGCAGAATAGGGTAAAGACTGTGAACAAATGGAAGAAATAGGTACTAAATAGATTTGTGGGGTGAATGTATAAAACCAATGGATGGACAGAAGGAAGCAAATGTAAATGCTGTTGACTGGATTTTACAAGAATATTTGTGATGGTGTTATGCTAAATCCTAACCCTAGTCTTTTTTTGCTCTACATAAGGTCTGAATGCTAACACATCAGATAAAAGCGACTAGTCAATGCTACACAAACAGCAGTTTCACCTGCAGCATAATGAACTGAATTGGCATGGGCATCATGAATTACTAATTATCCAGTAATTACTCTAATAATTAATCTCATGAATACCAGAGGAATTAACGTTGATAGAAAATGACCTGGGTGGGAAAATGAAATATAGCTATGCACAATGGTATTTAAAGGCGGTAAAAATCTGCATCAGTTATAAGAGATGTTTCCAAACAAAGAAATCTATTGAAAGAAAGTAGTAGAAACCCTTTAACTTATCACTTAGGACATGTAAAAATAGGCCAAAATAAACCACTGGAAAATTTAACACAATGACTAATCTCACACTGACTCCATAATCTTGCAATAGAGATGGAGAATGTTCCAAAACCTCTTTTCCATCTCTAATGTCTAATATCTGTAAGCCTCTGGACATGTTTGGGCTATCCAGCCACGGATATTAGGTCTGGCTCCAGAAAGCAGCATGACGCCAGCGTACAATTCAGTTCCCAGCGTTTGGGAAATCTCCAGAGCACCACTGTTGCTAACCACTTTCCCCAAAGTACCGACTGTAGTCTCATCTTTACAGTCTCCCTAATCTGATCCATCCCTTTTTGAGGAACTTTGAAAAGAGCAGTTGCCTCAGGCAAGCAGAAAGACAACAGCATAGCTCACCTCCACGATGCACACGGAGAATGATTACTGTTTGTTAGGAAGAACAAAATACTCATTTGCAACACATCTGAGAACTGCTGGTGGCTCAGTGTATTTTAATGTATCAAAGCCCTAAACACAGTATTTCACCTGAAAAGAAAACCACAGTTATTATGTGGTGTTGTTACCGAGATTTCCCAGCTCAATATTTTAATGCTTATTATTGGCACAGTGACAAGTTTATGACTGACTCTGTTTCTCCATCATTTCTGAAGCCCTTAATTTTTTGTTAGCTGCAGAAAGGAGATACATTTTCAAAGCTATCCATGACTGTGAATGATTCCTTTTTCAATGTCAAACTAGAAAATCTGATTTTCAAAGGTTAGGTGCTCGACATATTCTGAAAATCGGGCTGTCTGGAAATGTCTCAGACTGTGCCCCTAATATGGAAGTAACTGAATCATTCATCACTTTTGCAAATGAAACTTTTAAGACACAAAGACATTTTTCTTTCATCCCGGCATTCAGATACCACAGCTAAGGGCGTAGCAGAGGAATGGAGCGGAACTCTACTAACTGCTTTGACGTCTTTTAATTTTAGTTGAAGTGTAGGAAGAAAGATGCATGTACCTGCATGAATGTAGCTGCTGTTCTTGTCGTAAAATCTGCTAATTAGCCAGGCTATCTCCCTCCATATAAAAATCCATCTTAATTCATTCTTCTCCTCTGGTATTTCAAGCAAATGAACAAATGAACTAAAGGGAGTTTAGGCTGCTGACCATACCAAAAGTTGCACTGATTAACTGAAACTGCCTTTTAAAAGACCTAGTTAAATCAGAGCAAATCCTTGCCAGAGCACACTTAAATTAGTTTATTTATTGAGTAACACTGATTTATTTGAATTTGGTAATCTGGGTCAGGACTCTGAAATATTTGCATGCCTACTTCATGTTTAGCATACTATTTAGTCTATACACATTTTGTTTTAGTACAATGAAAGAATGAAGCTCTTCTAAGAAGGTGCAATAAACAAGTCTGACACTCTTTTATAGCAGGTCAACTCAATAAAGACATCACCATTTCTTGATGATATGAAGCCAGCTGTGCTTAAAGAGACCTATTGAAACACACCCAAAATCAGTTTGCTAACTCCAAATTTATGTTGAATTAGATTTTTATTACTTTAATCAAATTGTTTTGAAAGACAGTTTTATTTTAACCACAGCTACTTTTGTGTGTAAACAAGGCCTTAGGCAAATATCATCACAGGATACATCAAGCATACGTACTAAATCGAACAGATTGGGGATATGCTTTTGAATGGCATGTTTCACTGCAGCCATCTTCAAATTCTAATACAGAAATTGAATTTGGATGTAGAAGAAGTAGGAGACCAAATTAGGTATTACCCTTCCAGACTACGTTACATTCGTGTTGGTGTAATCTGAAACCACAAAGATGAAACCGCTACTCTTATTTTTATCTCTCAGACTATATGGAGTGGTAGTCTGCTTACCCACAAAGCTACGCATTTCTTCGTGCTTCTCATATAGGAAAACTCAGAATTTCCTACTTCTTGCAAACTTGTATTATATGAATTCCAAAGAAGCACATCCAGAAAATGAAACACAAACCTATTAGCTGCTTCCGGGAATATCTGGTTGTAAACATCTGAAAAACCTGAAAATAAAATCAACAAACCAAAACCAACAACCAAACAAAAAATATCTAGCTGCTTTTGTGTGTGTGTATGTTGACATGTCCAACAAAGAACTCCCATAACACTGTGATGGCTGAAATTGGTTTGACATAGTGACAGCGTGTGTGGTTCACATTCATCTTTGTAGAACATGGTTATTTAAAATCTTTATCTAACTGGCTTAACAGGTGACCAGAAATGTGTTGCCTTCACAATTACTTTTGCCTTTGTCAGGACCAAAAAAGGGTTGGAGTCCTACTCTGTTCTTAGATTTGTTTTAACAGCATGTGTGGTCTAGTTTGTAGTTTAGATTGGAACAGAGTTCAAAAAAGCAGAAGTCCAGCAAAGTATTGTGCAATATTTCCATGTTTACCGTACTGGATGCACTGGGTAAATACTCTCAATGATACTTACTATTTCATATATAAATAACAGTCTCCAACTTTACGAGGATGCTACGCAATTTAAAAGTAAATATTACACACGGAAAAGGCATATTGAAAAAAAAAGAGGCACTGAATTAAAAATATATTTAAGGCAAGTTTATGTATCTTCTCAAGTGGATGGACCTCAGGGCAGGGATTGGGGGAGCAAAGTCCCTCCCACTGTAAGAGAAGATCAGATTTGAGACCACCTGAGGAATCTGAACATAGATAAGTTTATGGGACCCAACAAGATGCATCCCACGCTCCTGAAGGAATTGGCTGATGTAGTTGCCAAGCCACTCTCCATGATATTTGAAAAGTCATGGCAGTCAGGTAAAGTCCTCAGTGACTGGAAAAAGGGAAACATTGCATCCATTTTTAAAAAGGGTAGAAAGGAGGACCCTGGGAACTACTGACCTGTCAGCCTTACCTCTGTGCCTGAGAAGATCATGGAACAGATCCTCCTGGAAGCTATGCTAAGGCACATGGAGGACAGGGAGGTGAGTCGAGACAGCCAGCATGGCTTCACCAAGGGCAAGTCTTGCCTGCCCAACCTAGTGGCCTTCTATGATGGAGTGACTACAGCAGTGGACAGGGGAAGAGCTATGGATGTCATCTATCTGGATTTCTGTAAGGCCTTTGACAACGTCCCCACAACAGCCTTCTCTCTAAATTGGAGAGATAGGATTTTGATGGATGGACTGTTCAGTGGATAAGGAATTGGCTGGATGGTTGCATCCAGAGATTAGTGGTCAACTGCTCAATGTTCAGATGGAGATCAGTGACAAGTGGTGTCCCTTGGGGGTCCATATTGGGATCAGTACTGTTTAATATCTTCATCAGTGACACAGACAGTGGGATTGAGTGCACCCTCAGCAAATTTGCAGATGACACCAAGCTGAGTGGTGCGGTTGACACATCTGAAGGATGGGATGCCATTTAGAGGGACTTGGACAAGCTCGAGAAGTGGGCCCATGTGAACCTCATGAGGTTCAACAAGGCCAAGTGCAAGGTCCTGCACATGGGTCGGGGCAACCCGTGGTATCCGTACAGGCTGGGGGAGAAAGGGATTGAGAGTAGCTCTGCAGAGAAAGACTTGGGGATGCCTGTAGATGAAAAGCTGGACAGGAGCCAGCAATGTGCGCTTGCAGCCCAGAAGGCCAACCATATCCTGGGCTGCCTGAAAAGAAGTGTGGTCAGCAGGTCGAGGGAGGTGATCCTGCCCCTCTACTCCGCTNCTCTAGGGAGACCTTACTGCAGCCTTTCAATACTTAAAGGGGGCTTATAAGAAAGATGGGGACAGACTTTTTAGTAGGGCCTGTAGGGATAGGACAAAGGGTAATGGTTTTAAACTAAAATAGGGTAGATTCAGACTAGATAGAAGGAAGACATTTTTTACAATGAGAGTGGTGAAACGCTGGGACAGGTTGCCCAGAGAGTTAGTGGATGCCCCATCCCTGGAAACATTCAGGGTCAGGTTGGACGGGGCTTTGAGCAACCTGATCTAGTTGAAGATGTCCCTGCTCATTGCAAGGGAGTTGGACTAGATGATCTTTGGAGGTCCCTTCCAGCCCAAACCATTCTATGATTCTATGTATGCATTCAACCATTACAGCACTGTATTTGCAGGACCCAAGCCATTAATATTCCAAAATTACTAATGATATCCTGCCTCCAACTCTTCTGAACAGGCCCACTCCACATTCTATGTCCATCCCCTTCCTGTAATAAGACAAGACTATCTGCACTTCTTTTTATTCTCTGCTCCGATAACACCTCAGAGATTGAAGTACAGTCAGTTGCTTACAGATTGAGTCACCCCAATTCCATCCAGCATACATGTTAGTTCATTCCCAGGCTGTCTTCCAGGAGGCAATCAGGGAGCACCTCCACATGTAGCACACTCCAGAGTCAACACAGTTGATCCTACACAGTCCCCACATAGTCCTCCAATGCTACATCAGCATGCTTTGCTCTCCCACACATTCCCAAATCACGCCCCATAGCATGCAACACATAGTCTCAAGAACCACATTATAAACAAATCACACTGGCAGTCTGCAGCATGCATTGAGTGGAAAAAGGCTATAAAGTATCGTAGGGTGTCAACAGGAGCCCCAGGCGGACTGGTGTGCAAGCAGATGTGTGCAACCTATTCCAGAAGGGATCAGTCCTAGATTATATATAGGTGAATCAAATCAAAGTAATTGGCCTGAAGGCCAGGTGTTGAATGACCTCAGTAATGTTCACAAGACTTTACACTGGCAAAGATAAACTTAAAAATGTAGAGCCAACATAACAATTTCTAACTGATCCTACAGCATGAAGTGCAGTAGTCTTATCAGCTACACGCTTCAACTCAATGGGGTGACTGTCGATCAATACAATTACTTACTATCCTCCCTGTTCATTATTTTTCTTTCTGACTAAAGCAAGGGAGAGGAGGGATGCTCGCACTGGAAAGCCCCGCACATTCTAGTGAATAAATGACTATTTTGGGGAGTATTCATACCTAGTTTAGGTAGCTAACTTAGGACACCAATCTCCCAAACAGCCCTGCACAGTCAATAAAAGGATAAACTACTCCAGATGTGGAGAAGGAACCTAATTTAGATGCCTTCACTTGCCCTTACTTCTGTATTGAGCAGACACCACTTGGGAAAGCATTATATTCATTCCCTGCCCCGCCCCCCCGCCCCGGTCTGGTAAGTCACAAGGTTTTTCTTTTGTAACTTTAGAGTGCAGAAGTTATTATTTATGGGTCTCTGAGGGTACATCAAATCCAAGAACTCAGCGGTATGCGCATGTCCATATTCAGTCATCTGCACAGCCTACTGTGAGTGACACCTTACTGGGCCATTTCTACTGGATGAATGTTGGTCTATCAGTAGGACTTTTACTGCCTCCCATGACCCCCATGCACCGTAATGCCAAGGTTCTGAGAACTACTGACAGAGTTCGGTAAGAGGCTACCTTTCACTGACAGGTGAAATCCTCTATTAGTGGAGAATTCAATCCCTTCCTCAAGAAGAAAAAGTGCTCTCTCGCTGTTTATCTCCATCAGGCACGTACTAAGATATTACTGGATGTACAAACTGAAATTTTATCAGCTCCTTAATTCACAGGACTCCTGCCAGACATTTTTAATTGCAGTTGTAAATCTCTTGAAATGTAGAAAAAGCAATATAATCCAATAAAAGAAATGTGCTTAGAAATCATTTGAGAGGAATTAACCACATATATAGGACATGTATTTTTAGTTACATCTGAATGTGTACTGCTAAATTTTGAGGTCAACTGTTTTTGTGTCTATCTGATTTTCTTATTTTCTAAACACTCTCACATAGGTCAGAGAAAGAATTGAAGAAAACATGAGCTGGAAAGGAGATCCATTAGGAACGGGTGTGAAATAAAAAGGGGGAAAAGACATCAGGATTAAACAAAAAGGTGCCCAGGAGTCTTTACAATAAGTCCAGACCAGATACATAACTCGTTTTCTGGCTACCAAAATGACCCCTAGTGATGGAAGACTGCTACTCAATAATAATTTGGAGAGCTGATGTAAAGAACAAAATTAATTGCTAAGACAGGAAAGGATGGTGAACAGAAAACGTAGCAAATGTAGGAATTCAGATCTTATTTTACTGTCCAATCATGGGATATATTTTCCTATATGGTGCTTTGTGAAAAAGACCAATAGTTGCCTTCCTCATTACTTTTAGAGCCACTCTGAAAACTGAAAAGCTGAATTTGACAATACCATTTCTGTTGTTAGAAAACTTTCATCAAAGAAGAGTGGCCAGGGAGTTATTTCCCTAGGTTTAGTTCCACACAAGAAAAGATTTCCTTCTTCCAACAGAGCGCTGTGAGCCCCAAAGTCCTTACCCAAAATGGCAGTTACAAATACAGGCAGAATCCAAATGCTCATTAAATAAAGACACACTAGTATGTTTTTAAACCATTTTAAGAAGTTAATTTATTGGCAAAAGATATATAATCCTGGATGTAGATGATCATATTCTACAGGGCTAAAAGGTGTAGAAAGTGAAGAGCCCAGCTATTTTCGGTTACGATTTTTGTCAGTTGTATGATACCAAAGATAATTCCAGATTCCAAACTTCAAAGTCAACATTTCCATTATTATTATTACTGTATGAAACTTGCCTTTCCTTAACTGAAAGGTGTATATGAAAATCTCTGCCCATGAATGATGCAATGCTTCATGCCAAGCCCTGCCTTTCAGACCAGCAGGCAAAATGAACACTGTCCCCAGCCAGGAAGCCTGTCAGCACTAGTGGGACCATGCACTGATCCTCCTCCTGCTCAGGCATATCATCACATCATCAGGCCTGCATCACAGCAGCCTCTTCCCAGCTACACAAGGATGCAAGGCCGGCAGGAAGGCTCCTCTACTCCCCCTCCTGGGACGTCCGAAGTTCAGCTGCTGCCATTCCTCACAAAGTAAACGGCCTGCTTTCTGGTCCAGAAACGAAGGACAGCCGAGCTGGATGGATTTTGCAGATGAAGGCAGGAGCTGGGAGGGGGCAGAGCGCATCCCCCAGCTTTCTGCAGAAGGCAGCCACACACGGACAGAGAGCCAGCCGTTCCTGCTCTCCCGTGCTGGGGAAGCTCAGGAGGCCCCCGTCCCACGCCAAGGCGCGATCCTGCCCCATTGCAATCCCCTCTCAGACTCTCTACACCTGGAACATCCCAGCACGCAGGCCCCCTTCCTTCCAGCTGCACCAACGCGGACCAGCTTCCCCAGCAATCGGGCAGTGTGGCAGCACTTTGTACAGCATCTGCAATGTCGTCTCCAACTTACCCACCCCAAACCAGCTGAGTTTCACCAGTAACAGTGTTATCATCATGAATAGGGCTGCAAAGTAATGCATGAACGACCCCAGTGTAGGCAACAATGTGTATTTACTGCACCCTGCCTGAATGGCATCTCGCATTTTTGACAACGCTATTAAACAAGAATTAAAAGAAACGGCTCTAAACTAGGTGGATGAAGGCAGGGTTTCTGAATGCAGTTTTCACGGGTTTAAAAACACAAGCAAACACAATTTTTACACCAGAAGAGGCAAAACTGTACTGAAGGAGAAACACAAGCGGCTTGTAAAACTGATGACAATGGAGCAAATCCTTACGAATGCTTCTCAACACATCAATCATACTGACTCCCAGCCACACCACACCGCCATTCCACCTTCCACGCACTTTCAGACAGACATCAGTCCACACCGCATAGAATCGCAAGATCCCCGAGCTTCTGGAAAATAGATTTAGTCCTAATTTTTGTGACAGATGGAGTTGATAGTCTCAGGATGAAAAAAGCGCCAGTTTTGACAGGCAGCAGATACCGATGCCCCTTGTGGTTGGAGACGATGTTGCTCTGGAATTAAGGTAGCGCTAAAACGAAAGGCAATGTGTAAATGCACCACTACTTATTCTGTTATGCCCCTCTCGTTGTGCCTTAATATTTATATTTTTGTGTCTACTTCCCTACAAGCAAAGCGAAGCGAACGGAGAGTGTAACAGGAAGGCAGAACAGGCAAGGTATTTTGCTTTCAATGAAAACACATTTCATCCTCTTAACTAACAGATTTTAAACAGCTTTTTACTAGTTGGCAGATCTCGATAAAGTATCAAAGAACTATACTGAGATCTACTGTGTTTCCGTCAACAGGCACCCTCGTAGGTCAGTGTCTCAAACCCGTGCACCAAACCCCTGAGAAACTGCGCTGAATGAGTTTAAAATCGGTGGGGAATGCGGCAAGTGGAAAGAAAGTTGCAATACTGAAGGCACGGCAAAGCAGTACTTACATGGCCGCAGTACACCACTAATACAGTTAGCTTTGCTCTCCCTTGGTGTACCAACACATGAAACCAGGAGCTCGCTGTTTAGATTTCAGTAAGAACAAAGTCGGTCCCATTCTGAGCCTGATCCTCCCTACCTTTCGGGAAGCAGCTCTGCCCTCACTTGAATCAGTGGGAAGTGTGGGTACACGCATCACCCAGGCTAGAGACCTGTTTTTTCCCCTGCGGTAAGGAGCAGGACCAGTTTAAGAGCAGCATCCCCGCAAAAGCAGCACGCNCTGTCACTCTCCTTAAGCCTTTCCTTTCAAGCTTTGAATGTGAGCTGCCCTCCAGCCCCCCTCTTTCCTTCCCTCCCCCCGGCAGATCGTAAAGAGAGGAGGGGAAAAAAAAAAAAGTTTCAACAACAGGCTGGACCAATGGCAAGTGGCGAGGCAGGGAAAGGGGGCCGAGCGAAGGGAGAAAAAAGTGGAGAAAAGGAGAAAGAGAGCGAGAGAGCGCAGGCTGGGGGGATGTGTAAAAGAAGAAGCGTTGCTAATTTTTTTTGTTTGTTTGCTTTTCCATGCATGCATAATGAGGCCTAATCAGAGCACGTTGCCGCTGCTCGGAGGGCACTTTTGTATTTAAAGCCTTGCAGAGAAAAAAAGATCCACAGACGGATCCGCAGAGCAGCTTGCAGGGCTTGTTGACAACAGAAGCAGCATCAGTCGCCCAGAGAGAAAGAGACCCTGAAGGCTGCCTCTTCTCCTTTCCCCGTGCTATCTTCCTGCTAGCGGGGCGAGATATTTCTTCTCCCCGCCACCCGAAAGTGCAACCCGTACCGAGAGGGAGTGAGCGGAGCCGGGACTGTGAATGGGATCGGAGCGGCTGGCATGTGCAGAGATGCTGCGAGCGGAGAGTTAAAAGCTCCCGAGGAGGCAGCAGCAGCTGGGCATTTATTTTGTGCAAAAAAAAAAAAACGAGAAACGGAACTGCATGAGGAGCAGGGCAGCACCATGAGCTCTCCCGGCGCAGCCTGGAAGTCCCCGAGCGCACTCCGGAGCCGCTCTCCTCCGAGCCCCCGTTTGCACTGATTCCCCCCACCTCTCCGGGCGCCGTCACCGCCGAGCCGAGCCGGGAGAAGCGGGTGGGGGGCACGGGACGGCCCCGAGCGCCTGCTTCGTACCGCACCCCCGCCGGCTTCATCTCCCGGGGGCTGGAGGGCCTCGGAGCCGGCGCGAATGGATTGATGCGAGGAGACCTCATGCACACGGCCGGCGCGAGTTTCGCAAACTTTTCCAC
>WAAD01035875.1:79478-89926 GCA_013389945.1 Fregata magnificens | reverse complement strand
CAAGCCCTCCCCGTCAGCCCATCCGCAGCCGGGAGCAGAGACAAAGCACCCGAGCAGCGCTAATAAAGAGAAAGCTCGTTAATCTCCTCCGATTCCTCGTTATTTGCTTCCACCAGCTCCCCATCGCCCCCAACCCCCCCAAAAAAGAGGGAAGAAAATGGACCCTTGACTCCAGAGGACAGCTTTAGGGAAGGTCTGGGGAGGGTGGTTTTAATTATTATTTTTGCTGGTGAAACCGGACAGCATCCACGCTGATCAGCCGAGCTGCTGAAAGGGGTAAAAAAAACAAACAAAAAAAAAGACTGCAGCAGATTTTGGGTGGTAGCAGATGAGCCACTTAAAATGGGGCACATGATCCCCTTCCCCCTGCCCTCCCCCTTCCCAGCATGTCTCCATCTAGGATCTGGCTTGATGATATTTCTCCAGGAGCCTCGCTGCACACCATCAAGGCAGAGGGAAACAGACATTTCACCAGCACACGCATTTCCAATACATAAAACCCCTGCTATCCATTTAAAAACCGAGCCTTGTTTTACCCAATTGAATACATCCAGGCATTCATTCTGCACCCAGCCGAGAAAAAGGGCATTTACCTCTTTGCTAGGTGGCTATTAATATGCAGTAAAATTATAGCCGTACAACGCCAAATGTAATTGCCATAGATCATTTAGAGCAGATCCAGCAACTCGGCTGCTGGAAATGCATGCTCTGTGAATAACCATGCATCTGGTACAATGCCCTCTACTACAATAACCTGAAAGGAGACAGAAGCGCCTGGTACTAGCTGCAATTAGTAATCCTATAGATGAAAAATAAACAGTCAGTAAGTACAAAGCAGCAAGGTCCTATGAAATATAGTGATCGTTTCTGTCTGCAGCGATACAAATAACCCAACTCCCACAGACAGACAATTCTGATTTAAAATACACAGTTAAAAATGCACTCCTTTCATTACGTACTTGCAGAAAGTCCTGGTTACAAAAGACAGTTTGCCACAATTAATGAATGTAGAAGAACTCGTGTGCCAGTCAAACATGGGCAAATATACAGAAGGCTGGGGGGGAAATGTTTGCTTTAGTAGGTATTATCCTGGCACCCCTGGAATCCCTCTTTCCCTCAGAAGCGAACACCTGCTTTTACCAGGGACAGCTGACTGGAATCAGACTGGAAGAATACAGTCAGCAATGAACCACAACAGGGTGTGCATTAGCAGGCTCCTGGTGCGCACCTCAAGTGATCAGAGGCATTCAGGCCGGCACACCAAAACCTGTTCTGCTAATGCACCTCCTGATGGGGCTTATTCCTAGGACGGTCGCGTGTGGCTCCATCTACTTTTAATTTCTTTACTTAACATATCCCCACACTGTGTGCTACAAGTTGCATCTGAAAGCAAAAAGACTGGCAGAAAGGCTATAAACGGCACTACACTGAAGCATGCTACAGCTGGTGATGGGGGAAGGACCAGTTCTTCGCTTTTGAAGTGTTTCTTTCAGCCATCTCCACTGTGGACCAAAGTTCATTTTCCAAAATGGCTATCAAAACTATTTTGAACATGCACTGAAGTGCCACGGACCTCACCTGGCTGCTGCACGTCATCCCTTCCCCCCCAAGCAGGCTACCCAGCTAAGGGAGAGAATGCAGGCTGCGTCGGGACATTAAAGCAGTACTCACTCATGCCTTCACTAGACAGCTTGCAACTCACCTGCCTGAGTAGGAAAAGGGGTGAGGGGAGTGAATGTTTCAAAACCTTACCCCAGTCACTAGACCCAATGAACATGTAAAACAGCCACGTGTCCACAGCTTGTCTCCCACCGTTGGGATACTGGAGTGTCTTCAGAGTGGGAAGCGTTGAAGCTATATGTCAGATCTGTAAGTAGATAAAAATTCATCCAAGCTGTAGTCCTGGCATTTCACTCCACTCTCTCCTGTGTGGCAGGATGTGCTTGGGGCAAGTTACCAAATGCTGAAAGATGCCAGCTACAGCAACAACAAAGGAAATACTCAGAAAAAAATCCCAGTACCACCCTGCTATCATGCAAGCTAGTATTTCAGCTCAGAAGGGTGAGCAGCATCAAACACAGCATGTGCAAAGAGGTGAAATTGCCTCCCTTTGTTGAGAAGTCACCTCAGACCTTCTCGGTCAGATACGAATCTAAGGAATATGCATCCTACATCCCCTCTTCAGGAGTTTTCTTTGCAGAAAGAAAAATCACAATCATTGCACAATCACAATATCTAAGAGGTGGGGAACCATGGCAATGGTTTGCTGCTGCCGGTGCTGATTTGTAAACATGCACACGGATAACTGTCCATTTAAGCCTCATGGAAGTCAGCAGAAGCTGTCTTTCTAGGACTCTGGTCTTGCAAAGTGCCCTGGCGCAATAGGACCACCCTACAGCAGTGAAGCATACGCGTGCTATATGTACACAGAATTCCAGTAGGCAACACCAAACTCTTCCGCTCAAGGTATTTTCGAAGCATGACAACAGATTATGTAACTTATTCACTGCGAACACACTTTCTAACTATGTTATCTTAATTTCACCTAGAAATCAAGAAAACCTTAGCGGGCTCTCAAAAACCAACATCAGATTGGAAGTATGTGATGTCGGACAAA
This sequence comes from Fregata magnificens, assembly GCA_013389945.1. Taxonomy (NCBI): domain Eukaryota; kingdom Metazoa; phylum Chordata; class Aves; order Suliformes; family Fregatidae; genus Fregata; species Fregata magnificens. Next base: position 87,309 of record WAAD01035875.1, on the reverse strand, counting down.
CATACAGACCTTCACGCAGTTCTGCAGTCACAGAAGATTCCTGTAATAGAAGGCATGCAGTGTTACTTAATACATTAGTAAAAGCTTTCATGACTGGTTGCACATTTCTTCTGCCTCTAGTCCTTTTTCAGTGAAATGAAGCTAGCATATAAAATCTATTGTGTTTTGGAGTTATAGAATGATTCAGATTGAGGCACAACAGTATGATAAGCTAACTGTTGATGTCTTTTATCATAATCTTCTGTAAAAGAGATCAGTCTTAGGCTTTTTTTTTTTTTTTAAACTTTTTTCCTTTTTCATGTCCTATGTGTTACAAATTAATCATGCATAATTTGCAGATGGACTTAAAAATACTGCACTTCTATTTAAAATGGCACTTTACAATATGTAAATATAGCCAAATTGCTCTAGTTTCAAACACTTCTCAGGAAGAGCTGAAATATTTATTCCAGCTACAACATCACAAGTAAAGGAAAATTAACCAAGCAATTTGCATACAGCTTGTACTGGTAGCTCAGATTTGATAAAAAATTAAGCTTTATGCTATTCCCAGTGAAGTCAGTGAGAATTTTGTGATGGACTTCATTAGGATTAAGATCAGGTACCTAAATCTAAGACTCTCTCTTTGGAGGGAGATCAATGAACAACACTTTACAAATATAATCTGTTGCTAGAGGGACTGAGGAAGGGGTTTTTTTCCTGCTAAAAGCAAACCATCACTTCTTTGTGTTTGACATTTCAAATCCCCTCTTAGTTTCTTTCAGAAATCCCAAAGTGTTTGTTGTGCCATATCTGTGTATCTTGAAAAGGATATTCCAGTGTGGAGTTCCTCACCCCACAAAAAAAAGAGTCGTCTGATCCCCCTTAAGACCAGAAGCTGCAGTTCCTGCTCAGCTGTGACCCTGAAAAGAAAATGAGCAGGAATTTGAACTCTAGCTTTGACAGGTAGCATTGGTGCAAATGGTCTCTCCTCTTGTAGCCTTTTCCTTAATTTATGTTTATAGGCAGGAGGACCAGGGGACTTTCAGGTCACAGAGTTGGAGGGACAGTGGACTGTTTCATGGGCTAAAGGGTGGCTGGCAGCTCAAAAACGGTGATCCAAAGTAAGCCAAAGGCCACACAGAGGGCTCATCGCAGTATCCTTCTGACTCAGTCATATTGCAGACAACATTCAAAGAGCTATGACAGGTTGAGAAATTCAGGCAGCGGGCAGCTCTCAGTTGCTCTGGACAGAAGCACATCTCTGATATAGGAACTTAGCATCATGGTATTTTTTATAATGTGTATGTGCAGCGTGCACGTTAGGGCAAAGAGGCAAAACAAGCAGTGGTGAGTAAGAGAAAGAGCAGTAAGAAGAGAGAGTCAGCAAGAATGTTGTGAGCTGTGGTGTTAGGATGGGCCAGAGAGAAAATGGTGAGAAAAAGAGGAGGAGGGAAGAGTCCCAGGCAGGGAATGCAATGAGTTGGTTATCTTGAGATCTGTGATTCATTGTGGGGAATGTGCACTACCTACACATATTAGAGTACTGTAGGGAAGAAATCAGGCTGAGGAAATTCCAAAGTCTTTCAATAGGATTTATGAGCTTTAATAATCCAACAGCTCAGGGTCATCTAAGAGCCCAGGAACTGCTCAGCTCACAAGTATGAGTGGCTCTAAGGAGACATATGACAAACACAGCATCTGCAGGAGGGTAGTTACAGTCCTCAGCATAGGAGCCATAAGAATCACAAACAACTTCACTAGCACAAAGCAGTTTCCTGTCAAGATATCACCAAGAAAAGCTTTTACTGCAGCCCTTTGTCTAAAGCAAAGTATAAAAGCATAGCTTTCCTCCCAGCACACCTAGAGAGCAGACAAGCTTTGGTGACAATTTTCAGCTACCACAATAAGATGTGGGTAGTACATGGTGCCTCTCTCTCCACTAAATCATCACTAGACCTACATCTGTCCTTAAGGTACCCTGGCAGAAGGGAAGCTGGGGGACTAGTCCACTTCTTGGGTGAGCAAGTGAATCTAGGAAATGACAGAGAGGGGGAAAAAAAGAAAAAAACAATCTCGAGAGGAATCCCCATTTACCTTCTAGAAATCTTGCCCTAGCAATATTAAGAATAGCAGTAAACCATTGTTCTGGAGTTGTAGGTTTGTTTTAACACTCAAAAGCAACACCAGTATATTTTAGAGAAGACCATCATCCCAGCTGTAAGTAGACAGAGAACAATCATACAGACTGTGAGGTATTTCGATTCAGCTATTTATTTCACATAGTGAGGAGTCCGTGTCTTGGCAATGTTCAGCACATCTCCGTTCTGTGTTTCGGTCAGGGCACATAGAAGCAGCCCAATGCATTGCCTGTTAAATAAGCAGTGCCACTGTGTAGATCGGATACCATATGAAAACGTACAGACTGAAGTTGGCAAATGATTTGGAGGTGAAGAAAAGAAGACTTGCCAATCAGCCTCTGTAACCCAGAGTACTCACCAACTGCCAGTTTCTCCCTTTGAAATTCCCCTGAACATGTTGCCCTCTTAACTTTTGCTTCTAGAAACATCTAGTCTTCTCTAAAATGCATGTTTTGAACATAACAGATTAAGAGAAGGCTCCCATTGACACCAGGCCCAGATCTACCCTGCAGCTATTTTTTCACAAATAACGTGACACCATGCTAGTATGTTGATATTCTTCAACCAGATACCATTCTTCAGTTTTCCTTTAATTTTTTTTTAAGAATAATGTTTATCTTCTCCCATTAGAATCCCTAGAAGTGAGCCTGGACACAGCATCTGTGTAAGTTGGATGCGTTGCTTTCCTGCAGCCCACCCTGCCTCACCGCAGCATGCTCTCAGGCTCACAGTGGCCTGGAAGCCACAGCACTGGCCTCCAATGAGCAGAACACAGACATATATTAACCCTGGGACTTCAAACTTTCCTGCTGCCCACAATGCCTAAATGTTGACTTGCGTTTGAACTATAATATAGAGGAAGCCAACGGGGACGTCCCGGAGTGAGTGGCACTGGCCTTGACTTCTATACAGCTGCTCCCACCTCAGACCTCCTGTGGATGCAACTGCAAGGCTGGGTTGGTAACTCAGGACCATAAACGTGAAGTGATGGAGTTCAGTACATCGCTATAGAAAGGCTTGGAAATTATTGGCTCTATTAGGATCCCCAATCGAAAGTCTATTTGTAGAAGAAGGTTGGGCTTTATCTTTGCTAAGGTCACTCCCACTCAAGTTAATAGAGATATTGTCTGAGTCTAAACGGGGTAAAAACAGTATAATGGCTTCAAGATGTGGCCGCCACTATTGTGGATAGTCACATCTTAAACACTGTTGTACTGGGAATAATTAAAAGAGACCTCTACGAAAAAGATGTCTTACCTAAGCAGGGATGAACCTGCCAGATCACAGACTAATTCTCGAAATCTGTAATCTGTACACAAATTGGTGTATAAAGGTTGGAATTGCACTAAAGGTAAAGAAAAGGAAGGCTAGTTCTTATTCTGTAAAATTGTGACCATCTGTGCTTACCCGCCCCAACTCCTGGCTTTATTAACCTGTTCAGTTAGAGAAGCGGCAAACAACAAACATTGGTCATGAACGCTGCTCAAGAGGAGATGAGGAGACCCCCCACCATACAGGGTGTTAAGAGCATGACGTAGTTTGCTGGCAGATCAGTTCCCCTCACAATCCATGTGAGATGAAATAGTTGCCCCCTTTAAGGCCACATTGTGCTTTATGTGCAAAACAGTGTGCAGATGTGCCAGAGAACAGGAGCAATCTGAAAAAACCCCCGAAACAAAACCCCCAACCTGTGCTAAATCATGCTTGGAAAAAACAGCCCTTTACAAACTACTGGAGGCAATATATCTGACAGCCTCTTTTTACAGCTTATGTATCATCACGTTAGTTTTGTTTATGCTCAATAACAATGACCAGAAAAGGCACAGAAGTAACCAAAATTTAGCATAGTCACTGTGACTCTACTTTAGACTGTCCTACCCAAAAACCCCAAGAGTAGCAGCAGCCCTACAGTAAGCAGAGAATAATCCGTCCTATGCGTCCTTTGAAAACCATCTCAAGTTCTTTCAGTGGTGATAAAACTGGCAAAAATTTGGCCTTTGTCATGCGATTGGGGAGTCTTAGAGGTTTTTCAAGGAGCTATGGGTTGAAATCCTACTGAGGTAATAACTTGATAAGGTGTGGGGGTTGCTATGTTGCACTGGCCCAATGGGCTCTTTATTCCCCCGTCTGACAGCCATTACAACCTTAGCACGTGTCCTGTACCTGTGAGTGGAGCATACTGCTTTCCAGCACACCCTCACCTCTCCAGTTTCACTCATTTGGGACCACTGGTCATTTCCTAAGACTCCCAACAGAATATGAGTTTGATTAGCATCAATTTAGCAATTTGCAATGTTTCTCTTGAACACTTTGGGATTAACTTTTGTGTTGGCTAGTGGGCTGCAGAAAAGGGTCAGTAAAGAATGAATGACTGCTTATGTAAAAATTAGGTCCATTCGACACGAAGTGATGGGGGCAGTATGAAACCCCATAACGCTGTACTTCATGGGCAGAATGAAAAGGCAGATAGTTAAGCTTCCAGCACTTTGAGGTCTTGGACCTTTCAGGTCTTAGAGTCTTAAGCATAGTTATTTCTCAGTCACTGCCCTTAAAATAATACAGTTCCCCCAAATTTTCTCCAGCTGCCTTCTTTTTGTTTCGCCTTGCCTTATCCACTAGACATATTTAAATTTTCCTTTGTTTGGAATCTACGTTTTTCCACGCCCTAAAATTATAGCCTTTGCAATGCGCCATACTGTAGAAAGTCCCTTCATTGAAAGAGCAGAACATGGTACAATTTTAGCATCATATAATTTCCCGCATAATTGTTAAATCATTTTCTTCCTTTTCTCCCTCCCCCTCTCTTCTTCTTCTTTCTTTTTTTTTAAAGGAAAGAAAGATTCAAAGTGCATATCCAGAGAGAGAGGGAGAGAGACAGAAAACTTAACAGCCTCATAATACCGTGCTCCACCACACCTCACCTTTATTGCAACAACGATCTTGCATCAATGACAAGACTTTCCCTATCTATTGCTTTGGTCGCTCAGCATTGGACTCTGTACTCTGCAAGGCACTATTGGTTCACAAATGCAAACCTCCTTCTGTGTTCGTGACATTGTATTCCCAAATATCACATCATAAAAATATTAAAATAAAACTGTTCATAACATTTTCCTGTACACCATCTGGGCCTTGCAAGAAAGCTGACATTATCTGTCAAACTAAAGATAACCACATTTTCTCTCTTTTGTATCGTTAATGTTTGTCATCGCAAATTTCACTTTAATGCTCCAATTACATTATGACATTCTTACAAACTGAATGGCACTAATGACTTTCATTATTATTTACACACTTCCTTAATTATAAGCCTCTCCCTCTCATTCACAACATGTTCTCCCTCATAACACTCACTCTGATATAAAGCTAATGAATTTTAAACTTTCTATTACATAAAAGCTCATGATTAATTACCCAGCTTCCCAGTCTCTTTATGATACACAATACAGGGCTCTCCTGCAGTGATGCAGCAAAGGGGGAGAAGTATGGAACTTTTATTCCCTCCTCAGTGAAAGCAAATAGAGAGACAAAAAGAGTATCTTTCTCTTTAAAGCGGCATATGCAAATTTAATTGAAAACAAATATACATCAAACCATTCCTCAGGAGAAATCTAAATCTCTCTATATTAGCAGCATGTAGTAAACAGCATAATAATGCCTATTATTATAATCTTCAATTTTTCATGACAACAATTTTTTAATCTAGTTCAAGCAAATGAGACAGTAGAAGTAAAAACACCTGGCTTTTACATAAGACATCTTAGTGTCGTATGCTGTATCACCAAGATCAACTATTTATGTGGTTTTAATTATTCAAAATACTGGACTCCTCCACTGATAAAAAAGACAAGACAAAAAAGCCCAAGGCTGCACCACACCTGATGAAGGGCACTCATGACAAATACAAATTACTGCAGTTCAGACTGACAGAGGTAATACAATAAACCAGAGCCTAGAAGACTTTGAAAGACATTGTGGGGGCACTGAACAGCCTAGCAATGAAATTCAGACCTCAGTATTTAAGCACTGATACAGGCTGCAATCTGCACATGCTACATGTTTCAATGCCTGCGCTGCCAACAGAAATGGGATTCTCGCAGCCAAATGTAAATTTACTGACAGCCATGGTGAAAAAAATGGGTTAATTAAAAAGTATAGCTCCTCTTAGCCCATTTGCTGGCTAGTAAACTTGACCTTAAGATTACAGGGAACCTGTGCATATAAAAAATTTATTTCCTTCCATTCCAAGGGAAGTTCCCTTTTATGCCTCTCCCCTGTTAGTAAAGCAGGAGCCAATATCTATGCAAATATATACGTAATCCAAATAGAGATATAGTCCCAAATGGGACAAAAGCACATCCTGTCATGACTGAATCACTGGATAGCCAGCTATGAATGACATATTCACTTAGACCAAGCACGGGACACCTAGAAAGATGAAGATTCATTTCCCAGAGCCATTTACCTATGTGTTGCCTTTATATTAACTCCTACTGCTGATCTGCTGGTGGCACAGATAAGAAAATTGGCTTTGTTGTGAGAAAAGCCTGTTCTCTTTCAAATTCGGTTTGTTTTCTTTTTAATACTATATGCTTTAAATTTCCAATCAGTTTCCAGTGTCACAGAAAACCCCAGAGGCATATTAAATTAAATAATTCCCTGAAAGTTCAGTACAACACAACGATACAGTGTAGCTCCAGCCTTGTAAAAATCCTGAGAGACAATAACCATACTTTCGTCTGCTTTTGAACACCTCTTGATGATTATGGCAACTATGTGGCCCTACAGAGCAAGCAACTTAAAAAAATTTCTTAGGGCCTGACCCAAGGCCCACAGAGTAAACTATATGATCATCCTACTATCTTCAGTTAAGGTCTCGTTCCAAGGCTGCTACTCATCAGCATTTCAGTTATGTGAATTATGAAACTCCCTAACATCAGAGAATGTTCTGTAGTTTAAAAAAAAACACTTGAAGGAATCGAAAATTGGTCCTTCCATTCTCTTTAATGCCGTCTTGCGTGCTGTGTATCTTACAAAAAGTTATTAGGAGTACATTATGAAGCAAAAAGTAGAAAACACTTCTATTATTTCTTTAAATCTGTAGCTGGAAGCCAGGCTTTAGAGGGCAGGCAGGCTCTTGGCAGAAATTTGACAAATAGCAAGGATGGAAGAGAGAGAGACAGATGCAGAAAGAGAGTAGGTCTCAGAATAACATTACTTTTCTCATTCTAATAAAGTTCCTTTGCTCAGCATTCAAAAAACCTGGCAACTTCTGTGCTATTCCAGCTCTAATCAACATGTGATTCAGGGATTCACCATTTGCCCTTAGATATATAACTGCTCTGTGTAAATAGAGTGCTCCTGAAATCCATTTTTCTCAGGACTCATCTGCTTTCTGTGGCTGTTGCGGTTGTTCATCTTTTGTTGCTGACTCTAGGGTCAAGAGCACTGGACTAAGATATCTATAGAATATGTAAGTTTACATTCAAAGCCTCCTGACATTTTGGGCAGAGAGTGTTAGGCTTTCACAAGGGGCCAGATTATACTCCTCAGTCACATTTACATGCCCATCAAGAAATTTCAGAACAATCCCGTTGAGAGTCAGTTGAATGCACGCACACAACAAGTCCTTTGAACAGCGTTAAGAGACATCCTACATGCTCTTGAAAGATTGGACCATGACCCTAACCTCTGTTTTATTTGTTGATGGT
>WAAD01035875.1:34703-79448 GCA_013389945.1 Fregata magnificens | reverse complement strand
GACTATTAGTAACAGCACTTACACAAAAGAAATGAGACATCACAGAGCAAGACACAAACATAATAAAACAGTCGAGCTAATCTTTATACAGAGATATTAAAGCAACTGGAGAAGGTTGATAATAATGTCAGAACAGGTAAAATTAGTCACAGTTTAGTAAGCGGCATGAGGGTTTGCAGTTACAGTTCTACGGCCCATTCCTAATGCAGCCCAAACTTGTGATAAGTTTACAGCCCACAGGATCAACTCATTAATATGACAATTAAAAGATAAATGTATTTTAATGACATATGGCATTATCCTTATGCTATGTAGCTTTCAGCAATATTTTGTTTATTGTAATATTTATGTTATGAAATTCTAGTTAAGATAATTAAATGTGTTTATATCACCACATTCCCCCAAAAACAAGTTAGACACGGCCCTCCGAGATTCCTTACGAAGAAGAAAAGATTTATTAAACAATTTGAAAGTGAGCTAAGCATGGTGAGCCGGGGCCTTGTTTCAAATCTGTAACTGTATTACATGGCCCTGTGATCCACTGCTTATATGAGCGTGTGAGGCATGAAGCCTTCTCTCTGTCTTTCCTTTTCTGTCAACATCAGGAGAGCTTAATGGCTTGCAGAAGTAAATGACGGAAAGGGGAAGTGCTTCATAAGCATGGGGATGGGGCAGAGAGAAAGGCAAGATGCCACTACGAAAAGTAATGAGTGGCGGTGGGGAGTAATCTGCTGAAGCTTGTTCTTACAATTGATTTTGTTGTTACACACTATGTGAGATCTCCACAGCCCAAGAAAGATGAACCTGAGCAAGCTGCATGTGAAGCAACATCATTAAGCAGGAGTCAGGTCTTGACTCCAAATATCAGGGCTCTGATCCTGTTTCTACCTTTTATTTAATGGGTAATTTCAAGCAATTCAACCCATCTCCCAGTGCCTTTGTTTATTCTTCACACCTGTTTCTTCTGATCTTTCTTGTGGCTATTGTAATTCTCAGGAAAGGACTATCTATCATTATGAATTTACATAATGGCAGTCTGTAAAAATGTGATGTCCTCCATCCCAGTCTGAAAATAGTCTCATTGAAGACGATGGGAATTTTACATTGATCTCAGCAGCAATCTCGTTTGCCAATAATATCATCTGTATGTATTCTTTTGAAATGTTTGGTATTGATTAACACAGTTTTTAAAAGCACAAACAATAAATTATTCATTCTGATTTATAAAGTAGTTATAGTACATGTTTATCACAGGCAGAGTATTTTCCATACAAATCAGAATACTTAGAAAATAAGCCAAAAAACCCCAACAGATCAGTTTTTCCCTTTGCCCTGTATTCCCTTTCCTATGTAATCCCTTTCCTATAAGCATAGACAAAACTGGGAACCTCTTTCCTGAAATGCCTAAGAAAAGAGATGAGCCTTGCAGACCAAGAAAGCCAGTGAACCCCATAAAAGATAGTGCCTTCATGGAGAATATCTTACTAATAGCTCCCCTGCATTAAAGGCACAAGCGCCTCTGACTGTTTATAATACAAGTATATTGGACAAATTATACTAAATCTGCATGAGTAAAATTACAAAGCTCATCAATTTTTGATAGAACTGTGCATCACCTGAGGACGCAGATGAATTTGATTTGGGACAAATCAAGATAGACCCAGACATTTGGAAATACTGCAAATAAGGTCCTTAAGTCATCATACCCTGCTATGGAGAAAAGCAGACATTAGAGAGATGAATTTTGGAAAAAATAGCTGTTGCAGTAAAATCTTAGCTGTGCAAGTGATTTCTTCTTGTGTCTATCATTCTTACTATTTGTACAATACTTGTATTTTCTGTGTCCTGCCTTTCTCCTACCAGGAGCTGGCAGCTTTTAAGATTGACTGCAGGGACGGGGCAGGCACCCAGCCTTGCATACCTGAGCATCACAGCCAAAAGTGGTGTGCTTATTTCCAAAACAGCAGCAGGGGAGTCGTAGCATGGCCACCAGTAAAATCATCACAAACCCCTAAATAGCAGAGCTCTTTCCTTTTAATTGCAGTGCCCAGCAATTTTTTCAAGGGTGAGCATTTCTCCAGTGTCCCCTGTAGGCCTTTTGTGAGCTTCTGTGCACTCTTGGTTGTTTTGCTGATGCTCCTCAGCAAACACAATGATAGCTGGTAAAACCATACATATCCACACATCCATTTGAGAAAAAGGGCAGAATTAAAAACAGACAATGTTTCAATGCCAGCCTTCTCCACAACTTTTATTGAACACCTGAGAGGAAGGTGGCCAATAGCTGCCTCATGTCTAGAGCAAGATGCCATGCTAAGAGTGCAATAAAAATTAGGTTTTCCAGTGATATTGGACTTCACCCACAGAGTATGAGGGTAGCACATGTTGTTGGTCCTCAAGATTCATGATTTATCCTGTCTGCCTCTTCGCCACTACCTCCATTACCCTTTACTTCTAAAAAATAAGCTCTTTCAGACTTTCTTTGCCCTTCTATTCCTCCATGTTCCTGTCCTGTGTCCCGTGCACTCTCCTTTCTCCTTTTCCCTCTCTCCATATTCATGCTGGAGGGTATATCATGATGAGGTTCTCTAATCAATCGTCTGACTCATTGCCTTATGGCAGAATATTGCCATGGCTAATGACTAATATGACTGCAGGATTTCCAAATGTCATCTTATAAGATCTTACAGATTGACTATTAACCATTTTTTAGCCTTACCAGAATTAGCTGGGTAGCAAAATAAAACAGTATAATTTAGCACAGCAAACTCATTTCTTAGCAGCTGATTTCTATTTATAGGTATAGCCTAAATAAAACAGTATAGGACAAAGTATTCCCAAACTGAGAAATGCTCCATTTGTGAACAGCTTTTCCTGTGATAGTCAAAGTGTTCATTTGCACAGTGAATGACAAAAAATAGTGGTTGAAACTTTCTAATTTTTGAAATATGGGAATTGATATTTACACTCATATTATGATTCATTATGAAAGAAGAAATGTGTGAAACTGCCAAGACAAACAAATACTGTTAGATGCATTTCATTTGTTGATTTTTATTTATGCATATGAAACACTTTTTCTTCCACATTACAATTTTGTGATGAGCAAAGGAGTAGCACAGCACATTTTCTCTCTGCAACTCTTGTGTCCCTGCAACTGAAGCTAGTATTCGCCCTTTCAGTTAAATGCAGTTGTTCTATGATAGCAACTAAGTTTTACTTTAGATTGATGTGAAAGCAACATATAACAAGAATTTTTCACACTGATAAGGAATTATCACAAAAAGCAGTAAGAGTAATCACAAGGAGAATTGTAGATGATTTTAAAGTCTGACAATATACAGAGGATGCTTTGCTGCAATCCTAATGATGTCTAAACATGTCCACTATTATTTATAGACACGTACATTAGTCCTCTTATTCTTTTCTTGCCACGCTCATGTATATAGCATGGAACTGCAGACATTCTGACCCTTTTGCCTTTTTCAAATTCCTGTGCTGGCATGAACAAAGAACTTGCTAATCACAGAATTTTGATACTTCCTCTGGGCAATCAGCTGTTACACTCCTGCAGTTTGACTATTCCTGAAAATACAATGATATTCAACCAGTTCTCTTGCATAAAACTAACTTCAGCATTGACAAATTTCCCAGATATCCTTTAATAAATACTTACTGATGCCTTCTTGATCAACTCATCTGGTCACCTTGCCACTGACGATAAAACAACATCAATGCGAAACAAACATCCTCAGAGATACTGTGAGAAGGGTAAAGTGCCAGGGAGTGCTATTTTTTTGCTGTTGATTGTCAATGAATTAACAAGAAGCATTATCTTGGGTATAAAGGAACAGAGCCCATAGCTACAGAAGGAGATACAACATCAAATTGGGAAGTGTACTGTAAAGATTAGTGTGTTAGAAAACTAATGAATGATGTCACAAGACCTTAAACTAGCTAATCTCATTGAGACAGCTTGTTAGATCGTCAGAGTCCCTAGCTGAGAAACCTGCTTCCATTACTGCTGTGTTTGTGGTGTCAGACCCAATTAGTGTTTCTCCAGATGAATTTTCATTCATTAGAGTTGGAAAGCCAAGTAGAAAAAAAAGCAGTGAAACTGAATTTGTTTCCCGTTCACTAGCAGAATTTTCTCTGTACTTAGGTATCACAAAGACAAGAAACATACACTGGGATCAGCTCTAGTAACTGTCACAGCTCTCTTCCTTCCCCACAGCCCTGCAAGCCTTAGCTTCCCTAATACCTAGCCTCTAGCACAGAAGCAGTAAGGGGTTCCACCGTAATAACCTGAAAAATCCAAGACAGCAGGAAAATTTCCACCTCTCTACTCAACCAGCGTGAATTTGTCATCAGTCCTTATCTCAGCCAAAATAGGCTATGCCCTCCTTCAGTCTGCCAGTGTTTCTAGTTCATTCTGTGTATGTGGGTTTTTTTCCCAAAGCTGAATATGCAAAGGTAACCACTGCTGACTCCATCCTGTGGTTCCACCTTAGCATGCTCACATCAGGTTACCCGATCTTACAACACGAGTCACTCTCACTACCGATATTTCCTATAGAAGAAAGTAGAATTTTGGCAGCTGGGGTGAAATCAAAGCCCTGCTGAATTCATGCCACTGATTTCACCTGAGCTTAATTTTTACCACCCGTCTTTACAGGAGTGTTATACAACATTGGCTAAGTTTTAGAAATTGCTTATTTCCTGTTATGTAATGAAAAACTTCTATCTTAACCTCATGCAGTGCACCTAATAAACTGCCTTAGAAAACTGCTGAAATATTAAAGCTATTAGGTTGTCTCAGTTTTTAAGAGTAAACACTGCAGTCATTTTTATTTTTTTAATTCAAATGCAAAACTTTCCAGGCGTTGAGTTTGTAGTGACATTTTTAATGTTCCTGAAGCGTTATGAGGGGAACCTGTGAATTTTAAGTAGTGACGATCAATAATGTTTGAGAAATATTATACTAAAACTTAAATCCCAAGCCTATGATACTGACAGAGCTGACACTTAGTATATACTTGGTCATCATCATTTTTATCATTTTTCCTACTCTGTGAAAACACTGCTGATCTTGTTTTGGCTGTTGACTATCCAAGCATAGTATTAAACTCCTCATTTAATAAGATAAGCAGTTTCTAATGGGATTTAAAACTAGGTGCAATGCAGTCAACATCAAGCACTGGCATAAATCTCTTACACTAAAAATTGTATTTGTCATCAGAAGGGGGGGAAATGTTTTTTTTTGTTTTCTTAAAGCATCTGTAGCTCACGATAGCAAAGGTTCTATATTCAGGAACACACTTCAAATTAACTTGGGGTGCTGTTAAAGCAGCCTACTCCCTCCAGCTGAAGTGAAATTAGGTTGATTTCTTCCAGTTTTTTAACAGCCAGATAATCTAAATGTTTGGTTTTGCATCTGTTATACAATTGCTTTTTTATTCTGAGTCATTTGGTAAGCTCTAAAAATAGTTCACTCTTCTTGAATTAGCAGCATAGTGTTATAGATCATGTAGACAGAAAAGCCTGTCTCCTTGCTTCTGCATAGCCAATGTGCTACAGGGCTCCAGTATCAGAAAAGTCATTGCAGTGTATCCTAACTCTAACAGACGTTACTGCTGGCCTCTTTGAGAGCCAGAAGGAAAAATAAAAGAAAGAAAAGCAATGGATTACAGGCCAAAACAATTGCTCGATTCCACCAGTAAAACACTATATCCATGAAGGTGGACTGTGACGTAAAAATGTTTGTTTATAGCAGCTTACTTTGGAAGCACAATAACTGTTTTTTTCAGGTCAGTACTCAACTGCTTTTATTGCACCTGGATTAGAAGGTGACATTATTTTTGCAATAGAGGAACTATCTGTTTGCAAAGAAACCGCAGTTTATGATGGAATCAGAAACTTCAAGTTCCAGCTCTCCCAGTGATGTCCTGCACGTAGGAGTCCCAGGAACAGAGGAATACATTCATTTGTTGTTATGGCGTACTACTAAACTATTATTTAATACTCAGCAGTAGGTGTTCTTCTAGGATTATTCCCTCAGGTAAATTAGATCCTCTTTTGTTTTGCTTTTTAGCTATGTGATATGTCTCGAGAGAATTATTTCCCAGTAAAAACATTTTAAATACCCTCAGCAAGCTGGTGAGATGAGAAACAGCACCTGGAAAAATTACAAAAGTCCAAGTGAAAGTATGTTTTAAAGTATAATTTAATCAAAGGCAGACAAGATCAGTCATGAAGTTAGAAAGGACTTTCAGATGAATGACAAGTCACTGTTAACAATCCAAGCTTTGCTGAGAATATAAATTTGAGAATGAAACAGAACAATGTGCTGGAATGTCATGCATACAATAGAAATACAGTCCATGCAATTAATGGACCAAAGGAAAAAAAAAAGGTTTTTTGTTGTTGAAGCTTGTGGGAAATCCTAGCATTTTCCATGTAATTCCACAGAAAAAGAAACATTTAGTTACTTGTGTCTCACCTTCCCCTTTCTCATATTCTAAGAGGGTCATAATAGTCATGGGATATAATACAGACCATAAATTTTCATTGAGAAGGCAAACGGGTTCATTTTCCTCATGCATCTCAGGCCTTTCTAAAAGTGATTGTTATTATTTGACATCAGTTGCCATAAGAAGGTTTCCCCCATCTGTTCATTTTTGCGAAGGGCCTGCTATGAACTTTCATCTCCTTTTTTATCTCTCTGTCCAAAGGGACTGTGAAATAGAAGGAAACATACTCCATTTCTACCACTAAACCCAGGAGAGCCTTCTCTGCTGGGCTAGAAGAAAGGATGGCTTTATCCTGGAGCAGGTTAACTGCTTTCCTCCAGGACAAAACCCAGCTATGGGTTCCCTTTATGGGACCCATTTCGGAGCCCATGCCTGCTCCAGACAGGGAACAAGAACCTACACTGCACTGAGTTTGAGTGGTGAAAATCTCCAAAACTATCTATCTCAGCTGTTCTTGTGCTCCACAAACTCATCGTACTGTCATGCCACACGCCAGGGCACACTGCGCACACACAGCATCAAGCCATAAAATCACCTCTCTGGTTAGCTGTGACTTTGCCTTCTTGTTATTTTAGTCATTTCAGGTGATCCGTTCTACCTCAAAAAAAAAAAAAAAAAAAAAAAAAAAAAAAAAAAAGGAACACGCCTCCCAAAGAGGGGCCGAAANAAAAAAAGAAAGAAAAAGGTACACGTCTGCCACAGAGGTGCCGTAGAAGGTCTGTGAAGATCCAGAACAAGTTCTGTGTGTTATGTAGATGCAATCGGTCACACTCCCAAGGTCTACCAACTCAGGAGGATTAAAGGATTTCATATGTGAAACAAGTTATACTTGTCGTCTTGTCCAGCCTCTTCTACAGCCAGCAAATAACTTCAGTCCCTATAGCATGCTATATCCTAGTTTTGGGAACAATTTCAGCTGAGAAATTTCTTCTCCCTCTAGGTAAAGCCTACAAAAAGAAGGTGTCCCCTGGGGTCTACTGTGCTAGGATTAGGTGGTGGTGGTGATTTTGTTTCTACTGCACTTATATTGCCTGCAAAGGAAGGAGCATTTGTAAGATGTGCACACATACACACACATAGAAATCACCATTGTGGATCTGATCCTACCAGAATCCTACCTCTGATCCTGAAGTGAACTAAAAGAAATACTTAAATTACTCTTCCCAAGCTGTTCCTTAGCACTAAACTTGAGATATTTTTCTTTATCCATATAAATGACCAAGATTCAAGTGTATGAATTTTGCTAACAATACCCCATAGAACTTTGATGTCATGGCAAAGAGTATTCATTTTCTAATGTTAAACATCCCCATTTATAAATTCCACCAGCATTGCAATACAGAGGCTCCTCAACTACCTGTTTGTGACCATTCACTGCTTTATGTACTTTTGTGTCACCTCTGAGTCTTCTTATTTCTAAGGTGATTGAGTTTTTCACTTCATATGAGAGCTTTCCTATACCTTTATTAATTGTTGTCGTTCTTTTCTGAAATACCCTCTAACCCCACAGGATCCTCTCTAAGATAAAGTGACCTGTTCTATACAGGTTACTCCAGGTGAAAATGTATTTATGAGTCACATAACAGCATGCCAACATTTATCTTTACTGTTACAAATCACATTCCTAATGACTCCTAATTTATCGCATTCCTAATTAATATTTTTAGGCACAAATGCACATTGCCAATAAGCCTGCATTTTGATGCCCATTTTCCCATCTTACTACTGTTAATGCAAAAATCCTGTAAGGGCTGGCTAGTCAACAAGAGACATTTTTTGAAAGATTGCCAAGATTTCAACATTCCACTTCAGAACAAGGCTTTCAAATATTTCAAGGAAAAAAGATGAGAGAAAGTGTGTACAAACCACACACAAAAGCTTGAATGCTCTCCCTAGGCTCTTCACGGTCTCCCAGTGACCGTGAAGCCACCAGTGGCTCAGCTATAGAGGATCATAGCCTGAATCAAGCAAAGCCATCCAACTTCCTTTCTCTCTCTTCTGTGATAGAGACTAACAGATCATTGAGATGCAATCTTCTTTTCAAGAACAGTTGTTTAGATCCTTTCGCAGACCTCCTACTATTTTATGTGGCATATATTGTAATTTCAACCCAAATATTTGGAACAAATATTTTCTTTGTCTATATACTCATGTGTATACATTAATATTGAATATAGGGAAGTTGATAATGCAGTAAGATTTGAGTTTAACCTTCATACAAAACACAATTTTAAGATAAATAGTCAAAATGGCCTTTTCTTAAAACAGTTTGTTTTGGATAATTAGAAATCGGTGACATTCTTAACATAAAGCCAATACCCTTTCATATAATCTGATTGTATGCTAAGTGTTCAATTTGTAACTTTTTCACATTACAGTTTTCTGTATTTTTCAATTTTTTGTTTTGTTCCGCGAGGCAAAAGATGGAAGGGAAATGAACTTACAGTAAAGACTGAGCTCTAGTGAAGCAGTTGATTGTCTCCGGAGAGAGTTATTGAGAAAACTCTGCTAGCTTTCGATTGTTTCATGAAAACCAATTATTGCTAAATGACATTTTAAAATCTTGTGTGTATAATCATGGTGTATGTATTAGGTAACCTTCATTTAAGGCTGGAGGAACATGTGAAACAGCTTAGGAAAAAAACCTGGTGTGACTCTGTACTCATTTATTTTACCTTTCTTATGATTTACTGACACATATTCTTCACCAAAGGCAGTTAGTAATATGAGGAGCAACTCAGTGAAGTGCTTACAGCTATGTCTGAAGGCTGCAGCCTCCTAAAGAGATCTTCAGAGGTCCAAAATGAGAGTATTTCAAACAACCTCATGAGGTTTTAGATAAAAAAATGCATCTTTGTTTACTTTCTGATTTTCAAACCTTTTGGCACAGGAGTGCATTTAAAGGCTTATGTACACATATGTGTGTGAATATGTACCCACAAACACATGCACAAACACAAGTTAGAAACTCCCCCTCCTTTTCTTGCTTAATCATATCATCCCAGGCATCAAGCAAATGTTTGGCACCACAGCACAGCTGCCTCCCTACATTATCTTTTCCATCCAGAAAGAAGCCCCGGTTCTGTGGATCCCCGAGCACAGTAAGCAGAGAACGGGGATTACTATTCATGGCTGGTGCTTCTAACACATGGCTGTGCAATGTCGTCTCTGAGACCAGAAACACACTGTGCTTAGCGGTGCTAACAAGCAGGCAGCAGTCGTCCTAGACTCTCAGTAAATCTTTGCTAATGCTATCAGCTGGAGGTCTTGCCATACACATCGCAAAAGTCTGGTCTCTTCTCTCCCACTTTAAAAGTCTTATTTCCTCTTTCAATAGAAAGCAAGTTACAGGCTTATGTAGAACTGCAAATGTTGATGTATCAGACACAGAATGAGTTTTAGGAGTATGAGTCATGCTGTTGGGATGTATCTCTGGACCTGCTTTTTAATAGCCACCTCTTTTATTATTTATCTTTTAAAGAAAGTATTCACCATTTGTGAAAACTTTACAAGAACTTTAGCTTTCATCAGTCTTAAGAAGTCCAACACATCAGAAATATTAAAGATAATTATAACAATTTTTGTATCTTTTAAATTATCTGCTTTGTCTTTAAACAAGCTCTGCTCAAAAACATTTCTTGTACTTTTCAAAATTAAAATATGTTCAGATTTCTAAATTCAAAACATTCAATCTGACTTGAAACTTCTATTTTTTCATAATCTGTCCAATGCAGAGATATATAATAGATAGCTGTATGCATAAATTTTGAGTTAAATTAAAAGTATGTAGTTCTTTTTTTTTTTTTTTTTTTCAGAACTGTAATAAGCTGGAAAATTCGCTTTATACCCAAATCTGCCACAAACAATGGCAGAGCCAAGAGCGTGAGTTGATGAGATTCTCTATTGTTTAACTTTCTAACACACTTCACTGGGATATTTCCTGAAAAATGCAGGAAAGCTATCTGGAACTGTGCATCTCAGCTGGATTTTTCTCCTTCCATTTTGCTTCATGAGAGCAAGACAATATAAAGAAGCTATATTCAAGGAGGCTGCTGAGTTATTGAATTGTCAGTTAACTTCTATAACACATAAGAATGTAAGGCTGACATACATCCAGCATTGTATCATAATGACTGATTGATGATTTCTTTAACAACAAAACTGTAGACATCAATACAGTTGGCCACAGAGATTTGCAAAGAATAGATTTCTACAAAAAACCTGCTGCTGTGTTCTTCAATTTCTGTTATTGGCTGGTTTTAAAATTGTATCAGATAAATGCTTAATTTTAAACAGAATATATAATTGGACACCTGTCCTAATCATCTCCATTATTGTACAAATAACATATTAAAATGTGTAATTGCTGCTGATATCAGGATTTCTCTTCAGGCATTTTATTTAGTACTTATTCGGTCCACCATTTAGTTTTATTATTTACCTAAGTCTCCTTGGAAAGTTAGCTGCTTTTTTTTTTTTCTTTTTCCAGCAAGACAAATTTCCTTCCTGATGTTTACAATCCACTGCTTTCAATCACTCATTGTTACTGGTGTTTTCTTAGTCACAGCTTTTTTTCAGTTCATGCCAAATTCCTTTTATTTGCCTAAGTGGGATCATTACAATGGCCAGATGCTAAAATATCAACCCCCTCCATTAGGAACACCTACAAAATATTTTTTATGTTGTAAATCACTATCCTGGCATAGTGAAATGCAAGTTTAGGGCTCAAAAGCACACACACACACACACAAAAAAAAAAAAAAGATGCATGCAAACAAATGTGGTGAGGTGGTAACTGTACATTAAACAGTAATCAGGTATTTTAAAGACTTCATGGTATTTTTCCATCAGAGATCTACTCCTTCATCTATCCACAGCCTTTCCAGAAAATAGATGTTGCATCTAGAAGAGACCTATGAGGCAAGACACCGGGAAGAGGGGAGCAGTTGTGTGAACCTCGCTGATATGTAGGTGCCACGTGTCAGAGGAGGCACTGGAAAGAGGAATCTCAGTACTGAGGGGCTGAGGTTGGCACCCGTGGCCATGCAGTTGGGATGCGAGGGAGCAATGTGTGAAAAAGACCGGCAATGCACAGGGCGATAATGATCTGTGTGCGGGAGGCTTCACTGAGAATCCTAAACTCGCTGTGCTGAAAGAGGAGCCCCACTGTGGGCTTCAGCGTTTGTATCTGTGGAGTGAGGGGGAAAGGGCCAGGCAACTTTTCTTGGCATCTTCATTGATTATGAAATGGAGGAGGGAGAGCTTGATTGCCAGAGACATGGAGAGGCAATTAACAACAGAAGGAGAGAGCAACATGCACGTACACCTCATGTTCTTCCTCGACTGTTTTAATGCTGCACTTTTCTAATGCCGTTTGCCAAAATATCAAATGAAGAATTTGGGTAGTAAAAACATGCTTTTCACCTTTTTATTGTGTCACATAAGTAAAATCTTACTTTTCAGAAAATGATCGCTTTTTTATTTATTTCTATCTTTCTGTGGTGAAATGACACCTCCCACACACATACACACATATAGTCTCCTGCTATTTAGATATAGCATGCCCTAAAATGTTAATTAATACTGTAAAACTGGTTTGCCTCCCTGAGCAACTGAAAAGCATCTTAAGCTATGATCCATTTTTTTACTTTCTTGTTTTTACTTTTAAGCATGTGTCTCTACATTTGTGGCTAACTTAAGCTTGCAACTCTATTACATGATCCTTCCAGTTCCAGTTAAACTCCTAATTGATGGAGGTGGCCCTCAATGCGTGACACACAGGAAAAAATAGGTAGAGAGAACACCGTGAATGGCAGCAGTAGCATCCAACTGCAGCATTTCATTTGCAGCTTACCTACTAAGAATATCCACATATTTTGACTTCCCACCATGGCCTCTTCATTTCCTATGCTTTTTTTTAATTTACTGATTACTACTACACACTGTATTGTAGCACAATGACAACAAAAAATTGCACCTGCTACATGAATTATGTATGCTGTTTTCAAAACCCCAAAGAAAAAGACAGAAACAGCAAATGGTGTGCCTTGAATGGTGATCTGAAGGTTAGTCGATGTAGCTTACCAGTCTTGCCAAGAGAAGTAAGCCCCAAGGGAAAAGAGTATTGATACCAGTAGACAGGAAGCCTTAGAGATGCTCTGGGACAGAAGAACAGCCTCCCTGAATGCTGTTCCAGCAGAAAAGAAGAGGGAAAAAAAGCCTGCTACACATTAATTACACTGCCAAGTGACAGAGAGTGTCCAAGAAAGTTACAGATTACCTGAGTTGTGACAAAATAAAGGGTGAAATTGGTTTCACATAAGTTCTGGATCTAAAATGGCCCCATGCATTGCAGAACACCATTGACTGCCTAAATTCAATCTGCAATTTCCAAGGAAGTCCTACAGAAACTCAGTGATAGATCCTAATTGCTCATTCTGTCTCACACTACTATGGGAGCCAAAGCTGCGTTGTATATAGGCTGGATTTTCCAGTGGAGTGCCTAAGTACTGACATACAGAAGTCTAATCTGGGGCTGACTGAAAAGAGTTGGTCAACTCAAAAGGAGCGGGAATGAGCCAAATTTTGTGTTCTGCTGTTGACAGCAATCTCTAGAGCCGTGAAGTCACAGAAATGAGAGATCCTAGAGTACCCTGAGGTTGTGGTAAAGACTCACTGCTAAAGGCCAGTTTTTGAAGATCTTTAACAGAAAACCCAAATACTATTCCGTCCTTTGCATTATGTGATTCCCACTGTTAAGCAGCACTGCTTCCATCACACATGGAGTCTCTCATAGAAGGGGTGGAAGATCATATTCAAACTAGGCTTGCCTACGAAAGTATACAACCCCCTGATGAGAAATGCTGGATCCTGTTATGATGTTGAACAATTCAGGTTAACCGAAACTAGGTCTTGTTGTCTACATTGTTCAGAGATTTAACTATAACAGAAAAATAACTGCGGTTTGTTTGTTTGTTTGTTTTTACTTTACTCATCTTAATATCATTAAGATACAAAAGTTCCCTAGAAAGAAATGAAGAAAGTTCAGTATATCTTGTAAACTGGTCCCTTCTAGTCTTTCGCATGCATTCTTCCTTAGTCCCAAGGTAAATACGTACTACAGAGTTCAAGAAGCGTCTGGACGACGCTTTTTGTCATATGGTTTAGTTTTAGGTAGTCCTGCGAGGAGCAGTGAGTTGGACTCGATGATCCTTATGGGTCCCTTACAACTCGAGATATTCTATCATTCTATGATTATAGTGAACTCTTAAAACATAATTAAAATGCAACCATATTAATGAACAATTGTACTGTGGGCAGTACTAGACCATCAGAGAGCACATCAGATACCGACACCTTCTACACTATTAGGTCTTATGCAAAGAAACAGTTTCTCAGAAGAGGTGCTAACTGAAAATAAAACAATTTAATTAAAAAAAAGTACTATTTTTATATATTCCTTGTGAGATCCTTTTTTCTCTTAAGTGTTTTCAGTTGTCAACAAATTTCATTGTAAAACCCTGGCTCTGCTTTTCTTTGACTTGGCTTCCCAAACTTCCTTCATATGACCAGAGATGGCTTTCTGGTATCAGAAAAGACAGTTACCGGTGGGGAAAAAAACACCTAGAGGAAGCTTTGGCTTACCAATGATACCCATATAGTGCCTGCTGTTTCTTGTTGCCTTGTTTATTTTTCCCTGTTATCACTAGACCCAGTGGCAGAAAATACTCAGGTGATCCTGACGGGGAATTGAAGCAAACTTATATCTCACTTGCAGGACAATATTACTCAAGGCTCTTTCACTGAAAGGGATAGGCCATTGTTACTCCGGGCATATCAACCTCTGCTTTGCTTGTCTCCCTAGATCACAAACAAAATTGTAATGCTCATAGCCTTTTTATTAAGTTCTGACAAATTCCCACAAAAGAAATTAGAGCTGTGTAAAAGGAAGAGAGGATTCAGAAGCTCCAGAGAAAATGCAGAATAACTTTGCTGATTTACATTGTATTTGGGTTACTGTTTCCTTGGAAAACCAAAAACTTGAGATTACTCAATAAATTGAGTAATCTGGACACATCTGGCTGTAAGAACCCAACATTATGAGTACCAATACACTTTCTGTTGTTTAATAAAAGTAGAAGGCCCTTCCTAGTTCAAAGGAGCTAAACAAGATTTTGAGCTTAGGCTGAGAGGCAAGTTTAAGCACTTCATAAATTTATTAATCTTTTCTGCTGCACTCCAGCCAGTAACGGACCATTCAAAGACTGTCTCCTTAACTCTGACTTGACGCAGGAAGTAAGGGAGAATGTCCAGTTTTGCACATCTGCTCCTTTTTATGTTTTTATTTGATGTTGTGAGATTTTCTTGCCCCTCGTGTACCTCATGTTCCTTTGTGTTACCCCACAAATTGAACTCCAAAATCACATGAACAAACCCACTCACTGGATAAAGCACTTCACTATTTCTAACCATTAGCACCAGCTGCTCAGCACATAAAAGTGACTAAGCACAAGTACCTGATGTTTGCCAAAAGTGCAGTTCAGGGAAGGCAAAAGTCAGGGAAAGAAAGACACATAGATATCAGTCACGGCTCACAATGCAGCGTGATTATGAAATTTTCTCATGGACAACAAGACTACTTGTAATTAAAACAGTTTATTACAAAACAGCCTACAGCAGAGATGGAGCAGGTTCTAGTATTCATGCTTAGAATAAAGGGTAAATTTGGCCTACTTTTCTCTTTTCCAAATATAACAGCGTATTTCATTTAGAAAAATTATTTTGAGTGATGCTGAGAGGAAGGACATATTAAAAACTCTCCATGAAGAGTCACAATTAGCAAAAACCAATAAACAGAACAAATCGCCATCATTCTTATAAGGAAAGAAACTTGATCTTAAGGAAAAGTTTTCTGCAATTACAGGCAAGTGTGCATATGCAGTGATGACAAACGTGATAAACTGCAGAGAAGGGTTATAAATAGCATGCTCAACTCCACCTTATCGATTACTTCACTCCCAAGGCTACTCCTAACCCCCTGCTTTTTTGAACAGCTTCAAATGGCCTGTGCAACTTCAATTTACTCCCTTTATGAGAATGCATTAGCAAAGAGGTTTTAATCACATGGTCACATACTAATGCTTTGTAGATTCCTTGCACCATACAACACACTGGATGAACAGTACTCACTTTATGAGAAGCTGTTTGGTATTTCGTTTCTCATCAGTGTTAACGGTTTGGCTTTGTACTTTACTCCTTGCTCTGAATATAACAATTTGCTTACAGACTTTTCTTTGGCACACACCATTATAGCATTCAAGCAGTTTTGGAAATAGTAATTTTTCTTTTCAAAAGTCTGTGGGATTAAAAGGTGGTACCAACTCTATTTTAAATTACAGGAATTGAGGCTCAGATTTTTAAAAAAGAGGCTAAAGAGGCATTCAACTTGCTTAGAGAGTTTAAGTGTACTTAGCATTCAATGGCATCTTTTATGTCCAAAGCACATCTCCCACTGATTTAATTTGATGCTGTGAGTCCTCAAATGCTCATAGAGATGAGACCCTCGGGTTTCTGTTAAAATGAAGACCTTTCACTCCCAGTTGAAAGACTGGTTTCAGTGAGGTGCTGCTGCAGTTGAATTTGAAAGTCTTTCTGATGTTACTGCCTCTCACCTCCCAGTTACTGCAGCTTACATGGAAGTTACTATACCTTCAGCTGAGAAGGAGTAGGTGACCACATGAGCACTATGGCTCCTGTTCAGTGTAATGTAGAAAAGACTCATTGGATCCATTACAGAAGCAACTAGTGAAACAGTACTGTTGCTTTCACATGGTCAGTGACTGAATATTAGTTAAGAGGACAACGTTTTCTGTTTTAAGGCAACGGTTTGTGGAACTATTCAAATGGGACTTGTAAAAGCTTCTCTGCCTTTGTCTTGTTTTAATTAATATTGCATCAGAACAACATGGCAGAAGCAAGAAAAAAAAGCCTTCAGGAAAACATTTCACTGTGGTAATTTTCTTTCTCCATTTTCAGCTCCTCTACATAATCCCTAATTTCTGCAACAGATGAGGCAGGGAATCTGTAGATAAACAGCATCCTTTGCTGCACAGTATGTGTTTGTCACTGTATCAGATCTATTCTTTGCAATGAAAGAAGCATGAGTCCAGAGGGAAAAATTTGATCATGCAATTCAAGTCTATTTTGCAAAGAGTAAATTATTTATGTGCAGAGCAGGGAGGGGCTAGTTAAAGTGACACAGGCAAAAATAATCCTGTCGTTTCCTAGTGGAGATCTAGTAGGTTAGTGTTGTTCAGGTGCAACAACACTAGAAGGGAATTAAACATATACTTTGCTGGGGTTGGGGGTGCTTCACGGAAGTTTCTAAAAGCAAAGCTTGCATCCAAGGTCCTTGAAGAACCACTTCAGGTTCTGGAAATATTGCATTTGCATGGATTCAAGTGTGATGCTTTGTTGAAAGCTCCTGATTGTGACCTTGACTTGCTTCTCGTCCAGCTGGACTCCTCGTCCCATGATCATTCTCCCTGCGTAGCTTATCACAGCCTCCAAACTTAAGACTTATCACAGATCCATTCTTCTTTAGTATCCTAATCTTCATCAAATCCCAAGTATAGCGAGCTTATACTGACACACTTTAGAGTACACAGACCAATGCCATTTGTACAGTTATTCCTGGTCTTTTCCCTTTCTCTCCAGATCTCTTTTTCAGCTTTTGCTGCAGCCTGATTTCCAGTCACCCAGACTGTACCCTCACTGGCTCCCCTTCTGTCACTGCTAATGATCCAGAGAGTCCCACTCAGCTCCCGTAACACCTTTTTGAGTGGGATGGGGACTGAGATCCACCTTCCTCATAATTTGAAATACGGCTGGAGGACAGAGCTCTACTTAGGATAGAGGCCTGTATACACACTCTCAATTTTTCTGAGCCAAAACCAGAATCAAAATGGCTTTTTCTTTGTCAGAGGGATCAAAGCAAATTGGTCAAATAAAGTACCAACAGACGTAAACACAGCTGTTTGGTTGTCAGTGACTTGACTGATCAAGCATTTCAAGTAACTGAAGACCAACTGAAAATCTGTGCAGATAATTAAACATGTTACAGGCAGCAACACATGCTGAAGAGCTGATAAAACACACATATCATGTTCTTTAGAAAGCCGTGACTTGTAAAGGACCCTCATGAGAAATGTGGCATATATGATCCGTGCATGTCAGATAGTTTCAGATATTAACAGTGTGAGCCAAAACCTCTGTACAACATATTATGACCCAAAGACTGAGAGGGACAGAAAATCAATAGTCCATTGGTATTTCCTTAACAGATCCCCAGCAGTGCCAAGACTGGCTGCTTAAACTCACTGTATAGCTGCAACCTCGTACAGTTAAATTATTTAGAGGATTTAGTTTACAAAATGTTGTGAATGCATGAGGAAAATCAGCTACTAGAATTAAAATAAATCTCTACTGCACGTGTCTGAGCAGTAGTTTTGAAACTTGTAATTTTAGTGGATGCCCATGGGAAGAGCAAAAATGCACATCTCCAAAACAACCACTATTTTCAAAGATCTGATTCAGGTCTTTGGGGAAACGGGGCTTTTCAGGAAAGGCTGTCAGACTGGTTCTTCCGTTTGTTTGATTTTAGTAAGGGAAAAACAGCCAACGTTTTACCTAGCTTTGTTCTTAGAAACAGCTGGATGGCATTGGATGAAATTTCATTGAAATTTAGCCCAAAGCATACACTTTGGAAGGTTTCTATCCAGAGAATGGCGGAGGATTAGGCAGATACATTAATAACTGAAATAAGAGTAGGTTTTATTTAGGTGTTGTGTTTTTTTAAAGGGTAGTGTCTAGCTGTGCTACCTGCTCCACCTACAGCAGTATCTGAGTGGATGACAGTGGCCGCGCATCAACTTTCAGGGTTGTCTTCCTCATGGTACAAGAAATATAGTTTCTGAAGAAATGCTGTGACAGTTGTAGGTGTTTTGAGGGTTGTACTAGAGAAGGTGTTGCAGATGTCAAAAGTTTGATTTCTGCTTTCTTTTTCTGTTAGTCATCATAGAATCATAGAATAGTTTGGGTTGGAAGGGACCTTTAAAGGTCATCTAGTCCAACCTCCCCCTGCAATGAGCAGGGACACCTTTAACTAGAGCAGGTTGCTCAGAGCCCCCATCCAGCCTGACCTTGAATGTTTCTAGGGATGGGGCATCTATCACCTCTCTGGGCAACCTGTTCCAGTGTTTCACCATCCTCATTCTAAAAAATTTCTTCCTAACATCCAGTCTAAATCTACCCCCTTTTAGCTGAAAACCATTACCCCTTGTCCTGTCACAACAGGCCCTACTAACAAGTTTGTCCCCATCTTTCTTATAAGTCCCCTTTAAGCACTGAAAGGCCGCAATAAGGTCTCCCTAGAGCCTTCTCTTCTCCATGCTGAACAAACCCAACTCTCTCAGCCTTTCCTCATAGGAGAGATGTTCCATCCCTCTGATCATTTTTGTGGCCCTCCTCTGGACCTGCTTCAACAGGTCCATGTCTTTCCTGTGCTGAGAACTCCAGACCTGGACGCAGTACTCCAGGTAGGGTCTCACCAGAGCAGAGTAGAGGGGCAGAATCACCTCCCTTGACCTGCTGGCCATGCTTCTTTTGATGCAGCCCAGGATACAGTTGGTTTTCTGGCCTGCAAGTGCACATTGCCAGCTCATGTCCAGCTTTTCATCCACCAGTACCCCCCAGTCCTTCTCCACAGGGCTGCTCTCAATCCCTTCATCCCCAGCTGGTATTGATACCAGGGGTTGCCCCAACCCAGATGCAGGACCTTGCACTTGGCCTTGTTGAACCTCATGAGATTCACATTGGCCCACCTCTCCAGCTTGTCCAGGTCCCTCTGGATGGCATCCCATCCCTCAGGCATGTCAACCACACCACTCAGCTTGGTGTCGTCTGCAAACTTGCTGAGGGTGTGCTTGATCCCACTGTCTATGTCACTGATGAAGATATTAAACAGTACTGGTCCCAATACAGACCCCTGAGGGACACCATTTGTCACCAGTCTCCATCTGGACTTTGAGTCATTAACTGCTACCCTCTGGATGCGACCGTCCAACCAATTCCTCATCCACCAAACAATCCACCCATCAAATCCCTATCTCTCCAACTGAGAGAGAAGGATGTTGAGCAGGACTGTGTCAAAAGCCTTACGGAAGTCCACACAGATGACATCCATAGCTCTTCCCTTGTCCACTGATGTAGTCACTCCATCACAGAAGGCCACTAGGTTGGTCAGGCAGGACTTGCCCTTGGTGAAGCCATGCTGGCTGATGGAATCACCTCCTTGTCCTCCATGTGTCTTAGCATAGCTTTGAGGATGATCTGTTCCATGATCTTCCCAGGCACAGAGGTGAGGCTGACAGGTCAGTAGTTCCCAGGGTCCTCTTTTCTACCCTTTTTAAAAATGGGTGCAATGTTTCCCTTTTTCCAGTCACCGGGGACTTCACCTGACTGCCATGACTTTTCAAATATCATGGAGAGTGGCTTGGCAACTACACCACCCAGTTCCCTCAGGACTCTGGAACGCACCTCGTCAGGTCCCATAGACTTATGTATGTTCAGGTTCCTCAGGTGGTTGTGAACCTGATCTCTTCTTACAGTGGGAGGGGCTTTGCTCCTCCACTCCCTGTCTTGTGGTCCATCCACTCAAGAGGTGTGGAAAGTGAGGCTGCCAGTGAAGACGAGGCAAAAAAGTTGTTGAGTACCTCAGCCTTCTCGTCTGTTGTTAACAGTTTGCCAGTCTTGTTCATCAGGGGGTGTGGTCCATCCACTCAAGAGGTGTGGAAAGTGAGGCTGCCAGTGAAGACGAGGCAAAAAAGTTGTTGAGTACCTCAGCCTTCTCGTCTGTTGTTAACAGTTTGCCAGTCTTGTTCATCAGGGGGGGCTGACATACCTATAGAAGCCCTTATTATTCTTTGCATCCCTTGCCAAGTTCAACTCCAGCTGCACTTTGGCCTTCCTGACCTCATCCCTACACAACTGGGCAGCGTCCCTATACTCTTCCCAGGATGCAGCAGATAAAGATGATGCAAATACAAGCACGTGCACCCTTTATATTCCATGAATACATGTATAGAGAATCTAGTGTAGGGATCTAGAGATCTTTCTACAAGCCTTGTTTCCATCCTGCCATATTAATGATCTGCATCTGTATACAGATCCATCTCAAGCACTGCCTAAAGGTATATTTGTTTCAAAAAGCCAGTTAGGTCTAAAGCCTCATATTTCTGCAAACTTCCTGAATTTGCTGAATTAGTAAATAAATGCTCCTTAATACTTAATATTATATTTAATACTTAATAATCCAGTATTTCTTGAAGGTTGTAAGCAGGTATTTCCAATCTTAGCAGAATGAAGAAACATCAGCAGCCTTTGTGCTACATGATTGCATGTTCCTCCTTCCTTCCCAGGCCGGAAGGTAATGCTGCTGGTCACTGCACCGGGGCGACATGCTTGGTTTTCTCGCCAAAATAGTCACTGGAGCTAGATTTTCCCCTGCAGCTTTGCTGTCTGACTGAAGTGCAGAACTGGGATCTAGCTCATTTGGGAATTTAGCCTGAATGTCAAATATTTTTTTAAATTTGGCTCACAGTGTATTAGCACTGTAATATGTCAGTCCTGGATATTTATAGTGCTCTTAAATCCCTTATTTTTGTTCCTGTCTGAAATAATGATAGTAAAGCATACAAGATCTTACCATTACATATTAATGAAAAACAACTGTAAAATAACTGCAAAGACCTATCAGGAACTCCATGTAACTTCAGAAGCCATAACAATGCCAGGTTAGCACTTTACCTTGAATGGTGCAGTGATAGCAGAAAACCTTCCTAACAAGTTATCTAGGGTCAGCCTTAATGGTACCATAAAATTTTTTCATCATAAGGCAATTTTTGCTTCGTGAGAGCTATGCAAATTTGCTGTAAGTGCATTTATACATCTGAGTATCTAAGGAAAATAAATTAGCAAGAAGTACATATTTGCCAAAATGTAATACAAAGTCTTAAGTTACTTACTAGTCTGATAAAACCCTCTTATTTCAAAGAAACATTTTAGAGTAAAGGAATGAATACATATGAAGCACCAGAATATCCATTTGTATATACTCTGCAAATATATATTTATATGTATAGATTACGTGTATGTCCCCTTGATAAGCTTGAACTGTCTTTTGCACTTCAAGCTGGATTTAACTACATTGCCGTGTATGAAGAACGCTGCTCAGGCTCCTAATATTGATGCACTTACACTTTCAGAACATAATTGATATTTCCATGTGTTTACAAGTAAATTTGTTAATTAGTTTCTAAATTAAAATATAATTTGAAATGGATCCTTCAGTAAATTTAGCATCCCACAATCGCCTATTGCCTTGTCCCAAGCGATTTTGATAACACAACAGTGATTAGACTTCGTATTTCCTATATAATTAGCACTCGGATTCCTTCTGCTGTGTCTGCCTGGCTAGAATGAAATGGTCATTTTCTTTCCAGTACTCTCCATTTCTAAAGGCATATTTTTCAATATGAAACTGCTAAAAATCAGACTAACAATAATTTCAGTATCTCTAGATTGACACAGAAAGCAGTGGTCATTTTGTAATGGGTATCTTAAGAGACGATAATGATTACATGTTAGCTAAGGACAGTCTGATTAAAAACAATGGCAGAAAGATGCTGTTATGAAAACAGAAGCTTCTCTCAAGCTTCCAGAGGGGGGGGGGAATCAGCCTCTGCAGAGATAGATATTCAGCCACACGTGAAAAAGATTTTATTGTTAATTCTTAATCTTTGTCATAAAAATAAAACCACTGATGACAGGATTTAGTGTAGAAATTAGGTACAAAGACACCATGCACTGTACTGCAGTCTAGTGTCCATGAATATAGGAGTCTTTAACTTCTTACCTATCTCCCCTTCAACATATCCTTAAATGAACATGTCTTTTATCAAATGCACAGATGGTGCAATGAGGTTGTGACTGGAGTTCTGTTTTGATACAATTGCTGACAGTCACAATTTAAAAACTAACTAGTGCATCAAGTGATCCTAAAATCTGCAAAAGCTCTTTTTCTCTCTAGAACAGTAGCCTTTACTTTAGTTGCACAAAGAAAAGATGTCCGTAGGATGAGTGGAAGGCTTTCACTTTTGAAAAAATACACCAAAGACCAGATTCAATGATCCCTCTGTCAGTTGTCTCTGTAAACAAATGGACACTAAGAAGTTCATTACACCTTAATGCCTGAATGCTGAAGAGATGAGAATGTCATACGCTGTAAAAGGCAATGGGCACCTTCCCAACAGCAGGTAGCTTTTATTTCTGTCACCAAGACAGAGGTATTTCAGCCACCATATTTCTTACTGAAGATATTTTCTTACTTTAATTTCCATAAAGCTGCGACACTGGGATGTAGCAAAAGCAGGAATTACTGTTATTATTTTAGAAATCTATGGTGGAAGATAGCTTTGTGTTTACACAGAGAACACTGGAGATGCTAACAAGGTCAAACCTGAAGGATTTTTCAGATGTTTGACTAATAGCTCTGTTTGTTTCTTTTTAGAAAAAGTTAAGAGAAATTAAGTGTTAAATTCCACCTTTTCTCCCTCCACTGAAAACAAAATTAATAAATTAAACACTAATTCCCATCACTCATAATTCAGAAAGGGAAGGTTAAGAGGAGCAGAAGTAGAGTTACAAGCTTACATGAGCAGTTAGGACTCATGGGCTTTCCAGCTGACATATAATCCACCTAAATACCCCCAAATACTAACTAAATCTGTTCAAGCTTCAGAGGAGTCAGACTTGAGCTGAGAGCTCACAACATTTAAGCCACAAAGCCGTCTCTAGGACCACAGGTCCACTTGACTCTCTCCAGCATGCTGCAAATTCCATCAAATGAAGTTTCCAACTAGAATTTCTGAGGTTGGATTCGGATAATTCAGTGAGGCCAAGTTCACCATTCTGTGGATGCTCTTTGTAGCTCTAATCCCTCCAAACCAATCTGAGCTCATTTTCAATTTCATGGGTCCAATTGGTTCATGCAGCTGAGCTTTAGGAAAGTCTGTGAAGTCGAAAATTGCCATTCTGCTGAATGCCTGCAAGTATAATGATATATGTATATTTCTATCTTTCTGCAGAGAGATGTTCCTCACACATATTCTTTGCATGTCAACCAACCTGTAAACCATAAACAATGAATTTTTTGTGCCAAGCAATTCATGCTACTGTTTTTTAAAAAATATATATTTTATATTTAGATATAACTCCGGCACTTATGCTCCACAATAAATAGAAGCCAACATTCAGTAAGCATAAAATCAAATATGAGGCTGAGAAGAAAACAATACAATTAATTTTTTATTGCTTATTCATACCTCTCTATCCCTCAGTTACTACATTGGTAACTTCTCCTTATCAGCCGATAAGTCTCCAAAGAAAAGTTGAACATTTTTTTTATTCGTATAAAAATCCACTGTCTAGCAATGATATTTCCCTCTGCTTAACATTTAGAGAGTGCTATAAATATTCTGTTATATATGACATTAACAAGTTTTAAAAGTTACCTTTTAAAACTGAAGGCCAAATTTATCTTTCAGTGGACCTTTGAGACCAATTTGATCACGCGATTGTGTTGCCTGCATGCTGCCTAGTCCTTCCCTCTGCTCCCCACAGAACTGAAAAATTCCTCCCAGCCACTGGGACAGAGCTCTCAAACTTTTATGGTCCTACAAGTTTCATAGGCAAGGGCAGGTAGGTAGAGCCCAAGCCACTGCTCTTACTGAGGGAAACACAGGTAAAAGTCAGCTGTTGTCTGTTCTTTCGGCTAGTGGCCAAGCAGCCGAGCAGTGCATGCAATGCTCCCAGCTAGCCCCAAGCACATCTCTTCCTTACCTGCTGGGAGCACCAGAGAGGACAGAGAGGGCACTTTGGGGATAAGGCAAGTAGACAGAGGGTAAAAGAAGAAATCCAGAGTGAAGCCATTTTGCTTTTCAGGGACTAATGAATTTGCTGCAATACTGAACACTTTAGGCTCAGTCTTTTTATTTCTGAGTTAGTACAGGTACTGTTGGAAAGCATAGAGTACTTTTAAATTAAAAAAAAACAAACCAAAACCTACAAATAGAAATCAGTTCATATGTTGCAAGGGCGGGACGTCTAACCCCGATCTCTTCTCGGGAAGGAGATGAGAGTACTGGCCCCATGCGCTTCTGCCTTTCCCCCATGCTGTTCCACCAAGTCTGCAGTCACCAAGCACAGGTCTCAGCCCTGGGTCTAGACCTCTTGGACATGTCAAGTACAGCCCACACCCCTTATACAGTTTCTCTGTGTGGATCCTCTAGACTGCAGCAGACACATCCTAGATGTTTTCTGCACCTCATCTTGCTCATATCCAGTCTCCAGAAACTGCCAGTGTGCAGGACTTAGAGTTTCTCAGGCTAATCTTCCCATGATGACATGCCAGAAAACTATGGATCACAGGCTTAACAAAGAGTCCTTCAGTCACATCACAGTCTCAAAGCAACCAGACAGTTACAGATATCTGAAAAATATGCAATCTGTCTTCAAGTACACATCGGTCTTACTTCAATGCCTCCTCCTGCCTTGTGATAGCCCAGCAAGTCCATACTAGTTGGATCCAGTGATCACAGTCTCAGCCTAGTCTCCAAACTACCAGTTCTTGACACAACCCCTTCCACAAGCCTGCCAGGATTACTTTATTATTTAAGAATGTGACATTCTTGTTTTTAATTTTCAAATTAGTTTGCCTGCAGACAGGCAATAGACACTTCAGTGCTAACAGTTTGGATGCTATCTACATGTTTACCGAGGAGCAACTTATCCTGAGACGTATTTGTCCTTCCTTTTCTCTTTTCTTGACAGCTCCAAAATGAAACTAAATATTCTGGGAACCAGGTCAACATACAGTTCATGAACTATGATATAATGACTCCAATTTGGTCAAAAACCAGGAGTTTAAATTTTAGTTGCAACCGAATATCTTTAAACATCAGTCTTATTACAAGCAAGGCAAAAAGTGCACACTATTTTAAAAAAGGAAATAAAAGCCAACACATAGACAAACACAGTCTAACAAAGACAACGCATAGAAGTTAATTCATTTTAGTATTCTTCTTGAATTTCAGAGAAGGGACTCCTTTCCAAATTAGGTCAGAACAGGAGAGAAGGCTAATGCCATATAATTATACTTCTAATACTTTTAGTGGACCTTTATGACTTAGGTCATTATAAACTGTTTCTGAAAAAGAGCCTTTTCCCTCTGACAGCCAAGTTGTTGAAACTTGAAGGGATGCCACTAACTTTGACATCAGCTTCTTATCATAGGGACGTTTCTAATATCACAATGTCAATATTATTATTTTATACAAAAAAGAAGTGGAAGAAGAAGGTGTTATGAGAGAAGAATCTGCATTCAAATATTAAAAGAATAAATTCTAGTAACGGTGAAAAGTTTGAATAAAGGAATGCTGAGGGCAATCTTTCATGTGCTGATAGGAAAATCAAACTTCCTAAGAGACAAGTACAGCTTCTTTATAGTCATCGTCTGTAAAGGTCCTACTCCCAAAATCCAGTGGACTATTGTGCATTTTCAAGATTATACCCAGTTTTCAGGCGTCCTGAGCAGACCAGGTCAACACTCAGACTCCTTGGTTGATAAAAAATTCTCAATATCTTCGTTTCTGTCTGCATAAGAGAAAGAGTTTTATGTTAAAAGAAAATTCTAGAGAATAGGAGCTTGTAAAATTTTCATTTTTGAAATTCTGAATTTGTTACAAGTTCCCAAAGTTTTGTTCAGAAATGGATGCTAATTGTGAGACAACTGAAATTTTCCTATTTTTATGTCATTAAAGCCAGCCACTACTTAGTGCTAATCGTAGTACTTTCTATTCTTTTCCTGTTTCAAAGTATTTTCTGTCTGTATCGTAATGGAGCATGTTAGTGTAAGACAAGACAACCAACTTGGAACTGCAAAGTAAATGCCTGAAATTCTTAAAGAGGACTTAACCATGCCATCAGGCTTGGCCATGTCAGTAATAAAAATATTATCACAATATAATGAAAAAATAAAAATATTATCAAATTGTGTTTGAAATAACAGTATTATGATATCCTAATAGCACTAAGATTTGAAAATACCAACAACTGCTAACCTTTTCAAATGCTGTTAAGTGTTTGGCTGGATAGAGTTCACTAAAAATTGAAATAGTGTGGTATTAATCTACAAATTGACATAGCAGCTGCTCTCCCTGTATTTTCAAGAGATGTTAGACAGTGATTCATTTATCCTGGATTTACTGCCCACACCTCAGTCATTTTCCTGTGAGAGCCCCAAGTCTGCTGCTTGTAAGGACAGATGTTAGGGACAATACATTGCAACCGGTATAGGCAAACCTGCCTGTACGGTGCAGTTGGTAGGAGCAGAGCGGGCACTCAGCTCCGTGCTGGTGACTGCCATGGACTTGGTTGTACAGCCAGGCAACAGCCAAACTCATCAAACAGTGACAGTACCACTGGAGCTTCCTATATTTTGCTGGACTGCTGGTTTGCACTTGCTTTGGCATGGTTTGACAAATGTTTTCCCTCTGTGACAATTTCTCTCATTGCAAGGTGGAGGCAGGCTGCTCTCTCCTAATTCACTGCTAGTGGGGGGACGTTGAGGCGCTCTCCTCATAAACCACCTAGTAACAATAATTCGTTAACAGCTGACCAGATCTCCTCTTCCTGTGCTCCACCTCTAAAACATAAACTTTCTTGATGGATTTTATTACGTGCTGTAAACTTGCCCAATTTTCATTTTCCCCCTGTGTTCAGTGTTCTGCAGCATTCCACCTTTCCGGGGGAGAGGGGAAACGGGAGCGCAGTATAATGCGGTTTGATTTAAATTATTACCCTGGTGCAGAGTTTCTTTGAGATGCTATTTTCCCTGCCTGTTCCAACTGCTGAGCACAATTGCTACAGCTCAATTATTAAAGAGATTCTAAAAATAGTGCCATGCAAAGCTGTCTACAAAGAAAAATCATTCAAACACAGCAAGAGACATAGCCCAGGCAGCGATCTTTCACCGTTATTAGCCTCTTAATTCTTTCTTTTTTTTTTTTTCTTTCTATCTGTTGCTCACTTCTCTCTACCTTTCCATTCTTCTCTTCAGCAACAATAAGTAAGAGGGACCTCCAGGACCTTCTCTTTGCTACCCTAGAAATCTAAATTAGTTTATACACACATTGACGCAATAAAGCATTTCCTTTTTAGTAAATGCCAACATTCACTAACTCTCATTTTGAGAGAATCATGAACCTGCGTGCATAGGAGTATAGCCAAAATAAATTAAATAAATAAATGCAAGCGCTAGTATTTCTAGCTGTGAGTCTTTTCATGCACTCTCCAGCGAAGCTCAAAACAAGGGCATGGTTAACCATCTGGAAGGCACAGAACTAACATTTCCCTGCCAGGGATTTTCACAAGGCTGTGATTCACTTGGTGATTCCTATTTGGGAAGGCATTTAAGGCTATAGTTAAATCTCTAATTAAGCACAGGTAAGCACTCCCCTCAAGGAAGGTCTCTCTTATTTTGAATCACTAGGTAGGAGGGAAGGTAGGAGGGAAGGTGACTAGGATATCTAAGAAGGTTCAGCTTATAGTTGATGTGGGCATCCTAAATCCTGGCTACTCATTCAAAAGAGGTCTTTAAGAATAAATAAGAAAATTAAGGCTGATGCAAGATAGTGATATGCTAACCTCTTTTGTGTTTTCAAAGTTTCCCAAATGATTTCAAAACAAACAATAGCAATTACATCCAGATGTGGAGTTGTGGGAGGGAGGAAAGGCAGAAGAGGAGGGAGAGACAGGAGAAAAAAGCTAAAGGCTTTTTAACCCCCACTGCGGAGTCTGGATGGATACACAGCGTGTGTACATGTGCCTCTCACTCCAAGGCAGAGGCTACATCACTGTTTCGGCCAGCCCCAGCAGGAGACTTTTAAGCAGGAGACCTGTGGGATCACAACAATTTCACCTGGCTAGAGGCATCTCTGGTTGGAAAGAAAATATCTTCCTCCCCCTTCTCATCTATATCAATTCCACATCCCATTAACATTCACACTAAATCTGCAGCTACAACCTCTCCATCAGGCTACACTTTGCAGGAACAGCTCTACCACCAAAGCTGTGAGGACTGCAAAAGTGTCGAGGGACTTAGCTTGAAAATTAAAATCCGGGGGCTATCAGCTTAGAGGCTGCACAGAGCGTGCAGGACATAACAGCAAGGAGTGAATATAAATCTTGTAGTACTGACAGCTCTGAACCATTTTACTCTCCTTCTCACACTGAGCTTTGGTGGCCGTACACCTCTTTCACATGCCCTGTCACATACAAGAAGGGTGTTAACTGCTAATGCCAACAGCGTGAAGTGGTTCAGGAATTTTTCTGCCAGCTTTTGCAGCAAAGCAACCTATTTAAGGACCTCAAGGTCCTTAAATAGGATCCTCAAGACTGTGTCTTCTGCTGTCTCTAAAGTACACACAAACAGATGAATGGTCATGCAGATCTTGCAGGAAATTAACGTCCATGGTCAGTCTGAGCTAGACACTAGCAATTGAATATATATGTTTCCAAAGCAGAATACAGAAAAATACAGGCTCTTTGAAAGTTGCTCAGGTATCATCACTGGGTCCTTACCAAGTTTTACCAATTTCAGCTATCCAGCCTAATATAAAACCCCATGAAGAACAACCGTTTACCAGAACAAAATATATTTCACATTCAAACTGGTCATTTGGGATATACGGTTGCCATCATGAAGAATATCTGAGTTCACCAGTGTTACAAAACTAAATTTTAGGTGATTTTGGGGGGGTTTTTTTAATCAGAAAAGAAATAAAAAGAACAACAGAATAGTATTTTTTCTGTGGTCAGTTACATGAGATATTTTGATCAGACTAATTATCACACAATGGTGTCTAAACACTCAGTTAATAAAACGACCACTTACATGAGAAGGAATCAGATAGTAAAC
The DNA here is from genome assembly GCA_013389945.1 of Fregata magnificens. Lineage (NCBI taxonomy): Eukaryota > Metazoa > Chordata > Aves > Suliformes > Fregatidae > Fregata > Fregata magnificens. Next base: position 49,823 of record WAAD01035875.1, on the reverse strand, counting down.
TAAGTTTCTATACAGCCTATATACTTTAAGTTCAGCAGGTGACTTAAAACATAGAAGCAGCAAAGCATTGAACCTTAAAGAACACGAACTGATATTTACTTCCTCTCAAGAGCATCCAAAGTAACTTGTACAACACTGCCACAACCACCAATACAACATGAACAGAGTCTCCCCGTCAGGCTAACTGTGTCTTAAAATATGATAAAAATATTTCACTCGATTATTCCAGCTTGAAGTGGAAAAAATATGCAAAAGAGCATTACAAGTAACTGAAAATATAACATCTGTGAAGTACTGCTGATTAATAAAAATAATAAAAATCAGATATAAAATACAGCATCCTTTTGTTAATTACAGATTGCTCTCTCTAATTAAAACACCATAACTAATTATTTGGGCTTCCTTTAACAATGGCAGAGTTTGCCAGAGGCACTATAAATACTAATAATTCCTTTCTATTGAGGTTTTCATCCATGCAATCCACACACAAATGGAAACAAGTGTTGAGAGCGCAGTTTGGTACTTGCTGAAAGCGGAGAGAGGGAGCTGATTTGACCAAGGCTGCAAGGAGAGCTGGTGGCAGAGCGAGGAGGGGGCAGAGGCAGGCAGTGCGGGCAAGGATGGATGGCTGCTAGTCAGCTGCTAACACCAAGAGTGACGAGACATTTATGCTGGTTGTCGCACTGATACACAAAGAGCAAAACGCATTTTCAGCCTGAATGGCTTCAATGAGATCAGGGAAAAGGAAAATGCTCAACATGTCTCCACAAAGAGGGAGCGCAGTGAGTAGCACAATGTGCCGCAGCCACCGTGAGTGGCTCCAGCACTTGCTGCCAACCTCCTTGGAGACGTGCTGAAGCTCCCTTACATTTCAAAGGTGCAGGGCAGGCAGCAGCAGAAGCGGGTTCACGACATCTCCCCTGTATTTACATAGCTAGTACATCGCTGAATACCACCAGCTTCCCTCTTCTTGCCTGCCATTCAAGACCAGCCATTAAGAGCTGAATGAACTAAGAGCAGCTAATCTGCAATACTTTTCACATGCCATAATTTAGTATGAATTGTTGAAAGTGGCCTTCTTTGACGGCCTCATTTACTGTGGAGATGTAATGGCTTTCAAATGTTTATTGTGAGCGATGTATCTGCGCAGTAGCATCAGCCTTTGCTGATTTTATTATTGTGCTGCTGGAGGAACACAGATGTATCCTTCAGGTTTTATGAAACTCACAACGTTCTTGTCAATTTAGGGATGAAAGACCTAAACCAGCGATGCTCCACCTGGGCATTTTATACGTGATCTATTCTATTTCTCATACTTCCTTTGGAGACTAAGTTTGAAAATAAGAAAAAAAAGCCAGGAATCACTCTCACAGGGAAAAGCTGTCGTATCAAACCCACGCACACGATATGGAGCCCGATGTTCTGCCTCCCTCCCTGCCCACAACAGTGCCAAACTCCACGCCAAATTCCCAATAGTGGTCAGAGTGGGTTTTTTGGGGGCATTTTTTTTTTTTTTTTTTTTTAATGACTGTCATTCATTCTAAAAGAAAACGAGCTATGGAAAATGGACATTTTTTTTTTTTTTTTTAACTGTCATTATTATGTTTTGGCAGTGTTGCCACAGCTGCTGCAGGCTGCTCTGGGGAAGGTGGAGCATGAGGAGCCAAACACGGAGTTCGCCACCTGCACCTGGAAACAGTTTAGCCGCAAAGAGCTGGATTCTTGTTCTGCTCAAATGTGATACACCTGCATGGGACCCCCCGATGGGGGAGCGGATGAACCACTCCAGTAAGAAACTTCAGGCTGCTGGGAGCCGTGCTTTGCCTGCCAAAATTTGGGAGAGTTGTGCCGGCTCTCCAGGCAGCATGGAGGTGGGAGCATCAGTCTCTAAGCCTGCCTCTTCTCCTGCACTCCACTGCGGTTTTTCACTCGCAGGCTGCTTTCCATCCAGGTTGAGTAATGCTGCATTACTCCTTTAGTAAGCTGTATAGAGAAAGAGACCCCAGAAAGATTTCTTTTTTCTATAGCTCAGCTTCCAATTTACAGACATATACCCCATTCTCACAACATGGTTAGCAGGGAAATTTCATGTTGCAGGATCACAGGCTAAGGGAGTAAAAAAACCCCGAAACAAATGGAAAAAAACCAACCCAAAACATGTCACCATTAGCTAATGGCTATGATATTTTAGGCTGAATGAACTATATTGGCTGCTCATGTGTACAATACCGTAGAAAATACTTGACAACAATGAGGTCACCAAGAGCACTTTAGGCAAAAAGTAACCACAGCCTACAATGCTTGGCACATCTAATACAACCTGGCTGTTTGCCGGTCTTTGTCAAAACAGGGAATTAAAGGTTTCTGTATAGATCTTGGAATAAATTCATCCCAGCTGCAACATCAGGGATGAATTACATCTGGATTTTGCACATATTTGGTAGACTGGCACTCCAAAGTCTCTACTTGCATTTGTCATAATGTGGATGTTTTCAATTTCTCAGGCTCTTTATTTTAAAAGGAAAAATAAAATTTTAAAAGCATTCAGGCACCTTACAGTGTGAATTTTCATCTGCTTTTACCCTCTTCTTTTTTTTTCTAATAGATAACATCTATTTTAAAATATCCAGGCCAAAACTATGATCAGCAAACACAATTAAACACTGACTCAGACTGAGGCTTGTGCCAAATGGCAAACTGCCCCATATAAAGGTACTTTTAGTCTCTTTCTATTTATCTCTCTCTGCCTTGAAGTCTTCGGTAGTAAAGAGCAATGAGATTTTGGGACAGCTAGGTAGCATGCTGGGAAAAAAGAGCAAAAGGACCGTTTTATTTTCTTGGCACATCCTAGCTACAAACAGGTTTCCTACAATAGAAGAAGAACAAATGAGCAACTTCAGAAGAAAATGAACAGCTAAAATCTTATAAGGGGGACTATTTATGTCTGAAAAAACTCAAACTAATGTAAAAACAGCATCTGAAATAAAAAATGTGAGGGAAATTTAAGACAGAAAATTATTTCCCAATGTTAATACTTATCATGTCAGTCATAGCAACTCGCTTTTTGGTGGTATTTTACTGCAATATTCCAAGCTATGGAAAAACAGAAGTTTCATTATAATGATGATTGCCAATTCTTTTCTTTATAGCACTACACCTGCCAGCTGAGTGCTGGGTAAGCTCAGGTGAGGACTCCAAGCTTATAAAACAAAATGAGCTTTTTACCAGGAGATCTTTTTCCATGAGGTTGCAACTGCCTTACCCCTGCTGACTATGGGGACATGGGCAGTCTTGCAGACTTATGTCCTTTCCTCCAGACTCCAGAGACTACCTCTTCCTTCAGCGGTTGTTGCTTGGTCTCACATGCAGGCATGGGCTGACTTGCAGGGTCAGAGGCTACCAGAGCATTACTTGCCTTAGGGAAACGGGTTGATGCTTCCTTTTTACTGTAGCCTGCAGGACTTCATGAGGGACGCCTCAGCATGCATGTTCTCACTCATGCCCTCTCGAGTCAGGTCAACTGATGGAGACTGCTGTAAATCTACAGTTGCTTTTGGTACCATATCCTTTACTGCCCCTAAAACCACGGCTTTTCCAAATGACCGGTATCCCACTGCAACTGGGACTGTTGCCTTTAACCACTGAGCTTTAGCGAATACTGTGACAGCTCATGACTGCAGTCCTGCCAGCTTCAGTGCCTCCTGCCGGGCTCCGAGTGCCACAGTCGTTACAGTCTCATAAACCACACACAGCTCTTTTTCCAACCATATTTTCATCAATGCCTAGAAACGTCCCTGTAGTCTGTTAGGCTGAGAAGGATCCCAACAATTGGTCTCTTCCCTCCTCTGTGATTTTGGGTTTTATGCTGTGTTTAGTCCCATTGCTATCCAGCAGTGAACAGTACACTTGCCTTTCAGCTGTGATAATCTCCAAATAATCCAAACTATCCTGTGGTTTTATCATCTGTCTGCATATGTCCATTTGCCTCAAAGTGATTCTCTTGGTCATTGTAAGTGCCTGGTAGCCCAAGCTCTTCCACGTTACACAGAGCTGCTCCAGGCAGCATTTGGTTTGCCCGTCAGTCAGGCTCCCCCCTTTCCTTGGGGTCTCACCCACCAGTCCACAATACTACACCTCATGTATCCCATGATGAAGTACAGCATGACTAGACTCAACATCTCTCAAACTTCAGAGAGAAAAGGTTTTCTAAGGTTTCTACACTGCGAGTTACACGACATCCAGATGGTTTCCCAGAGCCTCCTTCAAACTCTGAGATCCTTTTACCGAGCTCCGCATATGCTATCCTCACCTCCCCAGCTGTAAACGCATTTTTTGGGAATCTGTCATGCTCTTAACACTTTGCCAGTCTCCAGACTGGCAGATGCCGATGCTCACAGATTAGCACAAAAAGAGCAGAGACCTGGAGGCTGGAAGGTAGTTCTTGGTTTTCATCCTAACGTGTTGTGCACCTCTAACTGGGAAAATACGTCACAAGGATACTGAGAAAACGTATTCTTCCTTGCATAGCATATGCCACTTAAATAAAATAAATAGGTAACAACCCCCATGTTGCATACCAACAACACGCAGTGTAGGAACATGACTCAGGGAGCCCAACATTTAAAGCAAATATGCCAGTAAAGGAGAACAGGAATCTGAGCTGAAGGGAAGCTGCTGGCTGGATGATAAAACCAGGCACGGCCCTTGTCTTCAAACTCAGCGTAGTCCTTGAATGTTACGGTGAACTCTCGCCTTCACATGATAAAATCCTGAGCCTGGGTGGGCAGGGAGGGGGAAGGGAGCTGCTGGGGCCGGGGAGGGAGGGGGAGGAACCGCAGTGCCTCCGAGTGCTGCTAAAGTATAAAGACATTAAAGGGCCATCAGCAGCTCACCAGCAGAACTCTGCATTTATTACAGCATAGCAAATTTTCAGAGATGAGCTCCTTTCATTTAGGTCTGCAGCTGCTTCTGACATCTCCCAGCTGAAAAGGGCTGAGCGTTCTCGCAATATTAAAAACTCAGCTTCTTTTCCTCTTGAAACTGTAGAGAGGAAGAGCAATAAAAAAATGAAATAAAATAAGTAGTCTGCTGTGTCCTGCCTGTTTACTCTCAGGCATAGGAGGACTGTATCAAATTTAACACGGTGGAAAAACTGGAGCCAAAAGATTTGTTTCTAGAATCCGTGCTCCTACCGAGTGTATGTAAGCCTTATAAAATTGAATATGTGACTCTGATCTTTACAGTAATGTTGTGAGTCATCTGCTAATGGTCAGTCTCCCTTGGTTGGAACTCATTATGTGGCGAGACTCATTATAAATAAATCCTTTGATCAGAAGAATTTAAATTCCTACTGCTTGTTCCAGGTGCGTAAACAGCCAGGGTCTAATTAACTAATGATGCTGGCCAAACTGCAAAAACAATTTGTTTACCAGGTGATGATACCATACATACATGCAACATCCTCTGGCAGCAAACTGGCAGTATATATAAAAGATCATGGCTTTAAAAGCTCATTTTCCATAGGCACAGGTCAGAGATGACATGGGCACCACATTTGTCATATAGCCAGCTAGTAAATGAGACTGTGTACAGCAACCTATATGGACACACAAAGTATATATTAGTGGATCAAAAGATGACTCTTGTCTCTACATCATGTCACTCCATTTTCACTAATGTGGGTTTGCTGTTTGGCTCTGCAAGCGCCTCATTCATCAACACTTGTTGCGTTTACAATCTTAATGCCACAGAAAGATGAAACTGAAGAAAACAACACCACTTTATCACACAGAAACATTAATATCTCTCGACTGGAAACAAATTGCCCAAGGGGTCTGCCTGATGCCTCCAAGCAGAGGAATGCTTTGAATGAAACTAAGCAAGGCATGTGTCTAAAGAAATGTTTGATGCTGGATTATGTGGTCTAACAGAATAATGCCATGCAAATTAAAATAGAGACCCTGCTTCATTTTTTTTTTATAAATCCAAACGAATGGTATCTAAATAGATACCTATAGAAAAGATTAAGCTATAGAAAAGGTTTCAGCTATAATGTAAAAAAGAAAACTCTGTGATCTACAAGCAATGTTAAGATGTGCTAGTCAACACCAAGTAACAGCTGCTCTTAAGGTTTAAAAAAAGAATCGATTAAAATAAGTATTTCAGCTATTGCAAAAAAGACCAAATGAGAGATGAAAACCAGCACTGTGTGCTATTGACATACCAGAGGAGAATACAGAAAATAAATTCAGAACTGAAAAGCCAGTAAAATAGGACGTTAAGTGAATTTTTAGAATTCTGTGCCTTGAGAAAGTCAAGAGCATTTTTGTTCCCAGTTCAGAATGAAAACAACACTTCAGCTTTTTTCTCTGAAATAAATGTGGAGCTTTTTTTTCCCCCAAATCCAGTATCTGTGTTAACAAAGGCAAAAAGACCAGAATGAACCTGAAGAACCAAACCCTCCTCTTTCTTTTCTCCCAGACCTAGCGGAGGCAGAGCAGGAAACCCAAAATGTTATGGTCCCTACTCCACCTGACCTGTGCCTGAGTGACTCTGGACAAGCACCGTGTCCCCAGTCCTGCTGGGAACAGGGAGAAGGCTGGGAGAGAGCAGTGAGGATGAAAAACAGGTTATGGAAACCATTGCAGTCGCACTCCCTTTCACAAACCTGTTTTCCTCTGCTCTGGCAATGCACGTAGGAGGTGTGCAGATGAAGAGAAAGAGCATCTTAGTCTTTGATGTTCTCCTTCTGTGCAAGAACTGCATAACGTTTAGGTACTAGGCAGGGCAGATCCTGACATCTGCATCTTAGAAGTCACTCTCCTTCTGGAGGCCAATTCAAAATGCATTTTTATATATATATATATATACACACACATATATACATGTAGGATTAGGAGGGGGGTATGACAAGAAGTGAAACATGCCATAATCTTCCTTGCCCAGCTCTCACCAAAAGAAACAGACTCCCGATTCAAAGAGGTGGATGCACAGACGCATGTCTCTAAAGCTACATTGCAGATACAAGTGTTTTTGCAAAGAAGCAACAGAAGGCTTGGTTATTCTGGGCCATCTTCATATACTGCTGCTTAGGAGTAGTTTAGATTTTTTGAAGAAATGAAAGAGGTTTTTAAAATTTTTTTTTTTTTTAATGAAACTGTCAAACTTTGCAACTGCATCTTCTCTCTCCCTCTCCTCCTTAGTTGATTATAAGAGAAAATCAGAAAAAAAAATCCAAAACTTTTTTCCAGAATAAAATGAACTTTTTTCCATGTTTTTGTAAAAAAACCTACACTGCTTGCTTTTGATTTTTTTTTTAATTTCCCCTCCCCCAGAAGAGGAAACCTACATTCACCCATCTTTGCTGGTATTTTAGGCCCTGGAATGACAGAAAAACATTAGTGGTTAATTATTCTGGCTTTCTTGTTTGTTTAAAACTCCTAATTACTGGCATAGTATTCAATGTCTGAAATGTTAAAAACAGAATAAACCATAGTTTTTCCTGTTAAAACAACAAATATATAAGTTTTTATTGCCAAAGTCTTTGGCCACTTAACTATAGGACATTCACAACTACCATTTTTCCTCTCCTACCACATAGTGATTTTCAATTTCATTTATCATGTCAAACAACTCTCCTTAATTATTATGAATTATCTGACTGAAACGACAGTTTTTTGTGATACGCGCTTTCTGTTTTAACACCGGAACTCCTACTGCTATAGATAATGCCTATGTACTGAGAAGAGCTGGCTGAAAGCACTCAATGAAGCATTTTTTCAGAAGACTTGGCATTGGTTTTAGGTCATTTTCAGTGAACATCCCGCATCATTTAAAATGTCTCACTGAAATTCACTTTTAATTACAAAGGTTCATTTTTCAAATCAAAATGACTTTTCATTTCAAAATGGGTGCTAATGGACAGCAAAAAGGAATTTTCCTGGAGTAAAACAAAAACAAAAAGGATCCCTGACTTGACCTCATGCAGGTTTTTTTTTTTTCCCCTAACTTTTTTAGGTTTTTGGTCCACAAAAATTTTCAAGTTGTTCAATCTTTGTAAAAAATTATAGCAGAAACATTTGAATTATAAATATCAACATTGCCTTAATTAATTCACCATTCTTGTAAATGCGAGAACAGTTCTCCTGCCTGCTCCACGGACCAGCACAGCCACCCTCTCCTGAGCAGAAGAGGGTCTGCTCAGACATTTGGAAACGTCTTGCTTGTTTGCACCACCAAAGAGAATCAAAGCCCCAGTACTCCTACTTCTTTTTTCATTTCAGGGGCAGATCAAAACCACTCAGATTTCCTAACCAGATGGCATCATTTTAAATTGTGACCGCGTTGTCCGTGTGTGTCCTGTACACCGCATGGATTATTCCTCACAAGCGCTTGCTGGTGGCGGACCCAGTGGCACGTTGTGCCTTTGTTCTGCTCCTTGGCGCTTCCATAAACGTCTCCCCTCTGGAGCAGTGTGGGCTTTCTGTTGCATCTATGTCACCAGCATGTGTGAAGCCCTGCCATGTTTTGATGGTATAAATATTAAGGAAAGGAGAAGCAAACAATAATAAATAAGGAGATGGTCTCCCCCTGTTGCTACTGCTAAGGTACTATTTAAAGCTAGGAGTGCCTGCTAGAAAGGTGATCAGAGGGGTGGGGGGTTTAAAATGATGAATTATTATTTTTTGAAAACACCACTTACACCAGGCTTCTGTTCTACCAGGTTTGCCAAGCAGATGTGTTTGCACCGTGGGATCCCTCCCCACCCCCTGTACTATCTGGCTGGAGTTCACATCAAGGCACCACCGCAATCCAGGTCTTCCACAGTGTCTGAGTGGGCACAGCCTCCAGCAGCTAAACTGAAGGGATGTAGTTTATCCAAAATAATACCCTTGGTGTGTATTTTTTGAGCTCTAAACATGATTTGGGCTAATTGCAAATAGAAGCTTTGCTTCAACTGCGATCTGTTTTCTGTTTTTCCTTTCCTGAATGCTCATGCAAGTTAAGTATATTCTGGCGACTCTGTCCCGTTAGCATGTGTCTCTGAATGAGCAAAGGTACTCGCCTGTAGGTAGGTTGTCCTGCTTCCTCGGAAGTGGTCTCTCTCCGCTTGTAGGGTGACAGTCATCAGGCAACAAGGACAACACTGAATCTTGAGGAACCAAATTTACCTACCTATTTTATAAGCCACTGACACAAAATGAAGAATAAATGCCTTATAAACCAAAAACTTTTTGGATGAGTATTTTGCAAGCAGAAAACACAAGGCAGAAATTGTCAGATAAATTGTTTGGGTAGTTCAGCCAGCCCCTCTCCCTGACTACATAGCTCTCTTTGGAGGAAAATGCTAAGATTAAGTATTGAGGGTAGATTACCATCAACTTTATTGATGGTGTCTGAATCATATGATCACCCCCACAGTACTAAAGTAACTCAGGGCACTGAAATCAATGGAGGTAGGCTGCTTTACACCAGCAGAGAAGAAGTCTTCCTATGCCTGCACCAATAATAGCTATGAAAAAAACTTTAAGTGGGTTTATTCATGGGTGAGGGAATGGGGGTGGAAACAGTTTCTCAGTAAACCCAAAATCCTGGCCAAGGATCCAGAAAGGGATTAGTATTACAGTATCCCTCTTACTAGCTGGGCTGAGCTGAGCTTGTTAGAAAGGTGTTAAACTTCCCCCTGCCAAGAGCACTTTGCAATAATCAGTTTATGAAAAATTCAATTTGGCAGCAAACTCTTGGCAGTCTCAAATCAACTGTACCTATTATACCCCAGTCACAAGTGGATGGGCAAAGGTGGCTCAGCACATCAGTCTCTCCTCCCCCTCCTTCACGGCCTTGAAATTTGCTCAGTGATGCTGGAGGAGGAAAAAAAACAGTGTTGTGTAACTAGTCTCCAAAATCCAGACAGCCATTAAGGACAAAAAGGAGAAAAAAAGAAGTCAGAAACAAAAGACAGCCAGCTGCAAAGCTTCTGGCAGGAGCTTCCAGGTAGAAAGCCTGTTTGCACAGGCTTCCCAGGGCAAAGGAAACAGCCTGTGCCCTGTCACGACAAAATATTCACCCCAACTGGGAAAAATGTAAATGATGCTGAAGTGATAATGAGCACTCAAGTGGATTTCTTCCTGAAATGAGTCACAGCTGCTGTCAAAGCTCCGTCAATTTGATTGCTGTAGCAGGGTGAGGAGAAAGCTCTCAGGAATGCCACCTGAAAGCCTTTGTTGTGGAAGAGGAGTCCCACCAAACCCAGGCAGGAGCCCAGCAGCACAGGGCAGCGTGAATGTCTTCCCCATCCAGTTGGGAACAGGGCTTCTACCTGCCTCCTCTGGGGAGAAGCAGCAGTCCCTCTGCACACACAGACCGTTGCATTATGGTGCATTGCTGTGTGTTGTGTTAGTAGCTTCACAACTGTTTTTCCACTAGAAGGCATTACCGGGACCGGGGAGAGTAGGCTGGAGAGGAGACAGATGGTATTTTCTCTCTAATTTTGGTGTTTGAGAACAGAATTTGCACAGTTTGTTCCTCAGTCAACCCTTACTTTCAGGATAAAAAACTGTTACCTGCCAGAACATGAATGGTTTTGAAACATGCAATCAAAAAAAAAAAATTAAAAAAGCATGCAGAGGGGGAGCTTTCATCTTAAAGAGCTACCAAATTTGCATTCTTGAGGTCTGATGCTATAGTTATTAATCAGATGCTTTGGAGATATTAAAGACTCTGTCTCACTAATATCAAATGCAAATGTCCTTTCTTCCTCAAGATTTCCCGACAGATCTTTAAAGTCTTGGAGTTCCTTTCATTCTTAATACCATGATAATCTTGTATCTGCAGAGTTCTCCTTTACACCCAGACTTTAATATCTTCCCCTCTCCAGCAGATCTCCTCTTCTTTTAGCTAGGGCTCCATTTCAGGTAATTGCTATTCTAAACCCTAATTTGTCCATTTATATTAATAAGTGCCCTCGGAAGAACAGAATTTGGAAGCTCAGCCTGACATCTGCTGTGCCTATGCTCCACCAACTTACACGGCGTTATCCTGTCGCAGGAATCTGCAAGCCTAAGTAAAAGCCCCATCTGCAATTAAGTGAAATCTGCTCCATTTGATGTGGCCAAATGACTTGATGTTGCTCATAAAGTATAGCTCTTCCCAGCTATACTGAGAGTTGGGCAAGGAGCAGATGAGAGTCGTAAGGTGCACGGGCAACCCTTGTGCAGAATGAGACTCCTCCGTTCCTTCCTGGGTAGAGCAAGCTGATTCCTACGTACAGGAGCCTTTTCAGGGATGAACACTGCAGATAGAGCACAAAGTAGTTTGCTGGCAAAGTGACAGGAGAATGAATTCCCATAAGACCTGAGAAAGCCATGGACAAACCTTTGGAAATGGTGGGTAAGAAGGTAAATGTTATTTTACGTATGCAAAACACAGGCTCCGGGAAAATCGTGTTTGCTCAAGGAGCGCCCGATGCCACAGCTGGACTGAAGCAGGAACCCCTGGCCTGCTTGGGCCATGTTCCTCTGACTCTCCCTCACAATCACACACGTACACTCATTCAGACACATCATCTTAATTAAAAATCTCCAAAATCCCAATTCAAAGCATTCCCCCATTTCCCACCTCGCTTCTACCAAGCGCCACTCGCTCTGCTGAAGGTGTAAATAGGTCAGGTGTTTCCATGGCCACAGCAAACCAAAAAAAGCAGTTGGGGTTCAGCGAGCAACGTGGTTTTTTTAATTGTTCCAGTGCCAGGTAGCACGAGGTGTGCGGCACCACGCTGACAGTACTGAACTCTCTCCTCTTGCTCATCGGTGATGTGATGGCTGGCACTGGCCCCTTGTCTCCTTGAAACCGTTATCTCCTGCAAGTTTCAACAGGCAGCTCCCCTCATGGAGTAGCGCTGATGAAAAGCACATTTCACACGGAAAATATCTCTTTGCATCACCACTGCAAGTACTAATTGCTGGTTCCAGTGCGGCATTGAACCTATTCGCGCAAGGTGTAATTAAGTTGTGACTCACAGCCACAGGACGCTGCAGAGGCCAAAAAGTATAAAATAAGCCTAAAAGGGGACTAGACAAATTCATGAGGGACATATCTAACCAACACGATGGTTGGGATGCCACACTGTTCAGGAAGCCCCTCCCAAACCTCTCAATGCCTGAAGGCGAAGAGCTGTAGCACGGAGACGAGTTTTTTGTACTTATGTCCTATTTCTTTCCCAGAGTCCCTGCTGTTCCCCAGGATCCCAAGCTAGATGAACACATAGTCTTCCACCTCCTCACTGTGCATAACAAACAGAAAAATTGGGATGAGCTGTGGAGTTGATGGCTCTGAATCTGAGCAGTGCAGAGATGCCTCTGACCCTAGTTGATGGCCTGGAGGGGAACACCCAGGACACCAACAGGATCAGCCCTGTGCTGCATTTGACCAGTTGTCACAAGGCATTTTCTGACTTCTGATTTTTTCTGTGTGGTGAATCATCTGGCTACTATAGCACAGATCAGTTTTCACTCAGTGAAGAGCACCAGATCTTTCACACATCACAGACTGAGTTATTTGTCAATAAAATTGCTCATTTAAGACTGATTTATCTCCCTTTCCAGGGGCCAGACATGAGGATGTCTACTCTGGCTAGTGTTGCTCATGAAAGCCCTGGCTGGAAGATTTTGTCCCATAACCTGCCACGTAAAGCCATCCCCATCTCAGCTGTGATTTCACTGAAGCCTCCTTGCAATGCAGAAGAGGGTTTTATGAGGAGGAGTCAGAGCAAGACTAAGCAGCTGCCTCGGTGACCAGCAGGAGCCCTCCCCATTTCCCCATCCTGTAAAACGGACATACCAATCTCTTCTGCAAATCGTCAAGCATATGGACCCCCTGATATAAATACTGCTACAAAAGTAAAAATAGTAATAAAAATACTAATAATCCAAATATGGTATAAAATCCTGGGATTTCAGTTCAGGCTCTAACGGCACATGGTTGAAATATTGCAGTTTCTTGGATCCCTTGTTTATCCCCTGGGCTAGCAAAGGAGAAGGAGGGTCCACACCAAGACCTCCTCTCTCCTGTAACCAAACAGAGTTCAGACCTCCACAGAGGGAGGCTGAGTTTTCCTGACTAACTTCTTCTAGTACAAGCTTACATCCTGCTCTAAAAAATCATCTCAGCTACACTTCCCACCTTTTAGCAGTCTGGCTTACCGAAGGACTTTGGGACTAGGGTTGAATTGCCTGGGCCACGCTGAAGCCAACGATGCTGTTCATGTCTGTTCACTCATCTCAGCAAGCTGGAACCTGAAACTTGGTGTTGTCTCCTACCAACACCATCACCACAAATAACTGGTGCCAATGAAAGCAACTGCTCTTGCCCCTCCACGTCGTCTTCTCGCATACCCAATGGGGCTTCACGGTGTTGTTGAGGGCCTGGCAAACAGTTTGGAGGGTAATAACCAGCTCAGCTCCCTGCCCTTTCCCAACGTATTGGCTTCACACTGCTCTTATGCCCCCAGTGTCCAGCAGTGTGAAAAAGGAAAGGATTTTAATTTCAAGGCAAAATTCCTCAAACTTAATTGTTATGTGAGGCTTTGTATTTAGCCTCCAGTGTCTCTCAGAAACCTGACAAACATAGGTTCCCAGTTTGAAAATATTGATTTTTTCCTCCTCGGTATTTTTTTTCCTAAGTGAAATTAAAATCAGCAGAGATTTTCTTGTTTAACAGCATAAGATCTGGCATAATATACAAGTATCACCTTGTCACGACAAACAAGCTTTACTTATTCATTGCAATTAGCAATGTCCACACAGCCCTGGGGACAGCGTGTTGTTGTTTCAGCTCATTACTGCACTGTCAGCAAAAGGAGAGCAGTAGGGCTGAAATTCAACCCCCAAATACGTGTCCGCTGTTTGGAACCTGCAATGGGGAGCAGTGTTATGGGTGGCCGTAAAAATGTTCTTCGGAAAGTCAAAGAGGACATAGCATGGGTGGCAGCAGACCTGGTGCTCCCGTCTAACTTTTTCTCTTATCTTCAGGAAATTGGATCCCTCATCTGTAAAGTGGGGATAACCATATTCACCACCACTCTGTAAAGCATATAAAATCTAGAAATAAAAAGAACAGTAGCAAACCAGGTAACCCCACTGCTATCATTTAGCTGTCTCCTAGGGAAACTTTCTTTATCTCTCAAACAGATTCTTATAATTAAGATAAATATGATGTTAGAATCAATATGTATTGTATATAATTATCTACACCCCCCACACATATTTCCTCCACCCCCATTTTTTCTCCTATGTAAAACTTGGTAGTCTTGCTTATCAACTAGATTTAGACCTATTAGGGTTATCTGTAATAGAATGATTATTTGATCATTAAAAATACAGGGTTTAGGGAACAGCGGATTAATGAGGAGAGAATATAATGCAATACTATGGAAACCATATTGCAGAAGTTAATATTGTATACTCCCATGGTCAGAAAGTCCTGCATTATATTCCTATGATGCCAATGCTGTACTGAACAGCAAGTAATCCTAAAATCCAGTTAGCTTAGGTTTAGTGTACTGCAGAAGCACAGGAAATAGCAAGAATCCATCCAGTCACATTGAGCTACCATAGTTATGGGACATGTTCAGGAGAAAATGTTTTGTTTTGCAGACCTCACTTTCCAAATGCTCAGTAGGTCTATATAGTAACTGTTGGGCCATTGCCTAATATTGTAAGTCAAATCATAGGTCACTACATGCCTATTCCAAAATAATCCTCCCTCCCTGCCAAGTCCTAAGTCCCAGAAACCCTTATCATGGATGAGAAAATGAGAGAGATGCAATCAGGTGCACAAGAAGGCATTGAAATGACAAAGCTTCTAAAATTACAAACGTACAAAAACACACGCACTATGCCATTTAACTTCAATGCTGGTTTTATAAACACTAACTTTCTTGGACAGTCCTAGTAGTCCCACTGTAGACACCAGCACCCCATCTGGACGTGACATTAAATGCTCTTCCAGCCCCTCCCTTATTCACTAACACCATCCATCCTAATTACTGGTGGCCCACAAAACCTCACAGTTTTAGCAGTGTAGTCTTTGGAAACTAGAGCTCGATTGTATACGAGGTTTGGT
>WAAD01035875.1:0-34655 GCA_013389945.1 Fregata magnificens | reverse complement strand
TTTTTTTTTTTTTTTTTTTTTTCTGCAACATAGTTGTCCTTTAAACCTGGACAGCTGGATAGCTGTCATTACATCGAGTGGTATTCTTGAGGGGGGAAAAAGCCACCAACAAAAACTCTGCAGAAAGTATTCTGAAATGCATTGTACAAGACCTTAAACTTTGGGGTTAGGCAGATAATTTTAGTAGCCTCATTCCCTGGCTGCTCACTAACCCTCAGACACGTATTTTAAATTTAATTTTTTTTTTTCAGTATGAAATTTCTTATGCATTGTTTATAAGGAAAACAAAAAGGAGGGGACATTGTTTCACTGATTTCAGGGGATTGTGGGTAAGACTTCTGAAGCTACCTCAAAATGTTAAAAATATAGCCAGTGTACTCTCCCCGTTCCTTTTTTTTTTTTTTTTAAAACAAGAGACCTGTTTCTTGAACTATCCCTTCCAGATTGCTAAATCAATTAAAAGATTTCTTATTCAAAGTCTTTATTAATTTTGTAATGCTGCATTCAGGTAATATTTATCTATCCAGCAAAAACTAGCATGGAGAGCTTACCTAATTGACCATTGCAGCAGCAGCAACAAAGGTCTGTTTTCTCGTATTAAAATAAAAATGAGCAAGAGAGAAAAATTAATACAAAAATGTGGAAAAAAAAAAAAGGTGAAAATATTACGGAAAATGATAAACAGGAACACTTGGAAACTCCAGGGCAGAAGTTGAGTCTGTAGACCTCTATGTATTACCATGTATCACATATAATGAGTCAATGCCTGGGGAAAACTGTCTGATTGTCCCTATCTTTGTGGCAGCTCTGATAACAAGCGCAAGAAAAGACAGTGTTTTAACGATGAATACAGCGGTGGGGCCTCAGCTCCAGACAGTGACATTAGACAAGCCGCAAGGGAAGTTGTTTTGTAACCTTAGCTATGACAACTGAGAAGCTACAGCTGCAGCAGTACTTGACTTAGGTCTGGATCAGCCTTAGATTACACCGACTATATGCAACAAACACAGTTTTATTCATGCCTGGCTATTACTAAGAAGGTTCCCTGACTCCCTACCTTTTCCCTTAGAGAAAGAAAATCAGAAAGCATTTTTGCTCCAGCACTGCCTGGAGGATCTATAGCAACATGAACTTATTTATTACCCGTCACTTCTACGTGAACATTTCCTACTGTGTCAGACCAACCATTTATTATATCATTTCTCTCTGAGGTCTCAACATCATCCATCACCCTAGTCACCTACCCTGCTCCTGCTCCGGGCCTTTGCATTGCACGGGGATCAACCAGCGTGGACACTGGGGGCCTGGGCTGCTGCTGTTTTCCATTTCGTCACTCTTCCATTACCACTTGGTTTGCCTGGAGCTGCCAAAGTGTTGTTAAGGTTCGATGGGGCACCTTCTTTATGAGCATTCCCTACAAACATCCCTTTAATATAGGAGATGCCAACCTGCCTTTTTTGTAAACACCTCACCTCCTTCTTCCTTTAAGAAGAAACGAGTGGAGACTTCCTTCCCTGTTAAGAATCATGCAGCCTTCCTGCCCTCCCCTCCATGCACAGGTATGGACACCTTTAGCCTGAAGACTAGGATACATAGATTTTTACCTAACCTTTCTTAGTTGCTGCAGGGAAGAGGTGGGAGTGTAAGCAAAGGTGCAGTTGCCATCGTAGCAGCAAGGGAAAGATGGCTGAACTTGCCAGGAAAGTAATAAGGGAAACCCAGCATTAGATAGATCTAAGACAGATCTAGATTCAAGACAAAAATATTTAAATGTAATCACTTGCAGTGAGAGCATATTAATATTACCCTAGTGTGCCAGTGAAGTTTGTCAGTAACAAGTGAGGCAAGAACAAGAGGCACTGGACAGCAACAGACCCAGCTCCATGTGGGTAAGTCTTCCTCAGACCTCCCCAAAGGATGGGTCACGTAGTCCACTTGAGTACCTCTATGCCTCCAGTAAGATTATTCATGCATTCTTTTTCTATGTTTCCAATAATTTCCCCTCCCTCTTTTCGTTTTTAGTAGGTGCGAGTTTGTAAACAACACACAGCTGTAACTGTAAACAAACTTGTCTGGAAATTGCCTTTGTTCTGGGGAGCATCTGGTAAAAAAATCTGTCCCAGTCTTCTCTTCACAGTCTGTCTGCCAAACATCCTTTCTCCCTTGCTCTTTATCTCTAGACCCTGGTGAGGAGGGCACAGGCCATCATCAGACTTTCTGTGCCAGAAAGGGAAAGAAGTGTTCCTTTACAAATTCACAGAAGTGCAGGATTGTCAGTATATGACTGAGGGATACCTTGCTTGCATGCTTGGTTATCACCATCTTCACCAGCAGCGATGCAGGATCCTAACAGGGTCGCTTTTATGAGTAGCTAGCCCATGCTTTTGGATGCTACAGAAATCATATTCTCAAATGCATACATGTATATATATTCCTAGGGCGTAGGAAAAGGCAGATGTTTGTAACAGTTGAAGAAACAAAAAGGATTGTCTTCTTCGCTAGTTAGATGAGTATGTCATTAGAGTACATTATTTCCTTATCAAATTAAAACAACTCTGACCAGGTAATGTGTTTACAGTAACAGAGGGGATTCCTATACTTCTTAGAAACGTAACTGGATTTTCTCATAATATGTTGCAGTGACATTACAAGCTAAACGCTCAAGAAGTTACTAGAATGATGGGAGGGTAAGTTATGAGTATGATGTACTACATAATGTAATACAGGAACCCATAAACTCATAATGTCAGTTTCCTATGAAACTGATACATAACTTTAATTAAAAAAAGAATTGTGCAGATGCAGCAATGACTGCTTGACCTGCGTGGTTACGAAAAGTCAGTTGTAAAACTTATTTGGATGTGCCCTCTAATTTCCATCCAATATCAGTGATTTGTGTGCAAAGTAGGAGAAACATTTTATTCTCCTCAAACTTTTATAACTGGTCATTTTCTCATAATGGCTAAAAAAATAAATAAAACTTTTAATTAACGTGCTGTCCTGTCTCATGCATTTTCTAATGTAGTGTGTCCCCAGCATCGCTGGAGATCCACATGCTATTTTGTGCTTTCCTGGACATCCTACCTGGATGCAAGATCCTTTGTAAGGCGACAGACCCAGCTCTCCAGGGATGCAGACTGCTGCACCTCTCCTTAGCTGCCGAGTTTAGTGGCAGCGAAATCCGCTTTCATCTTGTATTTAAAAACTGGCACCAAATTTGCAAATGGCTTTTCTGTGAGCTGCACAGAGAGGCACTTTCAAAGTCACAAATCAGCAGCTTCCAAAGGGAGATGGCCACGTATTTTCCCTGTGCCTTTGGACATCTCCCTTCAGCAAAACACCAGCACTTGCATGGGAGTTCCTGCTCAGGCATGGCTGAAGTACTGGTTTGAGATGAAGCAAATTCTGCTTCACATACCAAAAAAGAGGAACAAAAACCGGGGTGGGTGGGTGGTGGGAGGCAGACAGGAAGCTGGAGAAAGGTTTGGCTGGAAGCATGAGTCAGGGTGTTACGAGATGTACGGGATTATCATAGTTTACATAGTGTCCTCATTGCCAAACAACCACGTCAAGTCCCCAGCACAGTGCTGGCCGTGGAGAGGTCATGAGCAGCAGGACAGTGTTACAGTAGCACAGTGTCCTCAGTCAGAGGTACCAGCCTGGGAAGGATCTCGCAGCCCCTCAAGATGTTGTGGTTCCTGCAGGAAAGAGCCTCCCGTCCACTCTGAGGCACAGCTCCCCATGCAGTTCTCACAAGTAGCACTAAGAAAAGGCAGTTTCTCTCTCTCTTGTCAAGACCATGTTCAAATTTTAATGGGACTCAACCAAAAACCTCTCCTGGAAAGAAATTTAGACCTGGACTGTGCCTGACACTTGTGACACCTGAGACTTGTGAAGATGAAGATTCCTCTTCAGTTCCATATTGTATTTATTTGGCCCAGATAGTGCTTATTTATTCCACAACTTCCAGAAAATTGTTTCACTGCTACCTGTAGATGGAAATAGTGAGGACAGCACTGATCCAAAGCATACCGAAGTCAAGGGATAGATTCCCACTCATTTTTAGTGTCTGTTGCATCAACCTAACTCCCCAGAGCGCTGCTGGGGCCATCATTGTGCCCTTGGTAGTGCTCTAATTCAGAGCAGAAATCACTGAATTACAAAGATGAGTCTCTTTTTTTATTTTTGCTTTTTTTCTTTATTTTAGAAGCAGCAGCATCATCTGGCTTCCAGGACACAGCAGACTGTCACACTGCAGACAGAGCTTGCTTGACTCCCTAAGCAAACCTGCCTTGCTCCGTCCCTGAGCGTGCATGTAGGCACCACGTGGGCGCATGCACACGTTGGTCAGCAGAAGTCACACTGCGGCGCATGGATCTCTTCTGATCTGCCTGACGGCCCTGCCTCTCCTCACAGTCAACAGAGATGGGTCACATAAAAGGAACAGGACAGTAGAAATGGTCCTGTGAAGCATTACAAGCCTTTCGGCTCCCCCTTCCTCTCTCCAGCCTCTATGCTAAGTAAACACCACCTAGACATTTTGTTGCTTTTACCAAAGAAGCTATTATGTTTTTTTTTAAAAAATAAATAAATAAAAAGGAGATGGGAGACCTTAAGATATTACCCCTAAGCAGACAGATCAGATACTTTTAGAGCAGAGCAGTAGCACTTCTGCCCTCCCCACAAGTGCAGTCAGCACATTCGATCTCTTTTTCTATGTGTCTCCCGTGTTTATTATTAAAACACGTCATCACCATCTAATCACCACTGGAATTGAAAGTAACTTTGCACAGGAGCATTCTAAAATTAGAGAACACCAATTAAAATTAACGCAAACACAAAGTGCTGTGCTGTAAAGAAAGCACGGCCAACAGATGAGCAAATGCAACCCATATCTGCTAATTTCACAGTGCCGATACTTGATTTTTAATTTTTTTTTTTTTTTTTTTTTTTGTGGTTCCCTCCTCTAAGAGCAGTGCCACAAAACCACCAGCCCAGGGCTCTGCTGAGACCTTCTTCTTACCCCATCCACGCAGCAGGATTAGTCCCATCCAGGAGCCTCCTGTCTTTCCACTCTGGAGGAGTCACGGTTTGCTTCTCCCTTGCAGCAGCCTTCGTGGGCGCTTGCCGCCTTGCTCCACGTCCCGCAGACAGCTGGGGCCAGCCTGAGGGGCCGAGGCATTGCGGCAATGGGACGCGGCCCTGCCTGATATAATGGGAAAGCTGGTGCCAGTGCCGGCATCGGTCCGGGCGGGATTCCAGCGCGGCGGCCGTCCCGCACCTGTCGCAGGGCACCAACCGGGACAATCAGCTGTGCGGCTAATATTAACCACCCGCGCCGCCAGGACCAGGGAAGCACAGCAGGGATGTGAGCATGATCCAGGCACAGAGCAGCTTGTAGGGAAAAAATTGTCCAGCTTGGCCTTTAGTTAAAAGGAAAACAAAAAAAAGAGTGACTATCCCACCAGACCAATAACCCGCATGGAAGCCCCAGAGCCCCACATGGTCCTTTCCTGTTCATCACATTAGTCTGCTTTTCTCTCCAGCAGTGGTTTTGGTCCTTCCAAAATTGCTGGTTGCAAATAGGAAAGGATATATTCATATTTACTGTCTCTGGTGCCTCAGCACTGACAACCTCAGGTCCAACAGCCGGAGAGAAACACCAGGCTGAGCCTCAGCCGTGCCGAGGGTGACGGTCACAACGATCGCACTACTTAGTGGTATGCTTTGATTTGTGGCTACTGGGAAAGCACCATGACAGACAGTGCTGTTGCATACAGCAAGAAGGTAAAATAAGCTAGTACTGTAAGTGACTCATAAAGACCAAAATCAAGAAAACCTTCCTGCCCAGCATAACCTGCAATGATAACATAGCATGTTAACATCCTGCTTAAAATAAAACACCCACAGAATTGGGCCACTTTTTTTTTTTTTTTTAAGGAATTTTTGCAGCACTTGATTTCCTCTGCTCCCTGGATATTGCAGGGGTCTCCAGGCACCAAGGGATGCGATGAAGGCATGCACTGCAGCAGTGATAAGCACCAGAGGGCAGCTTAAATACAAACGTGAGTTCCAACTCCAAATTCTCTGACCGAGCAGTTTACAGCAGATCTTCCACAGTCCTAGCTGTAAGCTTCTTTGATGCATCCATTTTGTTTCCATAAAACGACTATGTTCAAGATGAAAGGGATGGAAGGCAAGAGCTGCAAGGCCCTGCTTTCTGCAAGACCCATCTGGAGGGAACGGGACCCAATGGTGGCAGTGTTTGTGGAGAAATATAGGTGGGGAAACTCTCATACTGGGTTGTGAAAGGTGTAAAGTCTCGCTGCTGGCTTCGTGCTGGCTGGATTGTTATTTTAAACCCTGTCAGGGACCAGATGGTACCTTTAAAAAAAATGTGATTATAAGCTAAAATTTAAAAATACACCAGATGCATTTGTGAAACTGCAGGAGAATTAAAGGGACAAACACCAAAAGTAAACGTAGAGAGACCTTGGCTTCTGAAGAAGAAAGATGCTGCAGTCTGAAAAAGATAAAATGGAACTGGATGTTTCCATTTCTGCAAAACGTGGGAGGCTCCCTAGACAGCTAAATTAGAGAGAAAATATGAAACAGCTGAATCCCTTGTACCCCTCTTTGATCCCTGGGGAAAAGAAACTTGATTAATTTCCACAGCCAAGTGTTTCTTTTGATAGTAGTATATGGCTCACGCCAAGATCTGGGCAGGTTCTCTCCTTCCCTACTAACTGTATTGTTTGTTTACCCAATGAAATCCAGATGGGCTCACCAGACTGCAATAGCCAAATATTCTCTGCTCATTCCCTGACTAACTATTCGAGTCATTCAGTTTAAAAAAAAAAAAAAGTTTCAGTTTAGCCAGAACATCTATCTTTAGACTAAATCTTTAAAACAAATATTTAACATTTAAATTTTTCAAATAGCATTATTTGTAGATTTGGAAAATTCTCTTGTATTCTACAGCTTTTCAGAGAAAAGATGTCAGGTGATGAAAGCTATGTAATCCAGCCGACTAGAGAAAGGAATATTTCTCTTAAGGAGTGTAGATTCACATCCACTTCTTCCAACCCTTATAATACGTACCAAACTGGAACATGGGAAGCCTGCTTTGTCCTGATGTGACACAATCTGTTAAGTGACCAGGTGCAGATACTTATATAAACAAATAACTTTAATTGTTCTTTGCTTTGTTCAGTTTCTGTCAAAGGCATTAAGCTTACTGAGGAAGAAAATTACAGCTTTCCTTAAAAGAGGAAAGCACCAGACATCACTTTAGTGAGGGATGTTTGCAGCTGAGGCATGGGTTGCACGTTCATTTCAGGAAATGTGTGTCCTTAGCTAGACTTCTCATTGCAAATAATTCAAGATCAAGTGAAGACCAAATCTAGCTGCAAAGCTTGAGTACAGGTAAGAGGCTATCTCACCTCTGAGCATACTGGGATTTAGCGGTCTGCTTTGAGCTTGTATTATATATGGGACAATATGCCAGCATATGCCATTAGAAGGTAAGCGTGTGTCAGAACAAAAATTTGACATGCAAAGCCATATTCTCCAAAGGAGTTATAATAAACAACAGAGAGATTCAGGAAACTACTTATTTCTTTTTCAGTCTCAGCTTCCAGCCCTCTGCTTTTTGGTCTAGCAAGCCAACCACTCCTGCAGGCACGGTGTGTCCCCTTATGGCCACCATCTAGCTGTAATTCAAGAACCTGAGCACAGCTGGTATCATCATTCAATATTGCGCAAGCACTTACAACATGAAACAAGCCGCTCAGACTCTGGCATGAGGCTAGTGTTGGACCTGGATGTGCCTGCATGCAATTCCCACAGTTTTGGGCCCCTCAGTACAAGAAAGACGTTGAGGTGCTGGAGTGTGTCCAGAGAAGGGCAATGAAGCTGGTGAAGGGTCTAGAGAACAAGTCCTATGAGGAGCGGCTGAGGGAACTGGGATTGTTTAGTCTGGAGAAGAGGAGGCTGAGGGGAGACCCTATCGCTCTCTACAGCTACGTGAAAGGAGGTTGTAGTCAAGCAGATGTTGAACTCTTCTCCCAAGTAACTAGTGATGGGACAAGAAGAAATGGCCTCAAGTTGCATCAGGGGAGGTTTAGATTGGATATCAGGAAAAATTTCTTTACCAAAAGAGTGGTTAAGCATTGGAACAGGCTGCCCAGAAAGGTGGTGGAGTCGTCATCCCTAGAGGCATTCAAAAAACATGTAGACGTGGCACTCCATGGCCTGGTTTAGGGGGCATGGTGGTGTTGGTTGACAGTTGGACTTGATGATCTTAGAGGTCTTTTCCAACCTTAATGATTCCATGATTTTACCCTACTACTGAGTTTTCTCATGTATATGTTGATTTTTTTTTATGGTATCACAGATTTTTCTGGTGAGTGTACGGTCTCCCATGATGTTGTCAACCTAGCTTGCTGTGCACTATCACAACAATCAATATTACAATAATGAGAGGAAAAGCATTTTTTAGTCCAGCCCCTCCAACTGCTATACTTTGAAATGTACACCCAAGGATATGAGAGGACAAAAATAGATACAATCAGGTCCATAAGAGTTGGACACTCAAAAGCCACACTTAGCTTCTGCCTTGTTGTTGAGGTGCCTCCAGTTTTCACTACAACTATTCCAAATATCTGTAACTGGGTGTACTCAGTTGTACTTCGTCGCAGCAGTACTAAACAGCTGGGACTGTAGTTTATATTGAAGATTAGGCCAATCAAGGTCACAGCTTATGTCTCTCTCCTCTGTNCCCCCCGCCAAACACCAGGTGGTTAGATCTGTGACCCAGTGGGGGGGGTGGAGGTGGGGGGAGAATTAGGTTTCCTTCCCTGTCTAAAGGGAACTGAACCTAACAAGAGGCCCTACCCACCAAGCTACAGCTACAAAGCACTCTGAGGGAGATGGCTACAATTTCAAACTGTTGCTATTCTAGTAGAATAAATTCCTATGAATAAGGCAAAAGCAATATGCAAGTTTCCAGCCAGTTTGTATATACAAGGGAATATTCACGTATTTCCACAACAGGACTTTAACCTGGCAGAGTGCCTTAATAACTAGACTAGAGGTTTATTTTTGAACTGTCTGTCAGCCACCCTTTAATTACCCAAACAAAAATTTGAATGCGCATGGATCTATTCTCATCTTTGGTTACTAACAATTATCAAGCTTTTGTTCCATTTTCAATTTTTCAAGTATATCAGTTCATCTGAAAAATAGCAATACATGCAGTTCTCCATCAGGTGTGCAGAATGGTGCGTGTGATGTGCAGGGCTGTGTCGTGGGAGATAAGGCTGAGCAGTAGCTCCTCTGAACTGCTCGTGTCCTGAAGCAAGATTTCCAGAATGTCCTAGCTCCATTCCTACAGAAGTCTGTAATTATGCCATCTCTACCACTCTGGGGAAGGCTCAATTGATCATCAGGTTAACACAAAATTAATTCCAGGCCAAGCCTTATGTGACAGATTAGCTTAATAGTTTCTAAAATAACTCCTCAGGACTTTGCTGCACCTACTTGCAGAGAAGCAGCCCCTCACTATATCAGAGTGCAGTGCTGCACTGGGGGTAGTAGTTGTGAACACACAAAAGCAGGGATCTGACAGCATCCTCATGCTCCCTTCATTAGGGTTCAACATCTCCTACAACAGCAGAGGTCAAGGCAAGAGCCTAATCACAGAGTTGCATGGGCCTGTTACGGAGATATCTTAAAGAAATTTATATAGCATGAATTGAAGCAACTGAGAGAATCGTGGAAGGAAGACAAGCATATTCAAAACTACACTGTATATTTTACCTGCAGATGAAAGCACATCTCCCAAACAGCACAGAGGTAAAAGCTCCAATGCTTTTTGCTTGCAAGGCCAAATAGAAAAGGCATCTCTGAGTCATGCAAAAATACAGTGAAAAAAATATTTTAAGTCAGAAAAGGAGTTTAGGGAAGTGTAAGGCATGTCATCAGAGGAAATTCATATCATGCTATGCAGAGTATATTCAGATCCTAGACCAGGAACGCAATACGCTTTTAATTTTTACATACTTTTTGACAGGTCATCAACGCTGCATCAATGGCAGCAGGATTATTGGCAAAGGCAACTCCTGGTTCAGCCCTGTATTGGGTACTGCTTCACAGCAGCTCGTGTAACTCCCATGGTACATGTATCACCTTTTGGAAATCCCTGTGCTTGACAAAAACAAGCTTGTGCTGACCACAATAAGGTCTCTAAAATTTCCTAGTAATTAATACCACAGAATCATGATTGTGTGGGGCACACAAGACAAGAAAGCGAATGGGTACTTAGGAGGTAACACCGGATTGTGACCCGAATTGTAAATTGTGATGCGGCATGGCAGGAGAGATGATCCTGTGGCCTCACATCTTTGCTTTTCCAGACCAACACAGCTTTGCTGATTGCATCTCAGCCACCAGGGACTTGTGCAACTTCTGCTGTTTGACAAGAATCTAGCTGTGCCGATGAGCTGACAAATCCAAAATGCCTCCCGCCCCCAGCCCCTGCTGTGTGCCAAATTGCTATGTGTGCGCTTGTGCACCACTTAGGATCCATCTTCAGTAGTTGCCAAGAATGCCCCCCTCCCAGTCTCTCCAGCAGAAAGAAGCAACCAAAGAGAGGGATTGTGCTGTGCACTTAGAAAGCCAACTTTTATTTTTAGAGACGTGAAGCAGTGCTCAAGCACAGCTTGTTTTCACCCCAAACAGAAAAGATTGCTCCCAAAAAGAAAAAATTAAAAATTTAAAAAACAAAACAAAAAAAATCAGATGGCAGCTCAGCATTAGACAGGTCCCTAAAAATGTCCTGAATGATGCAAGAGCCTAGCTGAAGCAACAGGGAGAATTAAGAAGTCCTAATGAGCAGAGATCAAGGCACACATAGCCCCCTTGCAGGTGCGTAAGCAGCCGTTCCCATGCACCCCTGCAGCCCAAGGAGTGCTTCCATCCAGCCTGCTTACTCTGCACTGGACCGTTCACAAAGCAGCTCGCCCAGAAAACAGGCAGGCAGGCAGGCTGCTGCAGCAGAGGTTTTGGGAAAGACCACTTGGTTTAACTCACTACAGGTGCCGTGATGCTATCCCAGATTGCCATTTAGACCTGGATTTAGTGAGCGTTGCAGTTTTGTGAGGAGGAGGAGGAAGTGTGCTGAATTGCACCAGCAGAAGAAAAGAAGAGGCAGCAGAGACAAGCAGAGGGAGTAGGAAGAACAAGTGTGGCACAGGAGCTCAGTGCAAGATGCTGGCCTCAACACTTGAGCAATACAAGCTGCCAGCAAAGCCAAAGGGTCAAAGGATGAGGCACTAGTGATTAGAGATTAACAAGAAAAGTTACATCTGAAATATGCCTGGTAGGAAACAGGATTGTATCATCGTTATATGAGTACATTTATCTGTCGCTTTTACATATACGTTCTTCTGCTTGACACGAAGGAACACGTGCAAAAAGAAGCTATTCTGACTGAGTTAAAAAATACTTCAAGGCAAACCTAGTTCAATCCTAGTTAATTCTCAGTCTCTCAGAAAAACACGTTTGAGTGGTTTCAGGGATGATTTGGGGAAACCTTGAGACTTTTCTCTCTCTTCTTAAAAGCACACGGACTTGAAAACACCACTAAAAAAGGAACACATCTCTCTCCAATTGCTCTTCAGACGTCCATATACTGCAATAGTCTCCTTCTTCATTCCTCTTTTGGTAACACAGAATGAGTTTTCCTAGGTCATGAGGGGAGAGGTGACACTGAAGCCTAGCAGGGTAGCAAGAAGTCAGTTCCTCTGCAGAGGTGGGCCCCTGCACAGCATGATCATTTGACAGAACACGCAGGTGAAATGCCAGTCATCAGAGGTCCAGCTTTGAAGGGCAACTTTAATTTCCAGTGCCTTTGTTGGGCTGCTGTCTGGCACAAATGAAGCAGAGCGTCAGGAGCTTGTTAAGGATGCTTGACTAGATGCATCATTATGGCTAGTACAGCAATTCCTCTATTTATAAGCAAGATGTATTTTCCTGAAATATAACCACTTCCAATTTGTTTTCTTTTCTCCTCATTCCTAACCAGCAGAAAAGTAAGACCTGCAATGAAATGAGCAAGTCCATCTTTGGATGGCAAGGCAGGCTGGACTAGACCTCTTCACTGCCAGGAACCTTAAAAACAGCCTAGGTTCACGTTTGGAGGAATCCTTTGGAATTTTTAACCTCTCATTTGTGAAACGATACTACCCACAAGTTTATCACTGTCAGAAGCTATTAGCAAGTACAAATATCTTCCAGATGAAAAGCCTTTACATTTTCTCTTTAAAAATGCCAGTGGTTTTATATTCTTAGTGTTCACGTTCATGTGTTGTTTAGCAACAGCATTTCCAGCCGCACTGAAAATTTCTTCACAATACAGGGAGGAGAGCAACTTCAAGGCAGCATTACCAGCCAGGCAAGCCATAATTATATTTCACTCTCAGCTCCCCTTCCACCCCAAAATTATGTGTGAGGCTCATCCTATGCTACTCCCAGATCCACCCTTAGCATCACTTACCAGGGCCAACTCACATTTTACCACTGAGTTCCTCTCTTAGGAAGCTTCCTACATCCAAGCAAGAAACAGAGCAAACAAAGATTATCACTAACTCCAATCCCTGTTTCTGATCTATCACAATCATCTCCCACTCATTAGTGTGACTGCCTCCAGTTTTGGATAGAATAAGACATCCTTGTCTCTCTAAGAAAATCAGTTTCCCCAACTCATGGCACTTATTCTGTCACATGTTTATTTATGGATTGATTTGTTATAGTGGATAACAAATCGTTGCCCTACCCCCATCTATATCTGTCACTAGTCAGCTTAACTAGCAAGACTAACACTGAACTGGACAAACATATATTAATCTCCTGATTAGTCTCCAGCCTGGAATACATCATTGCTGTCATTCTGGTATTCATATCTCATGGCCAGTGATTCCTTACATGGAATCAGAGCATCTACTTAAATAGTCCTGTATTCTCCTGGAAGTTGGCAGCACAAATATAATAAAGTTTATAGTCATCCTCCTGAAGCTGGTTTTATTAGTGACTATTTTTGTGAAAGTCAGTTCCGAAGGCTGTGATTTAACCACTGAAATCATAAGAAAGAGGAGAAACATGAGGAGTGTCATGCTGCCCAACTGACCATGCTCTCTCTCAGATGTTATTAGCTTGTAGAGCAGCAGCACTGTATTACGGCTTTCTTTCTCAGCAGCTCTGTATAATTTTTTGAGGTTGGCACTGCACAAAAAGCACGGCCCAAAAGATATCCTGAAAGCTTGGCTCAAGTATGTAGAAACAGATTTTTATTTTCCTTTTTTTTTTTTTTTTTCATTCTCAAGTTTGCATAACAAAATATTTATGCAAAAATGCTCACTGTTAAAAACACGGTTCTAAAGATTTTCAGAAGAGTTAAAAGGGGAGTAAAGTTGACCAATGCCGGACTACTTTCAATGACAGCACTTTTGGTCTCCATCCCCAGAGTTTCAAAAATCAGACACAACAAGTGTTACATTGTCTGCTCTCAACAGTAGAGACCCATCTGGCAAGTCAGCCTGATTTGTTAAAACAAGATCATGGACCATATTGTGTCATCTCTTTTTATGCAAACCAACCCCCTCCATCTAAATTTCAGTGGCAATGGGAAGGGAGTTCAGCTCTAAAACTGATAGCAGGATACGGTCTGTGGGGTTCTGCATAATGCCTGAAGGTTATCCAAATGGGAAAAATTCAGACAAATCTACAAGGAAACTGGCAGCACAGATAAGAAGTTTTTGTTTCCTAATGCATGACTAGACATTTTAGAAGCTGCTAGTGATTAAAGAAAAAACAACCAACCCCCAAAAATTCCACCCATCTTGCCCCCCATTAGGTCCCCTTCCCCTACAAGCTGGCTCAGCCATACATTTGCTGTGTCAGGGAAAGGGACTGTTTAGAGCAAACAGTGGACAGTCAACAGCAGGTTCTGACCCCCTTTTTGTCTTCTTAGACTTCCTGAGACATGAATGAAAGATGCCAGTCATAGTTGGGACAGTAAAAGTGTGGAAAGTGTTCTGATAAGGGTAGATGTTGTTCTGTCTCTTTCTTTCAAGAAGTCTGTGAGTTGCACTGAAGCACACCTTGGCATTTTTTAATAAATAAAGATGAGATTTAGGGTTGGCATGAGGAATTGGGATTGTCCTTTTTGTGTGCATGTGGCAGCCTGGAGTGGTGTGGGGAGCAGTGCCGCGGGGAGGCCACACTCGCCTCACAGCCGCAGTGCAGGGAACAAGCTCTAGACGTGAGTGTGAACACATTTCTGCAACTCGGACATAATGCACCTACGTTACATGACAGTGAAGCCATGTTTAAGAAAATAACTGCAATGCAAAACAAGTTATGCTTGTTATACTGCCTCTGGAAATACAGCAAAGCGCCGGCCAAGGGGGAGTGGAATAGAATGAGGCAGTCTGAAATGCCATGATGAAAAACAGAGGGAGCATGAACCCAAAAGCAAGACAGGGCCAGCCAAGGATGCTGCCCCTGCCAGCCACCTCAACTGCCTGGCAGATACTGTGCCATGCATTTCTGGCTGAGCATTTAGGAGAGAGGGCCATATCTCATTACAATTCCTGCCTGCAACTGTTTAGTAGAACCACCATGAAGACCTGGGATGGAGGATATACTGACGTTTTAGAAGTAAATAGCGAGCTCTTTATTAGAACAACACCTACTGTATAAGGGAAACAGAGGGCTAATAGATCATGGGCCACTATGGCAAGTGAAACCAGCACTCATCTTTTTAAATGAGAGACTATGAGTGATAATCACTCTTCCCCATATTATACTTCACTCCCCTTGGTCTTTAAATGACAGTAATAAAGCACTACTGCCCAGTTAGTAGTAGGTTTTTTGGTTGCTGAGCATTATCAATGTATTGGTACATATTTGTATTCTTTAATACTTTTTAAACACTACAATATCAATTTTTTTGACATCCTTTCATGGCAGAGCCACAATGGATGAACTTTTAGTTTAAAATGGATGGTAGTGGGGAAAGAGAACAGAATGCAGAACATGAGGCAATTGTGTAGCCTGACAATTTATAACACTACCTGCCTTCTGCTGCCTGGTTATTTATGGCTGGGTGGGGAGATAAAGGAAAGAAGGATAGTTGCAGGGAGGACAGCTTAATTTAAAACATTGTCACTTGCTCCAGCTAAAGTCAGGAGTCAGGTTCTCAATATATGTAACAGGTGCACTGCCTCTGAGCAGATCCACTAATAACAAAATCAATTTAAAATAAAGCGTTCCTAAAAGAAAGATGAATGAAGAGGGGAAAAAAAAAAATCAGAATGCTCTTTAAGTGTGGACCATGACATTTCAGCTGGGTACTGCTGGCCACCAAGACACAAATTAAAAGCACCCCCAGTTTCCAGCTCCATGGCAGAGCAGGGGTTAGGTATCCAGGCTTTCCTGAGTGTCCTCTCACAGTAAACACGTCTTCTAACTTCCCATGTTAAGAGTCTGTGCCCAGCATTATGTGTTCATATTCCATACCTGGACTCAGATCAAGGCTTCAGCCTGCTGGGTCTACCTCAAAAACCATCCAGCAACACAAGTGGGAACGGCTGAAGGCAGCAGGGTGCTTCTAGGATCACCCAGCAGACAGGCAACACAGCCAGTTACAGACCACCTCTCCGTCGGGTTTACAACACACCAAGCCAAAATTCTCCAATGATAGAAAGCAATTACACCTTAAACCTGGGGCTTAGTGAGAATAAAGGCATATCATTGTTTGGATCCAATTATGTGAAATACAGATCACCCAGATTTGCTTTTTTATCTTTTTCTGTCCTTTCCCTCTCCACACCCACTTACCAATTCTTACGCTAGTTGGCTAGGCATAGCTATGCCCTCGGCTACAATAGTTTGCAAAGTGTTTTAATGCTTTAAAGTATGAATGTTTATGTATTGTCCACCCCCAAATGCACACAAACAGATCAAAACTGACATTGATTATGAATCTAACATGGGAAACATCACCACCTCCATTTCAGAAAAAAAAAAAAAAAATGCCGTATCTTCCCTGGCTACCTGCTCTCTTTATGGATGGTAAGAATTCATAAAATCTGCTTACACTAACATAAAAAAATGAGAATGTAAAAGAACTATGTAAAACATCCACTGAATGCAGGCAGATTTTGCTCAGTTCTTCATTGGCATTAATATCAGTCAAGTTCATCTGGGCTGAAGTGAGCTGAGTTACGCTAATGTAAAAAGAAAAGCAGTCCCATTGCTTTTAACTTGGGCCCTGGCCGCACAGCCATCCATCTTTTGGAAAGGAAAAGGAACGGGCACTCAGTCATGGTCCAGACTGTTATAAAGGTAATAAAAGTGCTGCAAGCTCAAAACCAGAATTCATAAATCCACCATGCATGTACGTTTGGAGCTTTCAGTTTCACATCAGATCTCAACAAAAACGGAAAAAGCCACAGCATCAGTACTGCCATAAGAACAGAAAGCTTCTAAATAAAAAAAAAAAAAAAAAAAAAAAAAAAAAACAAAACCAAAACTGTTCCTACCAAGCACATTGTCATGACAATAAGCAATGACAACACAGCAAGAATCCACCGTCACCAAAAGTGTTCTCAAAATAAAGCGTAGCAACAGATTAACTTGCAGGTTAAAGACTGTCATGAGATCAGGCAATATTACTGCATGACTCTGTCCTACTGACAAGGGTTATAACCAGAACAGAAAGTGATGTGGATGATACCCACATGAACAGCATCAATAGCTGAGGAAAGAATTATTTCTGCAACTGGTGAAAACCAGCAAAGCAGCACTCTGCTGATTTATTAGTGCAGAGCAATAATGGGATTATATCCTTATCCTATCTTATTGTAATAGAAACAGCTCTTATGCTGACCAAATAATATTTAGATAGGACATAACAACTTCCAGCATTCTGGGAATGTCGGTTTTTTGGTTTGTTTTTCCAAATAAACATCACACTCAAAAAAAGAAGAGAAAGCGTAAATATAATTGAAATAATTTCACTTTTATCCTCTGTTTTTGGACTTTGTTTCCATTGCTTGTTTAAACGCTTGCTTCCTATGTTTTCTCTTGAATTTTATTAGGATTATTTTCCAAAGATCTCTCAGAGGAATACTTACTCTTCTGCCTGCGACTGGAGTTACTAACACCCAGCCCCCTGGCAGTAACTCAGCCAAAGGACCACAGCCCTTTTCAGAGGGCTCTGGTGCCGATTCATTTGGGTATCAGCTACCACCCCTGCCTTACTATGCACATGCAGCCAAAGGAGGCTGCAGGCAAGCTGTATCTGCTACAGGACCCTGAAACTCTTCTTCCTATACTGGTTATGATTTTGAAATATGCAGAACTGCCTCTCTCCTCCTCTAACTGCAAGCTTTCTTTTACTTCTGCCATCCTCTCCTCCCTATCTCTCCCCTACTCCTCTCTGGTTTTTTGAGTGATTTTATTTCTCACTAAATGCCCCCTCCACCACTCTGTTCAACAGTATCACTCACTGCATTTGCGGGATCTCACTACAATTTTACAACAGTACACTTGACAGGATAGTCACAAGTTACATTGTTAGCTAGTACTCCAAACACCTTAGAAACATGGCCAATCCATCTGTCAGCAGAGCAGGGACCCAGGACCTTCATAACGTTTAAGCATGAAAACCACTACAGATATAGCAGAATAGCATGTCAGGTGGGACCCCAAGGGGTTAAAAGTAGAAAATCTCAACTATTTAAATACATCTTGCTATAAACTGCATGAACACCTTTTTTTTTTTGACACTTGTTTTTTTAAAAATATATTTCTGTTTTGACATCCCAGTTCTGAGCATATTTCACTCCTGCCAACCCACTGTTTGTGTTTTGAATAACTCAGAACAGACGAAGCGCTGGTCCAGAGACAAGAAATCCTCCAAACATCTGTCAACCACTTCAGCCCTGATAGCTGAAAGCAAACTCTGCCAGTAGCTCTGCCCATCCTGCTGCACTCGGAAGCTGCCGGAGCTGTTAATATGCCTTCACAGCCGGCCAGGCAGCGGAGGATAAGGGAAACAGCACAACTTGAAGCCGCAGTTGTATAGCAGTGGTCTGAGGCTCCCTGGGATGTGCGGCGTGGGGCAGGGGGAACATTATGGGTAATAAAGGGTCCTGACAGTCCTACAGTGGCACTGAAAAGCAGAGGTGTCGAGCATTCTGTATCACAGGTAGGGGCTGGGAGAGGAGAAAAGAAAGAAAATTCATCCTCACACAGAAAGCACACTTGTGATTTAGCGGTGATTTTAACGAGACCAAAGGCTTTACACTGGCAATCTGCACAGATCCTTTACCATGGCCCGTCGAGGGTCTCACTCCCTCCAAACCAACCCATAAGCCCTCATGGGATGAGAAAAGGCTAGGTGAAAACAGAGACTAGAAAACTAACGAGGAAAGGGAAAGTATCTAGAGTTGAAAAATGGATGGAGAGGGCCCATGTGGATGACAGTGAGAAGAGCACCCTGGCATGTCCCATGCTGGTCTCCAGGGAGTTGGTGGACCCTGCCCAGTGGTGCTGTGCCTGGGGCATGGGGTGAGGAGGGAGCGAAAGCAGGGCTCATGGTGCTTGGGATCTCCCTCTCAGGCTGCCTCCTCCTGGTGCGGTGGATGGCCACTGTGGGCAAGGCCAGGAGGAGCTGGAGGAGGAGGTTCTGTGGCTTGGTGAGCCCTAGGGCAGGCTTTTCCACAGGGAATGAGATCCTGAGCTGGGGACCTGCATGCAGGGACTCATATTTAGGGAGCTGAACATGGCACCACAACCTACTGTACAATCCCCATTTAACAAGTTTTTGTACCCATCTCTTTAGCCTAAGATTCTCTACAGTCTTTGAGGTTGTACTCCGAAGACAAAACCCTGCTCCAGGGCTCACAGGGCAGATGTCCAGCCCTGGCGCACTCTCCTTCCTAGATGTGCAAAATCACCAGTGACGTCTGGAGCACATCATTTCCAAAAAGCATGCTGCTCCTAGATGCCAAGAAACAGGGCTCAGGGTCAGCCTTTAGCTAGATAGGTTTAAAGCTTTGCCATACTATTCTTTTAAATCAGCAACGCCCTATGCAGTGGCAAATCTGTTTAGCATCTAAAACTCACGAGTATCAGTTTAAGAATCACAGCTAAGCTCAGTATTTCTGGTTGACCCAATGGGTCCCACCACTGCTCACCTTCTTTCCCTACATGCCAAGACTGCTTGGTGACATCAGCAGGGGTCCATGTCCACACACACACAGAGGCTTCAAAAATTCACCTATAAGTATTAACGTAATGTGTCTGTATATATCAGTAACCTTTTCTCATGTATACCCAATGCCAAGAAACCACATATAAAGACCAGGAGGTATGTAGACATTCAGTGAAGGCATAGGTTTCTGCAGATGAGGCTAATGACACTGTCATATGACTCCCGTGCCTGTGTTGCAGGGTTAACGCAGCAGGCAGGGATCCTGACATGAACTCATCAAATGGCATTTCTTACTGAAAGAGGGTGGACAGCAGTCCCCTCCTTGTCCTTAGGACAAAACGGACTTTGCTTTCTCTTCCAGGCATTGTATTTTGACATCAATTCTCCATCAGAAGGAAAGCCTCCAGAAGGTTTCCTGGCCTTTCAGGAAATGCTAAGGCCTTTAGTGTTGCCTGTGAATATGACAGATACAGTCAATATAGTCACAAAGCAACGATAAGAGAAAGAGAACCTTGAAAAACCATTTAGAGTTACAGCCTTGGAAAAAATAGTGTGAGCAGGATAGAGAATGTTTTCCTGAGCGGCAAAGTCATTCCCAAGTCCTTTAGCTGCGTTTGTTTGCTTGTTTGTTCACAGGAACAGCTAAGGTGTCTCACTGAGTGAAACACATCATGTCCCTGGAGATGGCGGCACTATCCGATTCCTGTTGCTGTCTCAAGAAGTGGGACAGCAGAGAGCAGCAGGAGACATGGATAAAATAATGACACTCAATATTTAAATTAACTGGCAATCTGAAATTAATGAGTAGTGCTGCAACCACATTAGGCTTGGAAAGAAGAGACAGACTTCAACTTTTATCATCTGTAACTAACACTGTTTTATCTAGTCACTTCTGCACCTTAGTTATGATAGAAATTTAAACAAAAAATCTGCACAGAAATGAAACGATGAAATGGTATTTCTATGTGCAAAACAGTTCAGTTATTTAGGGCAATTAAAATAATATATTAAAATAACTTGAAAAGGGAGCAGCGCAGCTTCATCAAGCAAAAGCCTAAACTTTGATAAAAGTAAATAGAATATTCTGCAGTGAAGTTAGACTGAGAAAAACATACACAATTGAAAACTAAAAAGAGATCCTGGAATTAAATGTCTATTTTAAAAGTTACTAATAGTTAGAAGGTTGTTTTGCTTGGTTTCTTAAGTTAAGTAAGCACGTCTCAATCTTTGTGAAAGGAAAACCAAATTAAAACATAGCTGTTTCTTTGTTGAATTATTTTAACTAATGGAAGAAACTGGGCCAGGGTGTCAGGGTGACACTGAACCAACTGTATTTTGGGAAGAAGTAATAATCCAGAGTGTAAAGCATCATGATAAAGAAGGAGCTGAATTCTACTCTTGGCTCTACCCCAGACTCCTCGTGTGACCTTAAATAGGGCATACTCTTTGTGCCTCAGTTTCCCCAGCTGTACAGTAGGAAAGATAAAACTTTGATTCTGTAAAGCGCTCAGGCTTATGAATGCAGATTTCAACGTTAAGCTCAGCGCTTCCTGAACCCAAATAGCTTCTGTTTTCCAAAGTGGAAGCTGTTGGTGTGTGGGAAGAATAGCACTGGGCTCTGAAAGACCTGTGTGAGCTCACATTCAGTTTTCAAGCACCCTTTGCTCAGGTAACCAGGGTGCAAGCTACCTCTGACTTGTATTTCATAAACAGAGATTACTCATATTTCTCAAGTAATTTTTTTTTTTCACCCCTGAAAGAGCCACTAACTTTCCCTTATAGGGACTAACTCTTTGGTCCTCTTCTGTTTTGGAGATTTAGCTTGCTACGTGTGGTACAAATTAGATGCAGTTTGCTCCTCTTAGCCGCAGCTTTGAAAACAGCGGTTGGACTGCTGCAGCTTGTTGTGGAATCAAAATGCAGATCAGCCACGTGGCTTATCACAACTTGTAATGCTATCTCTTCAATGTGCTACAACCATCTAAAACACCTACTGCTCACATCTGTCAAGGCTTTCATGTATATATGAATATATGTATGCACACACAGACATATACACGTATATATATCTACCACCATTCATATATTGTCTAAACTAGAATTCTTAATAGAGGTATTCAGCAAAGGGTGAATGGGTCATAGAGGTCCTTTAAAACATGGCTAAGTAAGACCTGTGATGAACCTCTCTATTCATGACTAGCTTAAAAACCAAGACCCACTTGGCTGCCAGGTTCTCACAGACTGAGCCATCCAACCCAGGGCAGCAATGAAAGGCACGATGGGCACACGGCCCTCACAGAGCAGCTGCTCCCTGACACAGGTTACAACAAGCATATTCCATCCTATATACTGCTGGGCAAATCTCAGCCTGAAAGAGAAACCCAGATATCTTTGCTATTAAATACCTCCAGTATTTAAAGAGAAAACAAAAGGGTATGGGGAGCTGGTCAAAGTGGTGGTTGAGGATACAGCTGAGTAACTCCAGTCATCCTTGCAGATGTCATTAGATGTGTAACACTAGGCAGACATATAAATAAGAGGAAGTTTAGTTGTCTATTTTTTAAGACATGAGAGATGTCTTAAAATGTTCCTAAATTCAATGCCTCTCACAGGCACAGATCTCAATTTTGACCATGGGCAAACGGTGGACAAAAAGCCTATCTGCAAAGTATCTTCTCTATTTACCCTGAAAAAGAACTTATATTGAACTGGTGGTGAGCTCCTCGGATGGAGATGTTTAGGTCTTCATAACAGAAAGACAGCCTTGGAATGAAAGTATTAAGTCAGCAAAACCCATTGACTTGAGCATGGGAAACCATTTGATTCCTGGACCTCTGTTGCAAAAGAGACTGCCTGGCAATCATCAGCACCCCAAAAACTCGCTCTTGCTTTTTCATCCCTTTGCATCTTGCTGCTCTCCGCTGATGTTGCACAGCAACTCACATATGCAGGAATATTTATTATCCAAGTTCTTTTATTGTCACTGTTTTTTTCTTGCCCGATTACTACTTTGCTTTCACTAGCTGAGGTGCTTGAGACCTCCCAGAGGCTCACTGCAGCATGCACCTGTCAGCTCCCTGGCCTGCCATTTTTTGGACATACTCTAAGAGAGACTTTACGTGGGCATCTGGATAAATATAATTCTTTCCTCACCTCTGGGAAAGAGGGAGTATTCCTTGGGCCATCTGTGGGAAATGAAGGGTGCATGGCATTTCAAGCAGAAGAGAAGTCTTTGTGTAAAGAATAGCGCTCTGGGAAATGAGAATGCTAGAAACTATTCATCCAGTGGCACTAGAAGTATGCACGTTTATGTATACAATCAGTTTACAGGAACATTAAGTCATTCACTGTATTATTTTTCATGTGAAACTTCACTGTTGCACATTATGCTCTATATTCCTGCAAGTAGTTTATGATAGGATGAGAATTACTTTAGGCAGACATTCAGCAGGAAAAGCAGAAAACATACCATTGTTTCAGATCTCGATTATGCAGATCGGCTTCACTTGTAAGGATATTAACTCTATGCCACAGCTGTGGGGACTAAAATTACAGAACAATCGATATTTTGAAAACTTTGAAAGTCTGCCAAAGGAGAAAATTACATGATTGAACAACAGCTTTTATAGAGTCAAAGTGAAATATTTCACTAATGAATTTGTTTAGTGTTTTGTTTAAAAATTTAATCGGTGAGTTTATTCTGATATACCCAACAATTTGTCCAACCACATACAGTTTAGAAATTCCTGTTAAATAAAGAACAAATGAAAAAAAGTCACTGCTCATTTTCTAGGCCTAACACACAAAGCAACCTTTTACTGAATGTTTTAAAATGTTCTTTTAACATTTTTCTGATCATTTTGAGTTCTGTAATACATCTGATCTGAGAAAAAAAAAAGGCACAAGACACATCCCATACCATGTTTTAACCCAGACACAAGGAGGAAGCCTTAGGAAAAAGTAGAATCAAAAGTGTAAAAACTACTTTGAATATTTTTGAAGGATTTAGGTTCCTTACAGATTCCATCTATTATGAAAATAACTGTTACTAATAGCCCCAGGACTGTGCCTTGGTATGGTAAGAAATTTCTATGCTTCAATACCCTCAAAAGGACGTCAGCAAGATAGGACCACTGGTGACGAGCAGTTAGAGAAGAGCAGCCAGATGAAAAGCGGTCCATAAGCCCATCCCCAGACACTGTGGGGACTGAGCAATCACCAACAACCCAGAAGCTACAGAGATGCAACTCGATAAGAGTTTCAGTAAACTGGCTTCCAGGTATCAAATCTGCTGATATAGGTATGATTCACATTCATTATACTTGAATTATTCTGAGCCCCTCCAAACTGCTGCCTCGAATGTCACTTCCGTCAGCTCAGACACTCATTTTTAGCATTATTCCTTCACTTCCTCTGAACGGAACGACACAGTGAAATAAATGTTCTGCATCCAGTGTATTCAGGTTACAAAAGTAACTGACGCCAGCAAGGCTGGTCATATAAATTCACCACGAGATTGCTTTGGAACAGACCTGTACTAAAGAATTCAATAGCTAGGTAATTGCTTTATGCCAGCAAAGGGAAGAGAGAAGGAAATAATTATATTATTTCTTTTTCCATCACCACTTCTCCTCTCGGAAGGAAGATAGGAAGTTCCAGCTGTTCATGGAAACACAGAAATTATGCAAAAGTAGTGTCATATTTTATAAAACGGAGCAGTTGTCAAGTCGTATCATTCAGTTATTCATTATTGCAGCTACCATAAGCAGAAGCCAGCACTTTACAATCCAGGACAGCCATGCTTTCTTTGCTGCTTAATACTACAGGCAGTGCCTCATACCATAAACCTACCATTCATTATAAGGAACAACTGACAGCTTCTTCCCCTGAGGAGGCCAAGATTACTTAAGTCTGAAATGCCATACCCTGTCACCACAGGTGTACAGGAAAGAAGCTCATTTACTGAGAGGCTTGGTAATACATAAAAATAGCCACTGTCCAAAGTTGATAATCAGAAAAAAAAACCCCCCCTAATTCAACCAAAAAGGTTTGAGGCTCAGCTGATAAAAAGTTAATAATTCTCCATTTGTTTCATTGGGGATATACTATTTGAGACCTTCATAAGATAAATTACGTTATGCATAGCTTGCAGATGGTTTAGCATGCGGGCTCTATAGCCACAGAAAAGCATTTATAGGATGCTCTTGCTGTGTTGTTGCCAGTCTCTCCTCTTGTATAGCCGTGATTGAAATACAGCACGTGGCACAGTGATGTAGGGATGCAAGAGGTCCAATGTACAGCAAGCATCTAAAATGACTGACTTCTGTTATACTAAGGTTTCACCTAGACCACTGAACTCAGTCTAATTATGTGCATTTATTCTTCATGCTAACAGATCACTTTAGTATAGCCCCTTTCAAGTGCTGGTGTCAAGCACATCATTTATAAGACAGAATTTGCTGAAAGAGAGGCAGGTTCATTACATAATGCCACGCTGTACGAGGAAGAAGTGAGGCTGGACCTGGAAATTCCTCCAGTAATGTATGCCG
Organism: Fregata magnificens; assembly: GCA_013389945.1. Lineage (NCBI taxonomy): Eukaryota > Metazoa > Chordata > Aves > Suliformes > Fregatidae > Fregata > Fregata magnificens. The sequence continues at coordinate 9,824 of WAAD01035875.1, read as the reverse complement.
CATTTTGTCTCAATTCAAGCTCTACTTGCTATTCTTCCCCCCGACACACACACACACACTCAGGGAAATGTCAAAAGTTTACAGAACACCTGTTTAGTTACCCACACTTTGTCCATTTTAAGTCAGAGCAGGAAAACATTTGCTGACCCAGACATATAAATTACATCATTACCTAATGAACTGTTGCAGAACTCATTTGAATGTAGCTGACTTTGTAAGGAGCATGAATCTTCCAGTGATTTAGACAGGAGTAGTTCAGGATAGACAATATTAATTTAGGGATGAGTCATTATGTTCAGTACCAGTCTGGGGCCTAATGATTTGATTCAAATTAATTTAAATCACTAGGGAGAAAAAATAATACTAAGATTATACATACGGCAGAATATCAAAACAACCTTTTCCAAGATCCAAAACACCTAGGGGCTTGTCATTCCTAGGCTAAAATTTTCTTTTTCACATTGTGTTGTACGTGCACAATCTTGCTCAAGTGCAATGGTGCACATGACATTGGTTAGATTCACTGCAGCCCCATAGTCCCTCTGAGGAAGAGAGGTCTGGGGTTCAGAAAGTTTTTATGCCAAATGGAGAAAGGTTTCTGCCACTCCCTGGTGCAGGTGATATTTCAGAGTAGGCAAAAAGAGAGAAAGGACTGGCAGAGAGAGTCAAATTCTAGCTGATCCCTGATGCTAGAGAAGGGAGGATTGGGGGGGAATAAAATAGGGATCAGAGTTACGTTTTTCTCTTTTTTGGCTAACATGGAGGAGAGCTTCTTTTAATACTTCACTGCGGAAACAGGAGAGCCTTGGGCTGCCTTCACATACATCAGGCCAAACAGACCCAAAACCTCTGGGATCTGCTACTCCAATATATTTGCTCCATTTACGCATTTGTGGAGAACTTGTGAAGTCCGCAAGTGAGATAAACCTTTCCATGCTAGCAAGCTGAACCAACGACAGCAGATTATGTATTTGCAGAGGTGGCCCTGTGTTAGGTAAACAGAAACAAAGTGCTGTTTAATACTTCTTTGTATTGTTTTATTCACTTCATCTCCTTCCATGCCTACCCTTGGGGCAAAGTCACCCATGTATTGGCATCCAGCAAACCAGGGAGGAGAGCAGGATCAAAGCAATGCGTTGGGTTTATACAGCATTCTGGGCAAGGGTCTATTTAACCCTTGTGAAACAACTACCATGAGCCATGTTATGCGATGCTCACTTATAGTACACGTTCAGTAGCAGGGCCTTTTTTTGTTGTTTGTTCCATATAGCACACATGCCTGGCTCTCAGTATGATACCTCCTACAGTGGAGTTGTTGTAGGAAAGGAGAATGTGAAGCAAGGGAAAAAACCCACAAAGTTGTTGAAGATAGAGCAGAGATACCTTCACAAATCTGCCTTCACCAGAAGTTGTTTGCCTCATGGAGGCTTTGATCCTAAGCTGCTGAAGGATACTTCATTCTCCTCTCCTTCAGAATACCTTGAGGGAGGATTACTTCTCTGTTTACCTTTTAAAAGATCATTGATAATAATTTGGATGGAGGTGCAATGGGGAAATTCTTTATGCTTCTGCTTTTGCAAATTACAAAGAAGCCTTTTAATTAGGAGCTTGCTCGCTTGCATTTTAAGTACAGGATTAAATGCATACCAAGTCAGTGAACTGGTGCCCTTGCACAGTGAGCCACATGGCCTGCCATGCTCCCGAATTCTTCAGTAACTGGTGACCTGATGATACAGGAGATACAGCCTTTGTTCCCCATGCCACAGCAAGCTGGACTCAAATCCCAAAATAACAAGATTAGGGGATGAAAATGAGCTGTAGCTATATAAACTGGACTGTAGAAAGCAATACAGGGTTGTGATCAACAGATCTGGTTTTGTTGCTGATTCTGTCAACAGGTTGGGGAAGGGGGAAATGACTCTAACTCAGTCACTTTCCTGCATCTCAGTTTCCCTCTCTATAAACTGGAGCTCATGATATTAATCTCCTTTGCAAAGTACTGATAAGAAGTCCCATATAAAATCTTTTCTGACTACATGTAAATAGGAGACAGAATTTAAGATTAGCCCACATTCAGGCTGCCCTGTGACCAAACGTAGCGTTTTAACAAAAGTCTCCAAAGATAAACACCCACAAAAGAAATTTATTGCAGCATATATTCCCCTACAAAAAGCTGACTTTGAAATGCTTGCTTACACTTCACTGACTGCATTGGCTCCTTCACTTGGGAAATCTGATTGTTACCACTAGCTCCGCTGCATGATTTTCAACCCTTCAGGTTCCTCCTTTGCTGCAACACGGTCAGCGCATCCAGCCTTAGCTTGTGCAATGTACAAACTGTTCGTGTATTTCACTGTATTCACCGAGGCTTCACAGCTCTGGTTGCAACTCTCATACAATTTCCCAGGAAAAGACAAATGACCTAAGCCTCAAACTCAGGGTCTGTCCACCTCCACACAAAAAAAATGCTACTGCACAAACACTGTCGGTGGCTGCATGATCCATGGCGCTTAGTCCAAGAGATTTCATAACCATCTGACTTTTGTTTTCAGCAGCCTATATCCAGTTCATTAGGAGAAGCCGGTAAATGTCAGCTCTACAAACAGGACAAAAAATGATTCAGTCCTCTCTATAGAATCTGTCTAATAAATTCAATAAGTGTCACTTTTGTGGAAGGGTCTATATACCTCAGCAGTAATTTGTCACCAAGAAACAGTTTCAGGGCGTTTCACAGTTGTGTGTCAGTGTTTATTTCAGGGCTTATCTTCAATGAACATTTCTTGCTAAGAGAAATTAATTCCTTGCATCTGTCACTATAGGAACAAAGCAAATGCACTTTATGTAGAAGGCCCATTATTCAGTACATTAGGCACTGATATGACAGTTCTCCTCATCCCACAGTTGCACACAATAATAAGTAACCTCACTTATCACTAAGATTTGCAAAATTTAATATTATGGGGGTAGGTACATACTTTCTTTTTTTATTTTTGGTAGTACTTTCAAATCTTTTAACCCTGATGAAAAAATCCCACCCCTCCAGTAAACGCTGCATCACCATTTCAATTCAGCATGACAGATTTAGGCAATTTGAAAAGCAATAGTAAGACCAAAAAAAAACCAACCAAAAAACCCCAAAAAGCAGAGGGTTTATTAAGGGGACAAGACTTCTAAACTACACTGAAGTATACTGGAAATGATTTGAAATGAGCAGATCTGTCTGCAGCATGACTTTTGCTCAGCTCTGACCTTTCAATCCTAGCCTGCCCTCGAATATAATGGCCTAAATAAATTCCAAATCAAGACAAGTTGTTGTGGACAACTTTCTATAGGAAATGATTAGGTATTAAAAATTCAGTAATAACACCTCAGGATGTCATTCAAAACAGGGGAGAGAAAGGAAATGCTAGAAATGCCAGGAAAGAAAAGCAGACAATGACTTGCTCATCTGATATTTGCTGCAACGAGGAAGAACGAGGGAGATTCACATACAGGAGCTTTTCCATCAACTGGAGGAAAATGCAAAACGTAGGAGGGGAAAAAAAATTATATTTGTTCTTTGTGATCTGAGTTACTGGTTTCCTGAAACACGACCATACTGTACAAACTGCTAGGTGATGAAATTAAACAGGCACAATAGCTACGTTATGCACTCTGACTATTTGGAAAAAATACGTATGCAGAGAACAGTCACTGAAATAAGAGAGGCAGTTCATTCTAGCTGCATGTTGCATTCGTTTTTCTCAGTGATGCCAGCAAATATATTAATTCTGAAAACCTGCTTGCTAATCATTTTAAGGAAACACTGGAGAAAACTCAATTGGGATGCATTTAAGCAGGCACCACAGGAAGCTCATTCTGGGACAAGCTTGCAGACCGTCAAAGAGTTATTTTCATCCAATTTGAGACAGAAAAAACATCACGTGACGCACAAGTCCAGTCAGAGCTAATCAACGTAACATAAATTGCAGATCATCACAGTGCAAAAGACCTCCTTTGTAATAAAGATAGCAGCTGCTAATGCTAGAAATGTGATGCGGAACAAGTTATTCTGCATGCCTCAGAATTAATGATGCCCATTTTCTTAAGGTGTCATACATTTGCATGTACTGCTGCCATACTTATCTTAACAGTTGTAACTTGTCTTCAGCGTCTACTGCACCTGGGCTATGCTGCCATTCCTTCTTTCCCTCCTCCATGTCCTTTAATCCCTCTGTTGTTCCCCAGATCTCTCCTACATCCCTCAGCTATCGATTATGCTTCAACATATCATGTTATGACCAGATTTGGACTTTGCTTGCGGGTGGCAGGCATAATGGTTTGGGTTTTTTTTTTTTCCCCTTTATTAGGCATTAATAAGACCTTTTCTTCTCCCTTGCCATCAAGTTTCACTCAATACATAGGAATCTATATTTGAGACATCCCTGCGTTTATTAACGTTAGGGAAAGATCAGCAAACAGGTTCAGGAAAAGCCCAATGGTGCTATTGTAAAACAAGGCTAAAATGAGCTAGAAAACCATCAGCGAGCTACGGCCATTTCTAACTTAATTCTTGGGTCAAAACAAGAAGTTGTAGTCAGTGAAAATTAATCTTGTATCACTAATTTCATCTCAATATTTGCAACCAGCCTCGACTTTGCAATATATATAGCTTAAACTGTTCCCCGGTGTTCATGAATTAAACCAGATAGGTTTTCCACTCATATAAGCTCTTGGAAGACCCCTAAAGTCATTCTGCCTCTTCTGCTCTCGGCAACCACTTTATGGCAGCCTGGGATGAAAACAGGTACCCTGCGCACCACAGCCCCTCTCCCAGCTCTGCCCCAAGGCCACACAGCCTTCACCTCAAGTGTTTACATGCAAGTGTCTTCAAATACCTCAATTTACCCACTTTAAACCAAATAAATAGCGTAAAGCAGCTCTAACACTCTTTGAGAAAAACAAACTCCTGAGAAATGTTGGGGTTTAATCAGTAATATTCCACTCATCTAGTTGAAATCTAATAGTTAAACATAACAGCCTATTAGCTGCAATTGCTTTTTTTTTTTTTTGTCACAACATTTTTCAATAATCTCTCTCTGCTCTGAATTACCAAAGGCCACTGAATGTTTCCTTAATGACTAGCATATGATCCCTGAAGCACTGTGCAGCTGTTTTTCTCACCCCTATTTAAATTTTTAAGAAATATTTGAACCTCTAAATGAAGGAGGAATTGCTCTGGTGTTTGCTGAGTTTCCACTGTTTTTTAGCAACCTCTATTTCTTTAGCTAGCTCCTGAGTCATTCCAGAAGTATCCTAGCAGCTCCAATGTCAGGAGTCCTTTGGACCACACAATCACAGTCGCAAAATAAGATGTTTTTCTATTTCCAGATGAGTTTCATCCACTCCAGGTTAAGGAACTGCTGCTATTTCCCCTTTGCCTTTATACTTTCTCATACATTCATATACATTTCTCAGTCCCTTGCCTCTCCGGTCCCACTACTCCACGAGCTCTTCAGCACAGGCTGCCTCTCTTCTCGCGCACCAGCCTCTCACCTGATGCACCGAGGAACCAACTCGGCTATTGTCTCGAGGTATTACTGCTACGTACACCACCCAAACACGTGCAGAGGCAGAAGTGCAATCAGTCGCATTTAGAGGAGAACTTTTGAAGAGCACGAAGAATACGGTGGCATTTTAGCTACTTGGAAACCAACATATTTTTAGCTTAATTTAATTGGATTTTTTTTTTTTTTAATGAATCTACTAGTTTTCAAGAGTCTGAAAGAAAAAGATTATTTTCCAAGCCAGTTGGAATATTTCTATTCATCACTTGAATTCATGTTTTCTTTGCTGGGTTAATATTTTGCCATTCTTAAGCGCTCTAAATTTCAAAACTCATTTGTCCCCCTCTCCAACTGCTGCCAAATGAGATTTCTAGTAGCTTAAAAATCCAGAAACAGGCTGTTGGTTCAACAATATTTTACTGTCTATTGTTTAAATCCAATTATTTAGTATCCCTGGAATAATGACAATGGATTTATACATATAGTGATCAATTTATATTTATCTCCTTGGACTTTGTTTTTTTCATAATCATCTTAGTGTTCAACAGTCACTGTCAAGCCATTATCCAGTCACAGGTTTATAACACATAATTTGATTAAACTTATTATAAAAACATTGAAAGGGTTTTTTTTTTCCATCATGCTTCACCAGAACAATGAAGAGATGCCATGCACAACAATTCCCTCCTCCACAACAATTCGCACAGAAACATTCTTTGTTTGCAAAGCTTCTTTGTTCTTTGTCCTGTGATGCTTAATTAAGGATATAATGGAGAATATTATAGTCATTTTAGAGTCATTTGGAAGTAATGATGCCCGAGACAAAGCATGGAGTTCTGTTTAACTCATCTCAGCATACAAGTGTCGGCAATAGCCTTTACGAATAGACCCTATTGCTACCACCATTTTCAGAAATAATTTGTAGTTCCCTTTGCCCCCCTCCCTAATAACTGCACTTTTAAATTTCTTGGGTACCATGCCTCTCATCAGGATAAAGCTGTGTTTTGTAAAAGCTTATCTTTCTCCCTTAATAAACAGCACACCTTGAAACCATTTTACATTGGCATAAAGTTTTCTTCCCAGAGGCACGTAACTCCTATTGCAGGTTGCATGCCACATCTATCAAGTTAGTCATGTGGATGGCAGAAACATGATAGCTGCTTATGCTGAATAAAGAAGATCTAGAGGTGAATCTCATCCAGGAATCAACCAGCTAATTTCCATGAAGAAACACTGCAGTTTTACAGGTTTTCAAGAGAAAGAGGTCTCACCACCTCAGTCTGGTGTTGAGGAAGACCAGGATGGGGTTGTGACTCAGCCACAAGGCATAGCTGTGTCAGACCATGCTGTGGTATGCAGAAACTGAAATAAGGATATGGCCACTATCAAGTTGCAGTCCCTGGCTGGCATCGGCATGGTTTGCTGGTGACAGGCTTACACATGGGTGTTTTGTCCAAGCTTGTTCTCCTGTTATATAGTCCCTGCCTTCCCCCCACCCCCTCAGGCTCTACTGAGGCTAAAAGGGGAACTATTTTTTATATGCATAGCCTTACTATAAAGGTTTCCAACACATATATATATTTTCCATTTAAAGCATGCTTTCATAAAGGGTAGTTGGACTGTCGTAAAATAATGAGTATTCTACAGAGAAACCATGCAGCACAGGTTGGCATGGGGGGAGATTAGGTACTTCTTCTAATGGAGATTTTAAATTTGTCTCAAACTCAATTTTATTAATGTTTTTAGCAATGTAAGGAGTCAGAATAAAAACCTTAAATTCTCAGTTAGAGCACCTTAAACATGCAAGTCTGCTCCCACAGATTTCTTCAGGAGAAGGAATCCTGGACTGAGGTGAGCCAGGCTACATGCTGGAACAATGAAAGACTGTCCACGCTCCAAAATATTTGCCTAAATCCAAGCAAGATGTCTCCAGTGTAGTTCATGTGTCACACTCATTTGGCTTCTCTATCGGAATTGGTAAATTTTGATGCATAAATCTGTGCACTGTGAGCTGGACTGTGGCCTTTAAACTCCTTTTTTTTCCCCAAGACAAGGCTGCCAGGCACATGGCAGCTAGTTTCACTCTCTTCCGACTAAAGGCAGGTCACAGTTGCAAGTTTTCTACTCCAAGAGTTAGTGTCTCTTGAAATCTTTTGTTAGTGAAATAGTACAACCCGTGGGCCTATTTGAAACCTTACTTCTAGAGAGACAGGTCAGATAAGGTGGAAAATTTCTCCAAATTCTTTTCCTCAGATAGGACACAACATTAAAAATATTAGTAAGTCAATGAAATCGGCAGGAAAACCTCCAGAGGAGCTTTTTCAGGTGAGCCCTTAAAAACCAAATTGGAGTGCTGTGCAAAAGTTAAAATGTAAAATTTATCTGGCACTCCCAAGCACAAGTGTCTAGATAAACATCTCCCAACCATCTGGTGATGCCAACTTGAGGCAAGCATGTGCCCAGCACAGCTAAGGTTCAAGGTGCATAAAGCAAAGGGAACAAATTTGATCACAACTCTGGCTGCTATACATTTTTCTACCTGCCCTTATTGATCATCTTTGAAACGCTCCCCCTCAAAGCAGGGCCATGTATTCATTTTTTGTTTTGATATATTTATTTATTCCTCCCCCCCCCGCCCCCAACTGGCATATTGCTTCTTAGGGTAAAGAAATAAAATAAAATTAATTTTGGAGCCATGCACTCCAGGGCACTTCACACTAAACGGTAGACACTACAGGCAACTAGATAGCACTAAGAGCACCTGAGGCAATTTCCTTTCCTATGTTTCTTCTCCATTGCCAGCTGGAGCCTGGGCTAAAAATAGCCTTGCCATGACAGAATAATGAATCCCAGCGATAAGTGTATTTCGCAGCAACGCAATAAGGTCATTATCTATGCATTAATGGATGAATGGAGTGGTAAAGGGAGGGAAACTGTTATTGGCTGGTACAATAAAAATGCAGAATGAGTGAAAGAAATGTGAACAAATGTTACTCAAAAGGGTCTGAAAATCATAGCCCGCTTTCCTGTTTATGTTAGTGTAGGAATAATTTACATGACATTAAAAATTGAAAATACTCATAAGCAATTCTTGGCTCTGTGAAATTATTCTGTTTTATCTATAGGCCATTGCAATAACTGTACCATATATCTGATAGTTAGAGTACCACTAACAGTAAAGGAAGCCTATTCCAAAGCTAATCTACCAAAAAAAGAAAAACAAAACAAAACAACCCCACACCAAACAAAAATCTCTAGAGGAACTCACCCAAATCCAAGCATTCTGAACCACTTGTTGCCCAAAGTATTTTCCCCCTTCAAAAGTTCAAATAAATAAAGAACAGTATACCTGCATTCTCATTTCCATGATCTGAGCTGAAACAGTAGATCTGCAGCTAGACACAGTTGATTTAGAGAGGGGATAAATTTAAGACTAAGACCACTCGTTTAAAAAAAAAAAAAAAAATTCTTGTTGTTGCTGCTGTAATACCCGATATCACTACACCCAAAAGAAATCAGTCTTTTTACCTGCCAGCCTGTTGATTATCATTATTTGACATAATTTGCCTACTGGCAGTTTAGCATTTCCCCTCTTTAGAGACCAGCTGATCATATCTTTCTTCATTGCCTTTAAGCACAGCACTAAGTCCAAGAAAGCACATTTTAATACTCATATTTAAAGCTGACCCTCATTTCTCTTTATTGAAGAAAAAGCAGACAGGTTTCCACTTGGGGAAAACATCCCCTTTCCACCTTGAAGATACTTCACATGACAGCGCCCGAGTAAGACAGGATACATGCCAAGGACCAAGAAAGCTGACGAGAATAGTTAATGAATGATATAGTTAGCCCAGCAGGTATAGAAGGGGAACTTGCACTAGAGCACTTGCAGGGAGCCCTTGACCCGGGAAAGCACGGAGCCTGCTAGGTTTGAATTGAGCTGCCTGCTTGGGCCCAGCAGCAAACCTTAATTGCTTGTTGTGCAACACCATCAGAATGCAGATTTGCTTGGTTAGAGCTTTTAACACAGCACAACTTCATGTCCAGGACTCCCGTGCATTAGCAGAGAAAAGCACAGCAATTAGGTCTTGCTTAGAAGTACAATACATAAAAAGCAGGAGAAAAACTTTTGAGGCAGACCAATTACAAGTAACGCACAATGTAATGACAATGCTTCAGACTAAAGAACAGACAACCCCTGATCCTGCAAGCATTTATTGACCTGCAACGACAAAGTATTGTCCTGTGACGACAAAGTGGAGTGCTTGTGGGTAAGGA
>WAAD01035874.1:5847-18870 GCA_013389945.1 Fregata magnificens | reverse complement strand
TTAATGGTGCTAAGAGTTAGTACACTAGCAGGGTATCCATAATGACAGAAGCAGTCCTTCCAAAACAAACTGGAGCCCAGTTCCCAGCACCTCCCTGGGCTGCTGCTCTGGGAGCTGATTGAATGCTGGATCAGCTGTCCATGTTTCAATTAAGTGCAAGTGAAGCAGGGTAAAGCTGAAGTAACTGCCAACAGAATGATTTGGGAAGGGGTCTGTGCCTCATGTGACCAGTGCAAACCCCAGCAGATGTGTCCCCATTTTGCAAGCACAGCGTTAATACATAGGCGTGCAACCCTATAGAGTATTACAAATGTGTGTCACACGGTGGTGCTGCTGTTCAGCAAACGCGAAACCTGTGCCACTATTGGCAAGAAGAGATACCTATCACTGCGCAAATATATCGATTCGTGCCTCTGTGTGTGTGTGTGTATCTTCAAACACTGCTTGAATTCTGATGTCTTGATTACAACATTTTTACTGCAGGTGTGCTACTCTAAACACTTTTCCTACTGTACACATATGCCATTGCACATCTCTGCTGTTGTATGTGTAGATGAATTAAATATAAATGTTGATCAGAGGCAAGTTCTTTGAGTTCCTTAATGCACTTTTCTTATGACAAGCCACATGGATAATACTTTGTAGCAGGCAGGCTTACTCCAGTCACCACTTAAACCAACAAGAATCTTTTCATTGCTTCAGGTCTGACTCCCATTTCCCACACATGTTTCTTCAACTCAGTTGGGGAAAAGATTTTGAATTTTGTTTATCCATGGCTTTGTATTTATTAATCACATGTTCAACTCTTTACAGGATTTGGTATATTTTTGCCAAATCCATTAAAAGACCATTAATGCATTGCACTGTACACTGTATCATATATTGACTTTGCCCTTTTCTCCTGATTTTGATGGAATTTGGCATCATCCTTCTGATTTGGAGGTATATCTAATACTCCAGGTGCTCTGCCTTGGACTTCCAAGGACCAGAGACAATGAGCAGCTCTTAGTCTCTGAAGGCTGTTGTAGAAGCACCCCTGAACATGCCAAGGAGCAGCTAATCCCGGGAAGGAGGGAAATACTCCCAGTTTCTCCTCTCCTGCAGCCACAGCTCCAGCCTGCAGGGCTGGCTAGCAGGCTTGGGAGCAATGCTGGTGAGTATTTTGCCTTCTTATGTCAATTCACAGGGAAAAAAGCTCTGTGTGTTCATGAACACACAGAGCTACCCAGAAGGAACGAAACCAGAATGGGCAAGTTTGGTTGTGGCAACTGCAAAATGGCACTTGGAAGGTTTGCAGCAGGATACAGCAACCCAAACCCTGCAGAGACCATTATCTGCCCACCTGCAGCTCCAGCATGTTCTCTGCATGCCTGTGGTGGCATCTCAAATGAAGACAGAGAAGTTGTTGGTTAGAGAGTATTTCTAACACTGCTGGCCGGCACTGTGCCTGTCACTCCACGCTTGGCACCATGCTGTCAGAGGTGCCCAGCTGGCCAGAGGAAAGAGGGGGTCCCTGTGCCTGGTGACTGCTTGAAAGACACAATGTGGGCAACAGAAGACTGAAGCTGAGCTGTTATTGCCTGGACAGCAAAGGACGATCCAGCCACTCACCTTTGGTTCAGAGCAAAGCTCAGTGGAGAGGAAGGGAGCCTCTCAGTCCGCAGAGCAACCAGCAGCGTTGGAGTCTATGACAATTTTCACCTATTTGTGGAATGTTGTAGCTAATGTGGGATATGCTAAAAAAAAACCCAAACCCCTAATCAAATGGCCTGAGCCTCCTGCTGACCTTCCCCAGAGGACCCGTCACTGCCGTGCCTGAGAAGGTCTTCTCACCAGCCCGCGGCCTCCTGCTCCCAGCGTGTGCCCAGCTGCCCCTCTCCAAGGCACCCCATGGTGCTGCTCCTGCCCCTGCCATGGGGAGGCAGTGAGTAGGACTCAGCACCCACATCCCCATGGTGGGGATCCTAGAAAGGGACACCAGGAGCAAGATTTCAATGGCAATGGCATCCCTCCAGAGACATCTGTGCAGTGCCCACATCTCTGCTGTGTGAGCACCACACATTTGTGGTGCGGATCGGGGGGGAAGGCGGGATGTCACCCCTGGTCTCAAGGTGAGCCAAGGCAAGTGGTGGGGTGGTTTAATCTCAGGGACTGCGGGTCCCACTGGCAAGAGCTTGGGCACTGTCACTGCTGTGGCTGCTGCTCAGGAGGGCAGGAGAGCAAAGCCCCTGTGAGCTCTCATTCCCACAAAGCTGCCAGTGGGTAAAAGCTCTGCTGCTGATCAAGAAACTCCAAATGATACAATGGCTCAGAGAGCAGAGCCAAGTCTCTGCAGGGGAAGGCTTTTCCCCACCTTCAAGCGGTCTATGGGTGGGATGAGCGGGTTGTGGGAGAGGAACCACAGGCTTCTGCACTTCCGAGCTGTGTGGATAAACAACCCCCAGAAAGAATCCTTTAACTTCCAGACTTGCTTCTTTTCAGCTCAGAAGTGAAAATCCCCCTGTGAAGGGGATTTGCAGCCTCTTCTTCCTGGCCCAGGTCATTCCTGATGAGCATTGGTGAGCAAGCACGAGCCAGCCATAGCACAGATGTGCTGGATGCCAGTTCTCTGTGTGAGGGAGAGGCACAAGAGCTTGGGGCACCTTCCAGCCTCCCATTTCAGTGACTCAGGAAGTTGTGGAGACGGACTCCCCAAGCAGATCCGAGCTCACCTAAGAGCTGACACACACACACAGCATTTAGGGAGTGGACTGAGTAGGACCCTTCTGCATACAGGTCCCTCCTCTTTTACAGCTTTCCTTTTCAGATAGTTGGTGGCAAACAGCTGCTCTTAGTAAGATTACAGTTCAGGCGGTTTGTATCAGATGAGTTACCCCCTTCAGGTGGTATAAGCAGGAAGACGTCACAGACCCAAGTCTGGACTGCCAGCAGTCGCTGAAAACTCCAGGCTCACTTTTGCTGGCCCTTTTGGGCTGACTCCTGACCCAGGGTTTACCTGTGTGCCTAGTGAAATACTGAGGCAAACCAAAGATTTTTTTGTGAGAGCATGCTCACAGACAAGCAGCTGGAGGGAAGGACTTCTTTGAACAGTGGTCCCACCACTGGGACACGACAAAGGAGGCTTTGGAGGTCAAGCCCACAGAGGCCTGGGGAAAAACCAGCCAGTTTGCTGTTCCCTCCTCTGCAGACTTTGGCTGTGCGTGAGCCTCCTCCTGGTGCTCAAGCGTCTGTGCTCTCCTCCTGAATCGCAATGGGATGCAAAACATGAGCATGGGGTTAAGACCCCAAACCACAGAAGCACTAGTGAGGGCCCTATTAAAGCCAGTGGCAAATTAACTTTCAAACTTGTCCCAGGTTAACCAGAGAGAGGTGCTGCCGGGGGTCACACCTGTGCAGCTGGAAGCAGGCGCAAGGAGAGTCAGTGCTACAGCCCACACTCCTACTATATCTCTAGGGAGGAGAAGAGTCAGTTTTGGCTCTCTGAACAATGTTCATTTATAAGTGGGGGTAGAAAAGAAACACCTTTCAAAGAGAGCAAATGACATATTTTCTTGGTTTTATATTTATTTTTATTTTAAACACAACTGAAATATTCTGTGGATATATTTAACATACAATAAAAATACAGGATGGCTTAAAAACCTTAAAAGTTACATACTAGCAATACTCTATTTTCTTTACTTTTTAGAAGTGTTGGGTGTAAAACATACCACATTATTTTTCCTGGTGAATCAAACTACCAGCATCTGTTGACAAGCCTCTTTGGCAGTCTTATTTTCAACGGTGGTCTCTCTGGATGGCCTAGGAAGGATGTCCTGGGAAAAGCAGTTGACTGGGGGATTATGCTTGTGCTCCTTGACCAAGGTTAGTTACAGGTCCTGTGTGAGGGGTGTTACTGCTGGTACCTCTATGAATAGACTGATCAGTTGCTGTTTCTCAAAACTCAACATCAGCATTTAATGTCACCATCCAAGTCCTTTCTTCTGGTAGTAATACCATCATTTTTGGCTGCTCCTCTGCAGCAAGTTTCCTTGCTGCCTCTGTAAACACTTTTACATCCTGTCATTCCTGGAAAAGAAGATGGAGACTCATTTTCCCCTTCATTTATCTGAGCTGTGCCTCTGCAAGTAATGCTGCTGTCATATTCAGTCCTTTGTGGCTCCTTCTCACAATCATTGTCAGTTGTAATCACTGCTGGAGGAGCACCGGCTGAGCTACTCATGTGATGTTTCTGGTGTTTCTGCTTTTGCTTTTGCTTTTTGGGAGGCCTCACTGTGTCTGTCACTTTTCCTTCACAGACTCGCTCTGTATTTTGACTCCTCATCCTTTCTTTCTTTTTCTTACATGCTGTCTGACTCCTTGCTGTATTGTCTAAAAGTCTATCTTTGCTTGTGTAGCAGTCACTGAATTTTGATAAAGTTTTCTGGAGGTCATTTTCTCTCTCTAGATTTGTGTGCTCCTTGACTGTGTTTTCCACGTCACAAGTTTTGTACTTCCCTTTTCCACCAGGCTCTTCTCTTCTCATTCTGTCTGTCCCTTCAAAAGGGATACTTGACCCCTTGATCAACTCCCTAACCTGTATCTTTTGTAATAGCAATAGTGTCTCCCACGGGGTCCCACTGGCTCTGCAGACACGTCCTTTTGGTAAAGGCTTGTATCCTGTATTCTGGACTAGTAGATTGCCCTGGATCATGAACATTAGACTGAGCCCTCCACCTACTTCAGGATTCATAGACATCTCTGACCATCTTGCAAGTATAAAAAGCAGAAACCTGCAGGTACCTACTTTGGTCATTGTCTTCTCTATAATAATGATCACTGTCTTTGCTTCTTGGTCTCCTTTTGCTGCAGCCTTTGCTATGTCATCATGATCTGCTTACTTCTCTGGATGCGGCGCTCTCATAACTTAGAGACCCTCTCTGGCTTTTTGGAGGGATGCTGGTATCATGAGCTCTTGACCTCCTCTTGCTTCTTTGGTGCTATCTTTGCTACTGTCTCTGCTTCTCAACTGTCCACTTTTAAGCTGGCCTTTGATACAACACTCCTTAGTAGCCATGACTATGGCCATGACTGCCTTGGCTGTGCTGTGAGTGGGATTGTGGACACCTGGAGTTTCCCTTTCAGGACAATCTGTGATTCCACGGGAGCATATCGTGTCCCTTCCTGAAGAGGGGCTCCCAGTTGTGAATGTTCAGTCAAATCCTGCTCAGACTTTTGGCTAACCCAGCTCATGTTAAGGCCTGATGTGTGCTGGGAGCAGCACAATTAGGTCAAAGCAAGAGCAACAGGTGGCAGGACAGCAGGCTAAAAAGAGCTAAAAGGCCATTATATAGCCATTATCATCTGCAGCTTGCTGTCTCCTGCAGCCATCATCTTTGCACATTGATTGTCTGGCAGTTTCTTCAGAATCTGTGAACTCATGGAAATGATATAGACCAAACTTTCAAGCTGGAAGGTGTAAAAACATCAGCTTACCAAAAAAGTTTTTGAAGCCAATCCAACAGCAGTTGGATTGCTGAGGCTTTTGTGCTTCCCAGTGTGATACAGGTGATGCCCACACCGTGACAGAGGAGGAAGGATGAGCACTCCCACCATCTACGCTAGGTAAATATTTTGTTCATAGGGGCATGAGTCACAAGTTATAAGTTGTGAGTTCCAAGTTATGAATTAGAAAACTTGCAGTGAAAAACCTCATGACTTAAGTGATGAATTAGTGAATTCACATGACAGACTAGTCTGTGCAAAGGGAATTGAGCCCTTGTTTGTTGTGTTTGTTGTCTTTCTTAATGAGCTCATAAAATAAAGTTTCATTTGCCGAATACTTTGTCCTGTAAATTTGAGAGATCCAAACGGACCATGGCACCAACCTAGTCCTGTGGAGACAGATCTTCAGAAGCCTAGTCAGGCTGTCAACTGTGCTTAGCAATAAATCTATCTATTTTAAAGTTATTTTAGGTATCAACATTATGCTCAGGCATTATGATTCAGTGGAAATGAATTACCAAGTTACTTCTTCAAAAGTCATTAACCCATCTTTTGCAGCAAGACCAGGAGCAGATTGTAACCACCTGGAGGAGAGCATGCAAGAAGTGTGCTGTGCAGACACACAAGACACACACATGGACAGGCGCATACACGCACTCACAAGGGCACACACACATGGACACACAGGGCAGGGAGAAAAGGTGCTGGCTTGTGCAGTAGCTCAGCAGAGAGAGCAGCTAAAAGGATGTGTTCAGTGCTGTGTGCAGGTTGTCCCAAAACAGCACTGCATGCCATGACCAAAAGTCACACCTTCTTGAAGTGGCTGTGCAGTTCTCTAAATCCAGCTTTTTAAGCAATATTCTCTTAAAAAATTTAGCTGCCATGCTGTGGCTGCAAAAACAGTTAAAAAAAAAAAGGCTAAAGCAAGCATGTCTTTCTCATAAAGTTGTCTGCAATCTGATTTTAACATCCTCAGAAATGTTAAGGGAATTGAAATGGGCAGTAAAAGTCTCCTAGGTAGCCTGAAGTATGTTTAGAACTGGGGACAGCTATAGCCCAGCAGGAAGAATATACTGGGTAAAGGAGTACACTGGCAAATTGAGAAAACATTCCCCATACTCCAATTCCATCAAGGGACAAAATTTTAGAGGTGGGAAAAGTCATCCCAGCCCAAAAGAAGAGCCTGGTGGGCACCACTGGTGGTGATGGGATGTTAATTTCCTTCTTCAGCCAGGGTGAAAACTGCAGCTGCTTCCTCTGCTTTATAAATTTTTATTCTGTATCACTTCATCTTCTCTTTCATTTACTTCTTTCCTTGTCCAGGAATTGGCTCCAATTGCTGCTCATGTGGGAGCTTCCTTTGCCTTCAGTGAGTTTTATCGCTGATCTCTTTTTTTTTCCCCCTCCTCTAGAACTTTTCATCTGGTTTAACAAGATCTGATACCAGGACAGTGTGGACTTTATAATACTGGAGCGTCACTTTACATCTCAGGTAAGTTTGTGGAATAGCCTGCCCAAAGGAAGGGAGTAACGCCGAGCAGGACCTGTCTAAAGCAGAGTGCATGCACACAGGTGAAGAGCTGTTGTCTTCCAGGCAGCCTAGCAGGCTCTTTTCCACCCAGCATTTCTTAGAGCCTGTCAGGGAAAAGTACACTTCCACCTCTGTCATCCCATTTGTCTGCCAACAGAGGACAGTTGAGAAGGAGCAACTGGGTAGCACTCCACTGACCCCACCTATCCCTGCACATGAACCTGCATGATGACAGCAGGGTCTAAACAGTGAGGTTAAAAAAACAGGGATTGAAATGAGGCTTCTAGAGATCTACACTTAGGCAGTGAAATAAATACCCCTTATTCAAAAGTGACAAGCATCTACATGTTCCTGTTGATGCAAAGTAGGACTTCTGGAAGAGGTTCTTAGGGTTGAAGCCTCCACTGTCGAGCAAGATGAAGACGAATGGATCCTCCATGGGATGACCCCCATGGTCCTCCATGCATATTTCACTAAAGGTCACCCGAAGTTTATCTTCATTCAAAACTAAAACGGGGCATCAAACATTTTACACATTTTTTCAGGGCTGAGGCTGAGGTGGAGTTCAGGCTGCTTGCCCTGTGTATTGGACAGTTTAAATAGTGAAGTGCTCCACTTTGGTTACACAAGTTCGTGTCCTTGAGGAAAGTGTTACAAGCTTTAAGGAGAGCTGGCTGTGGCTTTTTGGCCTGTGATACATTCTTTCAAATTTTGCTTCATGTGCCTTTAAAAAAAAATTACAATATTATTTTCCTAAGGTATAAAGTATCTCAATTTCTGAAGTAGCTGAGGGACAACATTCCAGATCCAAGCCATGTACTTACGAACAAAATTGACTGAGGTTTTGCTAACCTTCTCCAAACCTGGAGGCTAAAAAGGTCAGAAGGGAGGGAAAACTTCTGTCTCAAGACTTCCTCGAGATCACACAAGTCCTGTATTAGTTGTGACAAGGAGAGTTTCTTTTTTGAGGTGGGCTTTATCACAACAAGAACTTGTCCAATAAAATTAATCCACTTGTAAAATGCTTTGAGACATACGGACCTCTGTTGCCACCACTGTGTCTAGGGCATCTTGTGCAAAGAAAGTGCACTTGCAAAGGAGTGCAGTGAGCAGCAACTGTGGGCTGTCCAGCCACTCCCAAATGCCACCAGGGACCTGCCTGCCCGGGACAGCCAGAGCTGCAGTGGAGATTACCTCCTCTTTGGTCACCAGACCTTTAATAGTTGTTAAGTCATGACATGAGCGTGTCATGCTTCATCTTGACAGGGGTTTAATCCCATGGGCCCTCCTGGCCCATTGACGTAAACCCAGTACATTCCACCCCTCACCTCTGTGAAACACATACTTAAAAATTATCATTAAAACACCCTTTCATCACACAATCTTCACAAACTTCACTTACATCAACAAAAAGAATTCCCCACACTGAAGTCAAAATAACATCATCACAACACCAACAAAGTTGGACAATTTACACACACTCCACCCCTTGTCCCTTCACCACACTACAACAACAAAAATGCCCCACAATCGTTCCACTTTCTGGCAATGTCCAGTCAGAATTTTGCCCATTATCTCTCCCAGCTACTGGCCTTATCTTGAATTTCTTGACAGCCCCACTTTGGGTACCAGAAAGGACTGTGGTGGGTTAGCCTTGGCTGGCTGCCAGATGCCCACCCAGCCTCTCTCTCACTTGCTCTCCTCTACAAGGCAGAAGGGGAAAATAAGATAAAAGAGCTTGTGGGTCGACATAAGGACAGGGAGATCCCTCACCAATTATGGTCACAGGCAAAACAGACTCAACTTGGGAAAGATTAATTTATTGCCAATTAAAAATAGAGTAGGATAGTGAGGGGGGGAAAAAACCAACCAACCAAACAAACAAAAAAACCCCAAACAACCAAAAAACCAAAAACCAAACCACCTTAAAACACCTTTCTCTCACCCCCTCCCCTTTCTTTCCAGACTCAGCTTCACTCCTGACTCTTCTACCTCCTCCCCCTGAGTGGCGCAGGGGAATGGGGAATGGGGGCTGTGGTCAGTTCATAGCACTTCACCTGTGCTGCTCCTTCCTCCTCACGCTGTTTCCCTGCTCCAGCATAGGGTCCCTCCCATGGGAGACAGTCCTTCGTTAACTGCTCTAACGTGGGAAATGTAGATTTTAATTCTGCAGGACTTATCAGAGAAAGCTAAGCAAAATCTGCTCAGAACATCCACTCTGCTGGTTGAGCACGCAGCATTAGAGCAGCTCTCTCCACTGGAGTAACTTCCTCCTGCCTGTCACCATGTGAGAGAGCTTCCATGTGCATGGAGGCAGGGAGGACTCAAGGAAAATGAAGGGCAGGAAGTACCTGAAAGATGAGCTCTGTGTACCAGGGCAAAGACACACACTGGTACAAGCAAGCAGCGTAAGCCAGGTGTTAGGTATGTGTAGACAGAAAAGGTAATTTCTGTTTTCTTATGTGTAGGTGAGATATTGAATAAGGCAGACACTGAAGGCTTGCATGTGCAAAAGCATCCCCCTTTGAGTAATCAGATGGCTGCTTGTTTGCAGCTTCCTAGAGAACAGATGCCCTGCGTGCATGGCCTGTGAACACACAGGCTTGTAGCAAGCTATGTGAGTATACACAGAGTTGATAGTAAGCTGCTATGTGGGATGCATTTCATTACCTTCTATACAGGATCCTGAATGACACAGACTCCCCTTCTTGAAGTTAAAGCTGGAAGGAGACTCGTCCTGAAGAGTGGAGCTCATATTTCCCACAAAGAATTAGCATTGCTCACAGGATCCAGTTCTCTTTCAGCCTTTCTGATGTTACAGATAGAAATCTTCATAGAAGGAAAGTGAGACAATGCCTTGGAAGTCTGCTCAACTATTCTTGTAGGGGCTGAAAAACAAAAAAATCACTATTTTTCAGAAAATTGCTTTTATGGGCGAGGAGTGGTACGGTAGTTGGTAGGTGTATATAACGATGTATAGGAATGGATGATGTTTATCTGTGACATACAGTTTCCTCATCCAGAACAATTCTCCCCTTTACACACATGCTGAGTCAATAAGCCTTGTTTTAGAAAAGGCAACAGATGTGGCTTTTTTTTTCCAATGTGGAAAAGATTTCATTTTTTTTGGAACAACACTTTCTCCATATTCTCTGAGTGAGTCTGGTTAGCTGCTTTGTCTTCTTGACAACCTTCATTCTGTTTTCTCTCCTGGAGACTGGTCATGCTGCCAAGAGAGGACAGCAACCAGGCATAGAAACTGCACATATTAGGTCACATGGGAATTTAATTTAAGGGATCATTAGCACAGAAGCTCTGTGTCTTACTGTAATTACTGCCAATGCACTTAGCCTGCTGCCAATTTGTTCTCACCGCAAAAGCAACCCTCTGAATTTTTCTCTTTTCTTTGTGTTTTCTTTTGAACAAAAGAAATCAGCCCAAACTTCTGCTGAATCATTTGAAAATAAGTTCTTTGCCATGGGAGCGTGGTCAGACAACACAACCTCTGGGAAGGCTGTGTAGAAGGCATAGATCCCACACCTGCATTTCTGTTTAATAGTACTGTTTAATGTCTTCATCAGTACTGTTTAATATCTTCATCAACGACATAGACAGTGGGATCAAAAGAACCCTCAGTAAGTTTGCAGCTGACACCAAGCTGAGTGGTGTGGATGACATGCCCGAGGGACAGGATGCCGTCCAGAGGGATCTGGACAAGCTTGAGAAGTGGGCCTGTGTGAACCATGAGGTTCAACAAGGCCAAGTGTAAAATCCTGCACCTGGGTTGGGGCAATCCCTGGTATCAATACAGGCTGGGGGATGAAGGGATTGAGAGCAGCTGTGAGGAAAAGGACTTGGGGGTACTGGTGGATGAAAAACTGGACATGAACCGGCAATGTGCGCTTGCAGCCCAGAAAGCCAACCGTATCTTGGGCTGCATCAAAAGAAGTGTGGCCAGCAGGTCGGGGGAGGCGATTCTGCCCCTCTACTCTGCTCTGGTGAGTCCCCACCTGGAGTACTGCATCCAGCTCTGGAGCCCTCAGCACAGGAAAGACATGGCTGGACCTGTTGGAGCGGGTCCAGAGGAGGGTCACAGAAAGATCAGAGGGATGGAACACCTCTGCTATGAAGAAAGACTGAGGGAGTTGGGATTGTTCAGCCTGGAGAAGAGAAGGCTTCAGGGACACCTTATTGCGGCCTTTCATTAAAGGGGGCTTACAAGGAAGATGGGGACAAACATTTTAGTAGGGCCTCTTGCAATAGGACAAGGGGTAATGATTTTAGACTTTAGATTTAGACTCAATATAAGTAAGATAGATTAGATTTAGAGTAGATATAAGGGAGAAATTTTTTACGATGAGAATGGTGAAACACTGGAACAGGTTGCCCAGAGAGGTGGTAGGTGCCCCATCCCTGGAAACATTGAAGGCCAGGTTGGGCAGGGCTTTGAGCAACCTTGATCTAGTTGAAGATGTCCCTGCTCATTCCAGGGGGGGTTGGACTAGATGACCTTTAAAGATCCCTTCCAACCCAAACTATTCTAAGAATCCGATTTCCACAGCTTTACAGGGGACTAAAAGTGTGTAACAAACAAGTGTACGGCTATGTTGTACCTTTATTTCCGTGTGTAAGACATTTGCACTGTTCATGCTGTCACCTTCCTACTGCAGGCTGTGTTACTGATAATACATCTCTCTGCTCTTTAATGAGCAGCATTTTCTCTCAAATTCATCATTCCTGTAAGATGCAGGGCCACATCCTTCATGCGTAAGGCTGTATGATCAGATCACCACATATCCTTAAAGACATGTATATTCCAATATTTATTGACCCGATCCGGGCTGAACGTGTTTTAGAAACAAAAGTAACCTGGTTGGTTTTAATACTGATAATTATCTTTACCCGAAAAAAGAGCTGCCATGTTTTGGCCCCTGCCTCCAGAGGCAGTTGGTTCTTCCACCTGTATTTTTGAGATTACAACATTAAACCACAACTTTCCCAGCAGACTTTCATTTAACAAGGAAAATGTCATGGCCAATAAAAATGGTGGTAGAGAGAGGGAGGCTCCGCGTGGGCTTTGTCTTGCTGTGGGACAAAAGTGCTGTTGCTGTCCGGGGCTCTGCTCTTCCCATGTCAAACACGGATGCTAGCTCTTTACCTGGTCACTGGGAAACACCTGAAGCTCTACTTGTAAAATGAAACTAGCGTTTAAGGGCGGAAGAAGAAGAAACCACCCGCGAGCATGCTGTGCAGAGCCAGACAGGGCTGTAACGGTGGGAAAGGACGAAGCGCTGGATGACTCCTGCCGCCTGTGCTATACTTAGACTTGAACAGACTAATGCTGGCTTAACCTGGCGTATAAAAAAAGGAAAAGCTGTGGGTCAGACCGATATCTAGTTCTGGGAGACCTTGACGGGCTTCTCAGGGCAGGAGGAGCTGAGAGAGGAGCAAGGCTACGGGGAAGGTGTTCAGCCCGGTGTCGGGCACGGATTGCCTCGCGTCAGAAACCTCTCCGGCTGGCAAAGGGGAAGCAGCCGCAGTCCCACCCGTGGTCGTGCCCGCTTCTCCTCAGCCAGGAGGCTGCGCAGCAAACAGCCTTTTAGAGGGCAGGAGATTAAACGAGAGGAGGGGAAGCAGCGGGAAGGGGAGCGGTGGGGTTAGGCCAGGCGGACGCTGCTGTCTGAGCCCTGCCGCCCTGTCTCCCCGGCGGGGTTTGCCCAGGCCTGCGGGCGCCGTTAGCGCCACCAGCAGCCCCAGCCCCCGGTTCCGCCAGCCGGTCTGCATGCGGGGAGCTGGGCGGCCCCTGCGCTGGGGTCTCACCGATTTCGGCCGGGGCGAGAGTTCACCAGGGAAAAGGGCTGGGAGCTGGGCTGGCGGCGGGCTTCCCTGCGCGCCAGGAGGGTACCGCGGCTCTCCCTAGGGCCGCCGCAAAGGCCGAGCCCAGACCGCGGCCACGCACAGCTCCTCCGCCCCCTCCCTCCCCGACCCGGCCCCGCTCGCCCGGGCCG
>WAAD01035870.1:28127-46656 GCA_013389945.1 Fregata magnificens | reverse complement strand
ATTAAACACTTAGTTCTGCTTTTCAAAAAAAGGGAGTATTTGATGAGATAAAAACAGGAATGTGGTAAACTTGTTTCTTAGGGGGGGAAATTAAGGAATTGGAAAAGAAAAGAAAGGAATTTTAGCAAAATGAAATTAACAATGTAAATTTGAAGTCAAATAACTCCCACACATAGCAGACAATAACATTGACAGCCCTTGGAGGAAAAACATAAACTGACCTTTGTTTTTAGAATTTAGGGTGAAAAACACCTAACATATTTAGCTGAATATTTTTTCCCTTTAAAGAGCTGTTTTGAGTAAATCATGATTTTTCTTAAAAGCACTTGTAGTTTGAAATTATTTGAATTGTGTCTGTTCCTTGGTGAGTGGTTAATCACCCAAGCAGTAACTTTTATTGCAATGGGACTATTCATACAAATAATTGTATGTAAGTGGGAGTGAGAAAATCACAAATTTCTTCTTTTGCCATTTCCGTGAATAACTTTTTTTTAATTGACTGTAAGTGAAAGCTTAGCTCTTTCATGCTACAGTTCTCTTCTTAACTGCCCCAAGGATTGGGTAGATAACACTGGCACACTGAAGACGATACCATCAGCAGCAGTCTAACTTGTTCCTCTGGTGAAAGCTGTCGGCCCTGCAGTGGATGTTATCACTGAAATAGCAGATATGTGTACTTGCTGATCGTATTAGTACAAGCTCAAGTTTGTGGTCCATTTAAAGTTAATATACGGGATCTTGAGCAAGAGTAGCTTTGCTACAAGCACGTATTGTACTCTTTCAGCTGTACATGGAAGCAAAAATGTCTGGCAGTGTGACAGGGCAGACAGCACCAATGTCTTGAGGTCTTTCGACTAAATCTGCCAGGTTAGTACACTGTGAGCCCTAGACATTTTACGTATGGAGGGCAGATTGCCAGGACTCCTGATAATGTTTGTATCTGATCTGGGTAAGAGCAATGGTTTAATAGAATGCATTAGGGGGAAAAATGTAGCATTTTAAATCAGTTCTCTGCAAATCATAAATGACTTCTCTTGATCTATCTGAGACCCGTGGATCACAGTTTGGGAATTACTGCTACAGCCTGATCTCAACAAGATTGCTATAAAAGGTATTTCAATTTTCAGCTATGATTAGTTAGTTAGTTAGTTGTGAAAATAGTTATGCTGAATTCCAGTAACATACATTTTTGTTGATAGAATAACAACTCTGTAGTCATTACTTTTCATTTAAACAAGCATTATCACCAAAGAGCAGTCCAATCCCATCCCTTCTCCCTACTACTTGTTCATCATGTGCCCTGCTTCTGTATTGTGACAGCACAACTAACTGCACAGCCTCGTAGCAAACCACACTGAGAAGCTGATCAGCTAAAAATTACTCTCATCCCCCTCTGTTTAGTTATGTTTTCAGTTGGATCACTGACTCCCAATCTTGTTACTTTGCAAATGCTCTACCAGCACAATGTAGGGATTAGTGTGAGAGTAGCAACAAGGGAGAGGCGGAACAGCGGTGAAACAGGGGGTGGTGGAAGAAAGATGTGGACTTTTCTTGGAGGATGAATTGAACTAAAGTCTTAAAATCAGGCTTCTAGTTCAAACTTATTCAGAACTGGTTTTCCATAGACATCGTTCAGTTTTAATTTCATTCACTGTTTTCCTCCAACTTTGCCACCAGCAAACATTCCTACATTTGTTTCTGAACAGAAAACAACAAAGGGAAACAACAAAGATACAGGGGTTTTTTTATAATATCTTAACATTTGCAGAAAATTTTTTATAACACTTGCCCAGATTTTTGCAGCTCTAATTAGTTCTGTGGAATGATGACTGATTGACTTACCTAAGTATAAGATTTTGCTGAATAGACAAGTAGTGCTTGTGATTAGAATTTGAAAAAAACATTTTTTTGCTTTGGGTTTTTTTTCACAGTTCCACTGGGCTGAATAATAATCATCCACTGGTGAAACAACTATTCATTCTTGTTTCAAGAGGAGGAAATTGACTGGCCACTAGGAATAAATTGAAATAATCACTTTCTATCAAAGTGAATAGGCTACTATTGTAAAACACTGGTAATCTAACTGTGTTAAAAAGCCATGCAAAACCCAGTAGTTTTGCACCTCCTTTTGGCTACTTTATCAACAATGCATGAAACACGATGCACTTCTCAATTCCTGAAAATTTGGCTAGACAACATGACCATTTTTAAGCACAGAATATCAATGTTTAAACTATTAGGTCATCTCCATTTCCATAATATTTTTTACCAAGTTTTTAAAGTGTTACAGTAGTATAAATACTTACCTAGATTAAGTGATTTACAGAAAAAGTAGAGACAATAAAATGCTGTAATAAGTCTACAGAAAAATTTTGGTTATTCTGGACTGGGATTTCACCCAACAGATCTAAAATAGTTTTAGAATGTAGAATGCTTCTCACTTTGAAATGTAAGTATATATACAGACACATCCATGAGACCAGATTCGCAGATAATGTAAATCAGTGCAATTCCATTGAAGTCAGTTATTTATAGCGGATGAGGTCCTGGCCATATGCTAGTACATATGTATATGTATTTGCAACACACACACGTGTATATGTACGTGTGTGTGACATAAAATCACTTGTGCATGTAACTATGTAATCATGTACAATCGCTCTCTTCTGCCAGCAAATTTTCCATTAGACTGGAAAAATGGAAACCGCTCATGTACTTTAGAGATTAATTATTTCTGGTTATGAAGCACACAGTGTTTCACAGCCCTCCTGTTTTTTAGGGTCTCCCTTGCTGAAAGAGCAGCAAGGTTGTTTGTCTGAAAGTCATCAATGGTAGAAATGAAAGACTTGATGAGGGGAGGAAAGATGGAAGTTTAATTTCACTGAATTTGTCCATGGAGAATATGTTCAGTTAATATTATGACTTTTAAGATGTGGTATGCTGTTGAAAAACTATAAAGCTTTGGTATATACATGGTGCGTGGTATGTAAAATCTGCAGCTCCGTGGTTTGAATCAAGGAAAGAGAGCTCCACTTTGCAACAACTAGCAGGTCTCAGGGCAGGAGAGGGCTCCTTTTGCTGCACCAGCTACGATTTCAAGGGACAGAAGAAACTGATGGGGAGAAAACACTTGAGCAACTTTACAAGGAAGGTAGTTGGTACCACTTGCAAAACCCTTTGAAGGGAAAACAGCAATTCATAGAATTTCAGGAGCGATGGATTAAAAGACAGAAGTTGATAATCAAATGATTACAGGAAGTATCTCAGGAAGCAGAAGCTCCATCCTGATCTTCTGTGTATGTACCCAAACTACTGCTTTTCCAGATAGCTATTTCCATTCTTGAGTGTTTTTTTTTCCTTTTTTCTTTCTTTCTTTTTTTTATTTTATTTTTTTAGCGTGTTTGTCTTTATCCTTTATGAATATACGATGAATTATTCCCAAGTGGACAACAAGCCTAATTCTTTTCTCAGCTACACCTTCATAAAACCAATATAAATCTGTCGAAACGAATGGATAGAATAGTACTGTTAGTTTGCAGTGTGTGAAAAACAGCCTTGTTCCTGCAAAGGAAGGATATCTGTTGTTCTTTCAGCTTCCTATTACCTATATTAAGTCTCTAGGCTACTTGTTACTTCTATTGCGATTGCTAATGCTTGTTCCTTTTTAGCACTGGGATTCTCTATTGCATGGTCTAGGCTTAGCTTGTTCTGTCTTCGTGTTAAGTGCTGGTGAGATGCAATCAAGTTTTGTACCTTCAGACCACCATAAGTGACACAGAAGGTGATTCATCAACAGCAACAGCTTTAATGAACCTCTCCAGCTTCACAGAATATTTGCTTTTCACCTGTGATCCACATACTGCAATATAATTTTGAAATGTACCAGTGAAGCATGAACCACAAAACCTAAAGGAAAAGAGGGAGGCCAAGTCAGTCAAAGAGTGATCCCAAAGCTGATTCAGACCCGAAGCTTGTTTCCAATTCAGAATCAACACCTCTTTCTTGGTGCTCCTGCCTGGCTTGCTACTACTACTACCCGTTATGTCTTGGCTTTTACAGTAATACGTTCCAGGACCACTCAGCATTTTCTTTAATATCTCCTTGGTGTATATTTGATAAACTTACAAGACTTTTTTCAATATCTTAGCTTCCCATAGACCTTTATTTTCCCTTCCTTCTCCTCCCACCTTCGTCTCGCTTTACTCATGATGTATTCCTCAGGGCTAGCTTTCACTTTTGTGTCTCACCATTTCCAGCAGCTTGTCACCTTCTTGTTGAGATGCTCCTGGTGTGAAATCAAGCACCACTGGGATGTGATGCCAGCTGACATAACTGGGGACTGAAGTCCCACACAGGGGAGGCTGACTTTCATAGGTCTTTTCAAACATTTCATTTCTGGAAGTATAGAGGAGTGAGAAATAAGGCCTAATGGAAAACGAAAAGGATGGAGGATAAAACTGAGGTGCTCCCTTAAGACTGTAGGGGGCCAGAGAGGATTCAAACTTTGATGGTCATGATAGCTCGCATTAGGCAATGCGTACTGGAGTAGAGCCACGTGTGTTTTGCTTCCTACTACAGGATGCATACTTCTGAGGGGTTTGTCAGTTAAGGGAAGGAAATATGTGGAAAAAATCAAGATGATCGTAAGTAAAATGCATTTTTTAAATACTCCTCCTGTGAATAAAACTCATTATGTTCAAAAATCTTCAGAAACCTTGATAGTCTGCTGTAGAAAGCCTCAAAAATTATGTGCTCACAAAACAACTGCAATGGTCTGGGCTTTGACTGTGGAAATTTTTAGTTATTTCATATTTTTGTAGCTGCAGGTAAAAATTACAAATAAGGTTGGCTGTAGGTATTAATATATTCAGAGACTATCCTGAAGAGTTTACAAGCTAAGCACTGAAGAGTATATATAGATAATCACATGTTGAATGGACCAGTTCATATGGGGAGTACTTTGCAAGTTCAAATGAACAGCTAAGATTGTTAGAGAGAAGAAAATGTCATTTTACTCTCTTTACAAATTGGTTAATGAGGTGCCATTGGATTAAGTAACTTCCCAAAGGTCACATAAGTCTGTGGCAAAATGATGAGCTGAAATTAGCTCTCCAAGGTGCACAGTTTGACAGTGCAACACTGCCTTTATTTCCATTCCCACAGTATTGCTTTTATTTAAACTCTACTGGCATTGGTTAAAATTTCCTTCTAAACCTAAGGAATATTAAAAAATCTCTTAAAAACTCAAAATCCTTAAATAGTGCTCCAACCTGTTTTCCTGAATGCTTTCCTGTTCCTTGGGTTACAGAAGCAAATTCTGTTATAAAACATGTTTAATTGTGTAGGCTCTATTCTTATCAAAGAAAGCAAACCTTCACATTAGGAAAACTGAGAGAAAATGTTTAAAAAGGAAGAAGACATATTTCATATTAGAAAGATTTGCATGTGTTCAACATTAGACAGAGAGCTTTAGAGAAAGATCTTAAGAGTCTGAGCACTCAGGCTTTTCTGGGTTCCCCACTGGGGAGGTGATACTGCACTTGGTTAATATGTTATAAACTCAAACTGTCTAGGACTTGCTGTATTTACATTGCATTTTAAAAATTTGAGTTTCCATAGGGAATTCAGAATTCTTCCTCTTATGGAACTGCTGCTCTCTGGGGAGACATAACTAGCCACCGCCGGGATCAGCAACAGCGTGGAAACAAGAGGAGAAGGCAGTAGCAGAAAGATTCTTTGCTCCACTCATTTAACCCACAAGCTCCTACTCTACTCTCCAGCGCTGTATGCACAGGATTGTTGACTACAGATTGCAAGTCTTTCTTACGAGATCTGTAAGAAAGACCTTGTGATAAAAGGCAAAATCCACCCTCCGCTATGCAGGATATGTTTTCTTACCAAAAGCACAAAATGTTATTAATTTGTCCTATTTCCTCAGTGTGAGATTTTAATAATAAAACTCTTCCATGTTTCTCTTTCTTACTGGTAGCTTTGCTGAGGGACTGATGCTTTTGACATCTTTTTTAGAAAATAGAGCATAATTTTGTTGTCCTGAACCATGTTCTACAGCTGAGGAGAAAATATTTTTGTGATGCGTGAAGTTGTGAAAACCAGATTTAAAAAGGGGACATTGGAGTGGAAGTGTGAGTGTGAACATTTACATCCCTAAATCCTATATGACAATCCTGACAACTGTTGCTCGGCTGCTGCCTAACCCTACCCACACTCACTTATCAGATGATCCCCATCTCATAGTTTCTGGCAGCTGCTGGGCATCCCATCTGCTGTGCCCATTGGGATTTCACTGTCCCTGGGCACTTACAGGGTGTCTGAGTGGTTACTGGCAGGCTCAGTGCTGGACACCTCAGTCAAGCCCACAGAAGCTATGTGATGTGGCGTCTAAAACGTAACCCAAGGTTTTCTGGTGGCTCTTGCCTCATGGCTACAACAGGGTCAGCAGCATGTGGCCTTCGCCATGCTTCACAACAAAAATCTCGCCCATCTCTAGCAAAGTCAGAAAACTTGGGCTTATTTACCTCTGAGGTGAGTTTCACCCCTCATCTCCAATTCACTGATTTGTAAAGCTTCTTAAAATAGCTCAGCTGTCAAAGCCGATGCATGAACCCCCCGTCACTATACTAATGTAAATTATTACTTATCTAAAATTTTTAAAGGTGCAAATATATGGCATTGCAAAATGGCATTTGACAGCAAAGTGTGACTGCAGTGAGTGATGTGAGCTTTCAGTCTGCTGTGCTCCTAGAAACAAATTGGAGTGCTTTTGCACATCTCCCGTCTCGAGGTCTGTTTGCAGTTACTACAGTGACTTCTCTTTGTTCTGTGCTCAAGTGCTGTAAGAGTCAAGGGCTCATCTGTCATGTGCTATAGATAATCTCAAAAACACCTTAGCAGACAAGGTACGAACCCCAGGGCTGTTTATATTCATGAAAACTTTTCCCCCCACAGAGGTCACATTGAGTGAGATAAACCAGTGTCATCAAATATGCAGCATACATTGCAGCCGGGGTCTGGCACTGCAGGCTTAACACTTTTTGTGAGTTGCGTCAAGGAGGACTGTTTTTGTCCTTAGCTTGATCATCAGTTTCAAACGGCCAACGCTCTTGTAGTTCAAATGTAAATGAGAACATGGGTTACAGCTATCCTCATTTCTCATTACTGAGATGACAAAATGCATTTTCTCCTACCTGACTGCTTGATAGCTAGAGAGCAGCTGATATACAGATATCGTGGTTATAATATGGATATAATAAAATAGGCCTAATAAAATAAAAGAGCTGCCTGACAGCAGCGCTGCAGAGGACTCTTTTTCCGCAGCTGCAGGCTGCAATATGTGCCTGATACAGAATCAGGTCACAGGTTGTATTTGTACCCACAGCAATAACGATCATTTATAAAACCCATACAATAACTGTTTTTTCCCCAAGTATTTTATGACTTGATCAGAGGAGTGCCACTAGAAACCATTGTACATTTACCATGTAGTACTGTTCTTTTCAGAATTTAGTAGTTTCACCTGAAAATAAGAATCAGGGGTATGTGGATATTTGCAGTACTCTGCTACACATCCCATGACCAGTTTTCCCTTGACTTCAGTGAGTTTTGGATTAGATCTTTTGTTATTTAAAACTAGTTTTGAAGGCTGCTCCAGTATATGCTCCTCACAACTACACATATTGATATTTCTGTTTTGCCTTATACTATCACTGTAAATAACTTCACAGCTATCACTGATGCCCTTTATTTCATTTTTAAATAGCTGAAATCCAAAATGTAAGTATACATCAATTTTCTAACAAATATTAAGAGAAAAGCATCTAGTTAAAACTTCTTAGAATAATAATAATGAAGAATTTAATGTACATGTTTTGCCTCCACACTTGTTTTATTTTGCTAAATANAAAAAATCCCTGTTCCTTTCTGTTTTGGTTTGTGGGGTTCTGTTGTCATTTTATGCTAAAGTGCTGTTTCCTCACATTTGCATCTACCAGCCTTTTTAATGTGATATTCCATTTAAACTGCCTTTTAATTGTATGTGCTGCCTTGGCAGAACATGACTGATGTACTAGCGTTAATTAGGGCTCCAGTCAGCAGCCTATGCCAGCTGGAAACTGAGAAACAAGCGTAAATTATTCTGTCATCAATCAGCTCGAAAATGTTTGAATCACTAATTAGTTTGCAATTTGGGTGACAGTTTATCTGACGCAGGCGGTGTCACAAACTTCAGATCTTAGATGAATAATTTGCCAGCAACAAGCACATATTCCCTGCTTTTAAATACATGAAGGTTTATCTGCATGTTGAAAGGTGGCTCAGCAGTCTTCATTAACTTCCAACTGGGACTATGTAAATCAGGAATCAGTGTGAGGCACTTCAGTCTGTGGTGGCTTAGCAGATGATATTTAGAAAAAGAAAGCCTCTTTTCTCTCTTTTTTTATTAATAATTCATAAACTGATAGACGAGAATGTTTGGGCTTTAACAGCTTAAAAAAAATCACAATGGTTAAAAAAAAAAAAAAGGCAATCACCCCCTTTTACATGAAAATTAGTTGTGCTGCATCTTGCTGTTTAACTGATTTATTCTCCTCCACTGTCATGTGTCTGGAATGTTAAGCAGCAAGTGATTAGCCCTTGTCCTTTAAAGCAGGATCATTATTGGGGTTTTATTAAATGGCAGACTTGTGTTTCCATTTAAAGGATAAGGGGGGGAAACAAGAAATTGCTAACAGGAAGCAGAAAAGGTTATCCGTGTCTCAAAAGGAGAAATTATTCAACATTATAAATGCAGTCAAGAGGGTCTTAACATCTATGTTATTCTTATCTATAACAGAGATAAGTTTGATATCTTGCAATGCATATAACTGTTGTGTGGCCCATAGATAAAACAAAATTGTAGAAACAATTTAGGGAGATAGTATTACTGGGTAGAGACCTATGTGTCTTCTACCTATGCATCCATCCTTCTAGATCTGAAAGGTGTGCAGTTGATATGGAAAGGTGCAATTACAGGAGCACAGAGGAGAGCCATTAGCTGACCTCAGTGCCAAATACAAAAGGCAAGTGAGGATATGATTTTCAGGTTCTCTGTGGCTGCCAAAGGGCATGCTCTCTGCACTCAGAGCCTCGGCAATGTGAGAGAAGCAGGGGAAATGACATTGTGTAATTATGATTAGCTGGTGCCACCCTGTAAGTGCATCACAGCAGTAGCATAGGAGTGCAGCTGCTTAATAGGTGTGCACGAAAGGATTTGAAGTAACAATTCAATGATGGTTTGGTGACAGTCTTTTTCCCTTCCATCCCACATCCTTCTGCTCTCAAGTCCTACTTGTTATAGTCAGAACAAATCTTTCCTTGGTATTTCCTATCTTAACAACTTAGCTACACTGGTTTAAAACTTCACTAAACTTTGGCTATTTTGGTACATTTTTTCCATATATTAAGTAGACTTAAATAAAATTATTTTATTTTCAGAAATTTCTAGGAAAAATGAGTTTGCTGCTTCAGGGGAGAAAAAAAAACAGCTAACAAATTACATTCTTTTGCACATGCTAAAAATTGTGATTCTTGTAGCTGCTTCACTGAGAACCTCTAGTGCTTACAGGCAAAAACTTTTTCAGTTAAGCAAAATAGATAGTCCACAGGACAGAGCAGTGTTTTGCACCTTTTTCATGAAAAAAAAGTCAAGGCTGGTCCAATTACAAGATCTTTACACAATTTCACTTCTCCAAAGGTCAGGAGAGATTAGATGGAAATATGGTAGATGTAGTCTTTAAAAATCCCCTGGCAGGGGAATCACAACAAGGCTTCACACACCACTGCAAATGGGCTGTGCCCTGTGAAAGAATCAGTACCGTGCAGGGAAGGAGGGTGCAGGAGGATGGCCTCAGGACACCCAGGGTAAACAGCCCTCTATCCTGGCGACCGCCACTGCATCCCTGGTCCAGGCTCGGTACCTTCCACAGATGGTCCTTAATTGTGCTCCTTATTTGCTGGGTGCCCAAAGCGGGCTCTGAGCTGGGAAGTCCTGACTGCTGACCACTCCACTGGCAATCAGGAGGGAGGGAGCTGCAAATACAAAAAGCCATGTGTAACAATAAGTAGCCTACGAGATCCGGTTTTTGGGATATCAGATCGAGCACCCAACATGGATGGCACTTTTGACCTTAATCCCTCTGTCTCAACTCTCTGTCAGCACACTGCAAGAAAAATAAATTCTTGTTTGTCAAGCGCTTTCATGAACTATATAAAAAACACATGAAGAAACTAATGAATCTGGCTTTAGAGTAAAGTTTTAATAGTGGAAAATAAACAAAGCTTCGGACTGCACACTGCAGAATGAAGATAAAGCAGAATAGTGAATAACTGCTTACTCTGCAAGCCCTTCTCTATCTATACATTGAGGAAGGCTGTGGTCTGTGTAGAAAGAAAAAAGGGAGCTACATGGGAATTTCTTTTGACAAAATTTTTTTTCTTGTTTCTTTGTTTTATCAGAAAGAACCAGTTTCTTAAAACTGCAAATTTTTATGGAAAGACATTCATCTGAATGATGTTTTGGTCAAAAGGACTTCCACGGCCCAGAGGAGAATTTCTTGTCAAAAGCTAAGTCAGAGAGTGATAAATCCAGAGAGGCAGACCCACTCCAGAGCGGCCATCAGCTTAGTTGTTAGGCAACACTAAATGCAGTGCTGCCAAAGGATAATGCAGCTGTCTAGCTGGAGTAGATGATGGCTGGAGGTCACACATTTACCAACAGCCCTCCTCTTTCTTCTGTATCATGCACCTCTCTTGGTATGTCTTATTTCTTACAGGCAGAGCTGATGCTACCTGTGCACTTTTTTTGAGACTTCCCATCCTGCTTTCCACATCCCAGAGGAGACCTGAGATCGTTCAAGTACTGGAAAACTGTTCCTTCTCTTACTCTTTCTGTCCCTGCTTTTATTTCAAAAGGTCTAGTTTTAATGGAATTTAAAACTAGCAGTGTTTTATTAATAAATAGCACTGCTGGACCCTAGAAATCTTTCTGAGGATCACATGATACTGTAATGCAGATGAACATAAGGCAACAAATGAGACAACCATAATTCTGGCATTTTCTCACTTTGGACTGGTTCTTCAACTTTCATATGGAAAATACACACACACATGCACACACTTAGTCTGTAAACACTGGCAGCGTGCAAAACTGCAAACTGATATGTCTAAGAAAAAAAAAATCACCAAGTCAGTTTCAGCTAGTGCGTATGGACTAAATATTTATATAGCACAGTAGCAACAAAAGACTTCAAAAAATCACTGTCCTATTCCATATACAGAAGCCCTGTTCTCAAAACCCTACAAACTAAATAGATGTGACAGATGAATGATGAGAAGAGAAAGTGTTTCTTCTTCAAAAGGGAAAATGGCAGCTAACGCTTAGAGAAAGTGACTTGTACAAAGTTGCACTGGAAGCCTTTGACAGCATTGGCAGCTGAGCAGCAATATACTGAATCCTAGTTTAAAGCTTTAACCTCTTGATAGTTATTTTTCTCTTTATTTGTATGAGGTGCAGACAACTTCTACACCATCACATTAGGTTTCTTTTTAGATGATAAAAGACCTTTTGTATGTCTGAGTTCAGCTTCTCTGAATTTAACTTATCTGAAGGAGGAATTACGTTTGTCTTTGTTAAGGACCAAGGAAAGGTAGGGGGTTTTGTCTTTAAATGTTCATGTTAAATGCTCAAACTTAGCTCTAGAAAAATAAGAACTGGGGGAGAGGTATTTTAATTTAACCATAATTTTCTTTAATTTGTAAGAGGAAGTCAGAAAATCCAGAATTCTGCTGTTGTCAGAAACTGGCCTCAGAGAAGTCATCCTGCAGTCAAGGAAGGGGCTGAGCACCACCTCTGTGTGGCTCAGCTGGAAGGAATTCATTCCCAGAGACTACTCTGTTATCTCAGGACTTGTTGCTGAACAAAACTATCATGACATCAAGGGAGAAGGATGAGTTAAAATAATAAAAAATTGATTGTTTTGTATTTTGTGGAGCTCAAATTCCTGTCATGTCATTTCTTGATATCTCCTTGGTAGTTCCCTCAAGGACTCTGAAGTATTTTAGAACTTCTTTGTTTTTCTTTTTGTGTTTGTGGGTTTTTTTAATTCAATGTAATTATCCTTTTCATACATTGGTATTGTGAAAGGATGGAATCTCTACTGCTGTACATCAGCTGGCATGCTTGTTTACCTGTCACCGACACGGAGGTAACTTGCAAAGAGAACATCTTAAATAGCTTTTGAAACTATTGCTTCAGAATGGGGTCAGGTTTATTTAAATCGACCATGTTCCAAATGGAATACAACACAAGAACTTTTCCCTCCTAGACTGTTCTCTTGATTCCTGCCACTTTTCAATTTTTCTTTACCTGTTTTTAAGGTGGGAGGAACTGTTCTGTACCCCTGCCTGGTGACAGCTTCTTCCTGGTGAAGAGGGTTGCATGGCTTGTAACTAGTCTGTGCCTGGCTCCTTGCAGTTAATGTGGAGCATTTTCATGTCAAGCAAATCTTGAGATATCCTAAAGCACTTGTAAACTAAAAATCACGGTGGTAAAGGTGCAGTTGGTTTTCTTTAGGGGATACACTGTATTTTAGTAAATATTTTCTGTGTCTCGCACATTCCGGCTTTCTTAAATTGGACATTTATTAGCTATAATTGTTACATAATTCACTGATACTTAACAAAATATACTCCTGGAAAACCTTCTAATCAACTGCCAACACTTTGGGCATGGAAGCAATCAGGAGTGAGTATGTTCAGAGGCTGGGATTTTTAAGCAGCAGCAAGGGAGTCAGCCACCTAATTAAACTGAATGGGAATAAGGCATTTATATCTTTCAGAGCAGCTCTAAAAATCCCAGCCTTGTTTTCTTATGGGTTCAGCCACAGATGTTCTTATCTAATTCTGGATGCTTTCCATTTTCTCTCATTCCAGTGCCTGGGAAGGGTCAATCTTTATGCCTGATGTTCTTGGAGTCTTTATCACCTGTCATCAATCATTCAATTCATTTTCTAACAGATTTTCCTCACTTACCCTTATGCTCTTTGGTCAGAGTGTTTAAGGCCATGGGGATGAGTTGATCTTTGTAAGTGTGCTCCTTCACTGCCCTCTGTAAATTTTAATGCACATCCATTGGATCCTGCTCAGGGAGCTGAGTATTATTGATTGTGTGATCCTATAATGTACTTTATGTAAAAAAAAGAAATCTCTGTCTTTAGTTCTCCCTCTATCCCTGCTGGTTTGAAGTAAC
Organism: Fregata magnificens; assembly: GCA_013389945.1. Lineage (NCBI taxonomy): Eukaryota > Metazoa > Chordata > Aves > Suliformes > Fregatidae > Fregata > Fregata magnificens. The sequence goes on along the minus strand of WAAD01035870.1, from coordinate 33,356 downwards.
TGTAAGTTATTAAATGGGAAATGGAGTTTCTCTGAACTAGAGAGATATTTCCACTACTTTGGTATTAATCTAACTTACTGATATTAGTTCTTTATGACCAAGTCTTGTTTTATCAGCATAGCTATCAAAAAACAGCTTCTCCAAATACTTTTCATGCAACAGAAATTGGGGTGAGATTTGGAGTTGGGCATGTATTTATTTGGGATGGTGGGAGGAGTTTATGCCTTTGCAATATACCAGGATTAAACCTGGGACATTTAATATTGAGAACTTAGATTCAATGTGGGGTTTTAATGTTGTTTTTGTCAGAAAAATATATATTATTTCAACTCCTGTCCTCTGTACTTCCCTTAGAAAGAGACAAACCTGAAAAACGTAGACAAATTTTTTAAAGCCGCAGAGTGAAATAAGGTTCTTAATACTTCTCAGGAAGTCCTTGTTGTCTTTCAGGACTGGGTCTTTCTTCTGTTGTGAAAATTACAAATTTTCCTCTTTTTCTGTAATTCTGAGATGGTATCAACGCTGATGACACTCTCCCTTCTTTGCCTACTGTAATATCTGCCAGGGGATGAAGTGACATCGTCTGAAACTCAGCTTTGTAAAATCTCAGCTGGTTCTCCATCCTCTGGAGTTGTATTTCATCAGGGGTAATGAAATTCAGGTTCTTCCTTCCACCCACTTCTACCTCCTCCACTTATTTAAAACCCAGTGTGCACTATTTTGAAAACTGTTATGATAGTGTTACATTCCTATGAGTGCCACTCATGGTGCCTTGTTGTACATGGTCTAAAACACAACTAGAAACTATTTTCTACTAGTTTTTAAAAGGCTTTGACATCATGATATATGTTATTTCTGGTGACATTCTGATGTACTATAACTGCTTGAAAATACTTGATGTTAGATATAAATTCTCCATTATATGGACATAATATTTTTATTTCTCTTACTACTTTTTGCTTTTACCTTTTTGCTTCCAAGGGGTAAAGCACCATTCTGGAATAGGAATTTTTCAAACTGCATAGTTTATACATTTATATCATTCTGGATGCTGTATGGTAGCCTGTTGACAGGCTTTCCACAAGGCTCAACTGAGCAACTGATAGCACAGCATTTTTAACTTATTTAATCGGGAAGTCAATAATGTAGTCTAATGTGCTTTATCCACGTGCTTTTGTTAAACGTGTCTTTCAACATTAAACTGATGATCAATGCCTTCAGAAAAATGTACACATTTTAGACTAATACATACAATTTGGACAGTACTTTTGTTCTTGCATCTTCTTCAGAAGGTAATAAAAACAAATGTGGAGATGAAAGATTCATCTTGTCTTCTAGCATCAGATATTGTCATTAAGTGCAACTTAGCCCACCTCAATAGTAAATTAGACACCATGTGAGAATCTGATCCCCATTTTAATCAGCTTTGAAGACCACCATGGGGGAAGGAGGTAGTTATAAGTAGGTTGACTTGATCAGTCAAATGAGTCATTCAGCAGCAAACTTCAGATTAATGAAATGAAAAATATAAGGTGTCATGAAGCTCTAATGTGTGTCAACAAAGCCTGATGCCACGGAGTGAGGAAGTAGGTGGAAACAGTGGAAATTATGGAAATAGATCTAGAAAGTCTTATATGAGCATTGTATGTATTGAGACATTATAGAGAACTCAGAGAAGTGTAGTAAAGCTAGTCAAGCCACAGAAACTGATAATAATCAAGACTGAAATTCTCAAAGCAGTACAGTGCATTTAAAAAATGGATTTGGGAAGAGTTTTAATGGTGCTTCTGTGAATAAACTCCCTGAAGTATTTGAAAATCTTAATCTAATTTTCTGAAGTAAGTTGGATAAACAATGACCAGAATAAGATATAAGAATAGACTATATTCTCACATATGATGATAAATACTAGATGGAAACATCAAGATGGACTAAATCCATAATGAGGAATAAGATGATGACATTCAAAACAGAAAAAAAGGGATTTTTATTATTTTTTATTCAGACAATGAGATATAGCTCAGCCATAAAACCTTATTACCCTCTCCAATGGAGCTCCAACCATTTATCATAAGGTTTTTAAAACTAGTTAGGACAAAATACTAGAAAATATACCGCATGGATCCTTCCTGCATTAAGGAAAGAGTAAATAGTGACTTATGTACTCTTTGTAGTAGCCAAAACCTCATTCACCCATCTGGGTGTTCTTTCAAATACTGTAACTTTGACAATTTCTCTGATAGTAATAAAAAAATAAAAAAAAGTAATTTATCATTCTTTTTTGATGCTATTTTATTTGCAGTAATAGTAAACCCATACTGAACTTTCTTTCAGCTCTGGGTCAGATGGTCAACATCTTCACCCTCATTCCCTCTACCGTAGGCCATTAAAACCCATGAATGGATCCCAGTGAAATGGAAGAGACTTTAAATGTATCTTGGAAGACTCATGTATTTGGAGTCAGAGGCACCAACAGACGAAACTGGATCTTGAATCAAAATAAATATCTAAGCAAAGCCATAGCAAGGTATTCTGGTCCCCAGGGCATCATTTCCTCTCCTATTGTAGGTGGGGTTGTAAACATATCTGAATATAACCATACTTTCTCCTTTCTTCTACACTGTGTTTATCTTTCTGTCCTCTCTGGAAGCAACTGTGTTAAGGCTTCACCGATATATTTGCCCCACTGTGGAAGAATTTCTTACCTCTTTTTCCTACAGCTGTGCCTGGATATTTAACTACAGGCAACAGCATAATGAGTACAAGAGAATATCTCTAATTTCAGAAACACACTTAAGTACTTTTCAGAGAAAATATCTCTGCTGGGCTTTGGTCTACTATTTCCAAAGTTCAAGACGAAGAAAAATAGTGAAGAATTGTACCTTTGTTTAATTGAAGAGCTTCAGCAACTTTTAACCTTAAATCTAGAAAGAGCTTTCTGTAAATCAACCAATTTGTCAAAAAGCCCTATTATGAGTATTTATAGACAAATCACTATATGAAAATTACTGTGCCCCACTGAAGTCCATAATGAAGTTATCTGTGAAAAATAGTGGTTGTTTGGCCATACTGATGATTATTTCTACTGTGATCAGGTAGGGCTTGCCTGTGCAGAGCTGTATGCAGGCATTTGATTCAGGTATTGAACACCCAATCTATTGAAACTACTGAAGGCAGGTGGGTATTATCTTTTTCTTTCTTTCTTTTTTTTTTTTTTTTGTTTTTGTTTTGTGTGTGTGTCTTTAAAGGGTGTTATTGTTACTAGTACTGGTTTCATTTCTTAAAGCTATGTTGATGTATTGGTCAGACGGGCAGTTTCAGCACTGCAGTATTAACTAGAGAACGCCTGCATGTGTTTTCCCTCTCGTGTTATCATTATTGCAGGTATGCATCTCGGCCATTACTTGAAAGTATTAACAAACTCATTCTAAGAGTAATATATTTTTATTTAATAAAACTAAAGCAGTAAAATTCAGATTGATGTACATGATAGAAAAACTTTGTTGTGGTTTTCTAACAGAAGAACTAATTGAAGGAATGAAGACATTTGTAGGTAGCTTACAAAGAATTCCTTCTTGCAGGCAGAATTAATTGGCAGAATACTTTATGATGTGCCAATATATAAAGATGCAGCAAAGCGCTCCATGCTGGTAGAGCTCTGCCACATTTCCAGTGCCTTCCCTGTCCAGAAAAAGCTCCTGGTAGCATAGTGGTTTTCATTTGGTCTCTATGTTTCAAAAGTAAATTCTCATGCAATTTCTAGAAGTGAGAGAAAATGCTTTCAGGGCATGTATTTCATTTTAAGGACACAAAGTGAATTGTAGGCTTGAATTACATGCTATTCTACAGCAGAGGCTGTTCAGCATTTCTCAGGATTCAGCCCAGAGAATCAAAAGTTTTCAAAGCATTTTGTAAAAAAAGGAACCTTGCTTTACTAGAGATAGGTCTGACACTCCTCTTTCTATACCTGCACACTCACATTCATGGTGGAAAGTGCAGCAATTGCCTATGTAAACCACTGATAATCAGCAAGGTAATGACTGTGGCTTTACCTGTCTTTAGTGTAATCTGAGCCAGTTGAGAAAGCTACCCCATGTAATTAGGCAAGTTTTGAATGCAGAGACAAGCACCCTGCAAACTTCAGTTTGGGCACCTCTGCCCATGCTTCTCGTTTTTTATATTATAGCAGACTTACCTTTTGAAATAGTTACAGCAAAACTTTAACTTTTTACCCCACCAGGTCAACCACTTACATGTTGATCATTTCAAAATGGCCTAAAGTGTGTAGGTGTCCAGGCTTCACTTCTGACTTCCTCATTCAGGAATGTTATCAATCATACTCGAAGATGTCCAACTGAGGAATGGGAATCCTGTTATAAAATGTGCACTCATTTTAGGTATTCCATTTACAGCTATCTGGCTAGCTTTTTGAGCATAATTAATATTTTCTATCATTTAATAAATTCAGAGGATTGGATCACTGACCTCACTCACAGCTGTGAATGCTCAGCACTTTGCAGTTTATTCCATATAGTCCTAAATCACCACACATAAAATAGCAATGCACAATTAGTGGGTGCCTATGAAAACTTTGGTTTATAACTTGTCTGGAACAGCAAAGACACTGCAGCAGTGACAGGACATGTTGGAAATATAGATACTGCCAAAGCACTGCTTTCAGAGCTAGAGCTGTCTTTAGTCTTCCACTAGCCCTATTCTCCATGCAGTAGCACCCTCAAACTGCTGCAACAGGTGAGACAGAGGTCTGATCAGCATCCCCTCCGTTACTTGACAACTTGAGCGATATGGTCAGATTGAGCTTTTTCTTCGTACTGAGTGAGGATGAGGTGAAAATAAATGTATAGTTATTTAATAACTATGGGTATTGGGTTTGCGTGACAAGGTTTTGGTAGCAGGGGGGCTACATGGGTGGCTTCTGTAAGAAGCTGCTAGAAGCTTCCCCCATGTCTGACAGAGCCAATGCCAGCCAGCTCCAAGGTGGACCCACCGCTGGCCAAGGCCAAGCCAATCAGCAACAGTGGTAGCACCTCTGTGATAACATATTTAAGAAGGGGGAACAAAAACAACCTGCACAATTGCAGCCAGAGAGAGAGGAGTGAGAATATGTGAGAGGAACAACCCTGCAGACACCAAGGTCAGTGAAGAAGGAGGGGGAGGAGGTGCTCCAGGCACCGGAGCAGAGATTCCCCTGCAGCCCACGGTGAAGAC
>WAAD01035870.1:9424-28041 GCA_013389945.1 Fregata magnificens | reverse complement strand
ATGGAGAGAGGAGCCCACGCTGGAGCAGGTTTGCTGGCAGGACTTGTGACCCCGCAGGGGACCCACGCTGGAGCAGTCTGTTCCTGAAGGGCTGCATCCCGTGGAAGGGACCCACAGTGGAGCAGTTTGTGAAGAACTGTGGGAAGGACTCATGTTGGTGAAGTTCGTGGGAAGACTGTCTCCCATGGGAGGGACCCCACGCTTGAGCAGGGGAAGAATGTGAGGAGTCCTCCCCCTNGAGGGACCCCACGCTTGAGCAGGGGAAGAATGTAAGGAGTCCTCCCCCTGAGGAGGAAGGATCAGCAGAAACAATGTGTGATGAACTGACCAGAACCCCCATTCCCCATCCCCCTGTCCCACTTGGGGGGAGGAGGTAGAGAAAAATCGGGAGTGAAGTTAAGCCCAGGAAGAAGGGAGGGGTGGGGGGAAGGTGTTTTAAGACTTGGTTTTATTTCTCATTACCCTAGTCTCATTTGATTGTTAATAAATTAAGCTAATTTCCCCAAGTTGAGTCAGGTTTGCCCGTCACAGTAACTGCTAAGTGATCTCCCCCTGTCCTTATCTCGACCCAGGAGCCTTTTGTTATATTTTCTCTTCCCTGTCCTGCTGAGGAGGGCAGTGATAGAGCGGCTTTGGTGGGCACCTGGCGTCCAGCCAGGCTCAACCCACCACACTATGCTTGAGTGACCTGAATTGAAATTACTCTGGTAACCTTAATATTGGTATTTCTTTACTTTTGAGTGCTCATAATCCCACCAATTATTCTTTGAGAGAGTACTTTATATGCAATTTTCTGAAGTTTTAAGAAGCATCCTAAAGTGTTGACTCCTCTGTCCTTTCAGTCCCTAAAATCCACATTGTATCAAAGTGAGGCATGAAGGGCATTGCCCTCCTGGACCTACATCATTGGAGCCAAGTGGCAGCTGTTAGCCATCATGCTTGTTGCACTTGCTGGCAGTGAGGGTATCTTGGGTCTGTTTCGGGCTTCAGAGAGAGTGAGCAGGCACAATTTCTTCTGCAAACTCCTTGGTTTGTTGAGTCCTGTCACAGCCACTCCAGCTTGTTTCTTTCAGTCCTACCACTTAACTGTCACCGTCACATTCTCCTTCATGGCCTAGTCTCTCTCAAATCCTGTGGATGCTCCTCCTCATTGCAGGCCTGCGCCCCTCCATCATACTTACTGTTTTAGTCACAGTCTTTTTCTCCAAATGGTCTCTAATGACAGTCTTGGTTTTTTTCCCCAAAAACTCTTTTCTTATTTATAGTGTTGATGTCCCTTCTGCTCCATCCTGGCCAGCTAGCAGCACTGACTCCCTTTCCATAGTTCTCTATGAAGTCTCCATCTCTATTTTCCTTGACTCTGTTTCTTAGTCCTATGAGATTGAGCTGTGAGAGCCTCAAGCATCCTGAGTAAACGGTAAATGCCTCAAGCATCCCCAGGTTTTGGGAATCTTACCTCCTGATATTGAAAAAAAATCTCTTCTGTGCACATTTAACATCAATTTTTCAAAGGCTTATACGTTGACTAGATATGTTAGATAAATTTATCTGCAGTGCTAGAAAGTGTGTTTCCAGTGCAGACACTTCCACCTGCCTTATTTCAAGTACTTGGCTCAAAGCATTGGTGTTTCAGAGTTTCTTAAAATATGAATTTCAAGTATTTTTAACACAATAAAATAGGTTTTCAGAAACACCCAAAGTATTTTGTCTAAAGTTGCTTGCCAGCAAATTCATCATGAGGTTGTTAATGGCAAGGTAGAATTCAGCCCTAAGTTGGACCATATTATCAACATGATTTTATAGTCAGAAGTATTAAGCAACTCTAACAATAGGATATTGTAATAAGAGCCCTCTGGCTCTTTCACCCCATCATCATGATGTGATTATGCCCATATATTTACTGAAAGAAACAGGAAGAAGAGGCAGTTGGTTAAATGGGACCCTATCATTCACCAGGCTGGCATTTGCTCTGTATTGTCTGACATGATTTAAATGGAGCAGCCTCCACCGGTCAAGAAAGGGATGCACTAGCCCAGGTGTTAAACCAGGATTGCCTTCTGCAGGATGCAAAGAGAATTCATCCCACATGCTCGTTAAACTGAGGGCTTTAAAGTATTCTCCACTTTCACTGGACATTTAGTTTATGTTCTCTTAAGGGATGACTGAGTTGAACTCAGCCTCAAGGTGAAAATTGTCAGTGACTCTCACTATTTCTCTGATACTATGCACTTGAACCTGGATTTACAACAAAATGGCTGATGCAGGCCTGTTAAGAATGGTTTGCACCTTAGAGAAAACTAGAAAGTCCCACAGTCGATATATGCCAGGCTGTATATGCCATGGAGCAAAACTTTTTAGTAGACACTTCTTCTGATTCAGGTAATTTCTCTGCACACTGGTAATCAAATTCATCCACACTGCTTTTCTGTACCAGAAAGCATTTTTTTTTTCAGGGAGTAGAAAATAGTTCCTCATTCATCTTAGACTCAGTGTTGGATTTCTCAGCAGTCACATAGCAGTTACTTAAACAGCATAATTGTCTGATTTTTATTATTTGATAGCAAGTGAAAGTGAGGAAACAACAGGAAACAAGAAAATAAGAAACATAAAAACTATGCCAGTGGTGTATTTGAATTGAGTGGCAATTTATAGTTGTCTAGTACTGAAGGGTTTAATGATACTTTTTGTTTCAAAGCCAAGAAAAGTTAAATAATATTTATCTGATTTAGTATTCCTAAGCAAGATTATCTGCCAAGACACAGTATTTCATTTAAAGGAAGTACCCTGGTGGCACTAACAACAGTATCAATTATAGAAATGTTAGTAACAACAAAAACATTCCATTTCCCAACAAAGGTCAACAGTAAATCTATCTAAAATATGTAAGGCTCATAAAAGTAATGGGTTTGCAACTGTGATTGAAACAGATGTTCACAAAATCAGCATTTAAACATGACGACACCATAAAATAAATGAAGACAGAATTAATTTAACAAGTTATCTCAAGAGCAGAATAAGGAAAACGAATGAACAGTTACTCATACAATTCAGAAGGATATTCTTTTTTTTTTTCTGTAAGGTAACTGAAAACAGAACTGAGAACATTGGGTCAAATTCATTCACTAGATAAACTTGCTGACAGCAGTATAGATCTGCGTATGCAACCAGGGGCAGAATCTGGTGTGTTGTATCAGGAAAGAGCTGCCATTAATAAAATTGTCTATCCTGTTGTTGTATAAGAATGGAAAGCAAGCCTAATTCTGCACGAGTTTCATATTGACTCAGCTCCTCCAACAGCATAGGTCCTTACCTACAAAACTTTTAGAAAGACAGAAGTCAGCAGAATCAGATCACATTTTTGCAGAAGAGCCTGAAACATTTCAGTGTCTTCAAATTAAATCCATCTGGCTTCTCTCTTGAGGACAGCTATTTTTTTTTTATNAGAAAGAAAGAAAGAAAGAAAGAAAAAGAAAGAAAGGAAGAAAGAGAGAGAGAAAGAAAGAAAGAGAGAAAAAGAGAAAGAGAGAAGGGAAGAAAGAAAGAAAGAGAGAAGGAAGAGAGGAGTAAGGAAAGAAGGAGAAAAAGAAATAAATAAAAAGAGAGAGAAAGGAAGAGAAAGAGAAGGAAGAAAAGAGGGAAGGAGAAACAGAAGAAAAAGAAAGACAATGAAGGAAGGAAGAGAGGAAGGAAGGGAGAAAAGGAAGTAATACTTGTCCTTACTTATTTGAACTACATAATCATATGTTTGGATTACATTCTTCAGTCAGCTGTTTCATCCTTTGTCATTCCTCTCTAGTGTGGCTATTTGAAGGGATAATCTGGTATTTGACTTCCAAAGAATCAGGAACTTTTAAAGAAAGTACCAAGATTTTGACTGAAGGTGTCTGTCTGTTTATATCACGATCATGGTGCAAGCTTTTAAACAGGTTCAGACTGACATCTGAAAGCTGCAATTAGTTCAGAATGCTATAGTGCCCCACAAAACATTAGCTTTAACAAACTAATAGTATCCTATATTTCATAATAAACTAATAAACTATGTATAATATTAGTTTAATAAACACTTCACATACACTACTGTCCCTTTTTGTTTATTTTCAGCACTAAATTCAATACTGAGGTTACATTTTTTGTCTAATTGACCCTTTTTCCTCTAGTCTGACAGAATTCTAATAGGAGATGCTGGTAAAATGGCTCCCTTCCTAATCCCAAACTTTCTGCCATTTATTTTTGCTACATGTATCATTCTGGGGATTAACAAAGAAGTCTTTGTGAATCACAAGCAATGCAGGTACCACTGTTTGAGAACCACAGCACTCTAATCTGTAGTATGTAAAATACTTTTTTTTCTCAGTGTAAAAGCAAGGGTTTTAGCTTTAATGACCTACAAATTCATACCCGCCTGATTTCTTTCCACAGGAGAATGGTTACATGACCTGAGAAATTAACATGTCTTAGTACAGATTGCCACAAAGCCAAAGTCACAAATAATGCAAAAGAAATACAAAGGTCTTTCTCTGGGCAAGGTTCACCTAATCATGATATGGATCCAAGCCTACAATCCCCTTTTTACTGAGGCAGTAAGTTTTGCTGGAGTGTAGATTAATGACTTGGCACATGGAGTTTCTTTAGTACTGTGATGGGCTGTGTCTGCAGGCCTCTGTTTATAATTTTCTGTCTGGTACATTTAAAATTGCTGACACTGTGAGCGATTTCTTCATCCATTGATGGTTCTCCAATTTTGGATAGTGTCTTCAGCTTATTTTATCTAAGAGGACTTTTCCAAAAGTAGTTCCTGAAATATCTGTCAGGAGAATTTAAAGTTATTTCTTTATTAAATCATTCTATATACAGCCCAGGTCTTTTGAGCTTTTTATAACATACGTTGAAAAAGAGCTTGAGATAGCAGAATATACAAACCCAAGCAACAATATGCTAATAGAAAGAGCAGAGAAGTATCTCACCTTAGGAAGCAATTCGCTGCTTCAGTATTCAAAGCATACGCCTAGTGCATATTTACTCAGTAATTGAACATGCAGTGGATGAAGCCTTAATTTAACATCAGCATTGGATTCTCTTCATAGTTAACTTCTTTTATGAAAGGGGTAAGCATTCTTCTGAAGGATATGCATCTATTGGCTTGACTGTGATATTAACTTGATGTGTAGAAAAACAACATTAAAAATGGCACCAACTGGAAAATACAAGCCTACCTGAATTAAAAAAAAAAAAAGTTGCTATTTTATAGGCCACTGACATAGAATTTTCATAGTCCTTCTCTTTATTTTTTAAATACTTTTAAAGTAATAAATGTAAGACTAATTTTAGAGAGCAATTTGCACTAAATATATCATTCTAACAATATTGTATCTTTCCTCAATGGATGCTTTTGCCTGCCATGATTTTTTTTTAACACAGAAGCAGTTTGTATTTAACATTTAAATAATTTAATTATTACATACTTCATAACACAAAAGCAACCAGAGCCTTCTACTGAAAGCAGCTCATAGTTTTTAGCCTCTAAAATGAAGGGCAGTCTGATGTCTTCAGCCATAACTTCACACTTAGTGCAAAGTGTGTTTCAAACTTCTGCCCATCAAAATTTTTTACACATCTTGTTTTTCTCATTTGGACCTTGGAAAGCTGAGAGTTATGTGTGTTTATGGTCGCTGCCAGGCTGATTGCTGAGATTTCTCAAGCTTCATTGGCATGCATTAAATGAGTCATGTGGTTTAGTTTTAGGTAGTCCTGCGAGGAGCAGGGAGTTGGACTCGATGATCCTATGTGTCCCTTCCAACTTGAGATACTCTATGATTCTATGATTCTAAATGCTTTTTCGGTCTATCCTTTCTCCTTTTAATCCTTAGAGGGATAAAAGACAGCAAAGGAAGGGTCTGACGTTATTCAGTGCAAAATATTCTCTACTATTCCCCTTGGCCTCCAACAAACTTGTTTGTAAGGGTCAAGGAGAGAGCTACAATTTTACCACCTTGTTGCTAGCAGCCTCTGTTTGCCTTCCCTCCTTCCCCCAGCAATGAGGCAGTTATTCTAGTTCTCAAACTTCCAGATTTTTTTCCAAAAATATCCATTCTTCTCTGCAATACTACTTTCCTTCCAACATCTGGTCTAGTCCAAAACCCAGCCCCCACTCCTTCTTCAACATACCTATTTCCACTTGGAATAAATCTGGCTGTAGCAAAGGTGACCTCAGAGTCCTGCATGCTTCTCATTTCCCAAATCCTGTACCTGGCTTCCAGCACGGACACCCGAAACCCCTCACTGTCCCCTTGTCTCTTAGAACTTTTGGTCAGAAGACCCTGCATGACCCTCTGCTCCAGGTCCTGGTGCTCTTTCCCACTGACACCCACTTCCCTGGTGTAGCCGTTCCTCCCCATGAGCAGGGTCTCCTGTGGGAAGGGGCAGCACATCCTTGCCTCCGTGAAGGTGATTCCCCATCACCTTCCTCCCCTCTTTCTCACCCCAGCTCAGCCCTTGGATGCTGTTGCACAGGAGAGAGGAGGGAAGCCTGGTTCATACAGCCAGGGCTCTTGCACGCACAGAACAGACCTCGAGCCACACCTGGGCCTGTGACTGTTTACCCCCCATTTCCCATGCCTCAAAATACATAACACACTTCTATGTGTGCTTCACTGAAAAAAAAGGGTAAGAGGAAAAGCATGAGATGGTGAAAGGAAGAAGTCAGAGGCCAAGAAGGCATTTTTCTGATGCTGCTTTTGACAGTGTCTTTCCTCTTTCCTTACACATAGCCTGCAAGTCCTAGGCAGAGAGCTGGGGTCCTGGAGCTATTGCTGACCACTCTGCACCTGAGCCAAATGAAGGGCACCAGTCTGGGAATGGTTGGCCCTCCTCCTTCCCCTACCAGTGAGCATAAGGATGAGTTTGAGGAAGGGAAGTTTGAGTAAGGAAAGAAGTAAATGGGGGAAAAAAGACAGGGAGTTGGCAGGGAAAGTCTCTGCAATGATCTTTGAGCCAGGAAAATGTTCATTGAGAAGCCAGTGGTAAAAATTTAGAGATCAAGAGGAGATATTTAGGGGCTGGAAGAGAAGGTAGCTTGCTCCACAGTGAGACTTGCAGCACTGTAATTCCCCATGCCTTTCTCTCTGGCCATTGCCTCTGGCATTTGCTCCCCTTTGAACTATTGGAGACTGCCTGGGAGGAGGCTACTGGAAGTGCTGCATCAGTGAGGCATTCAGATCTGGGGCTAGCAGTAATTCCCATTTCTCAAAACAATCCCTCTACTCAGACAGAAAGTCATCTGTAGGTTTTCATCTTGTCTTTGGATATTAGCGGTTGTTTGGGATCTTCAGATATCACAGCTTAAATAGGTAGGTTCTATGTGAAGGACTTTCCAACATGGCAAAAGATAATAACCCTGCTGTTCAACAAAGTGCACTTCATAGCTTGCATAGCAACACAGGCATTTGAAATGAAAGCCCATTGTTTGGAAAGCACAGGTTTTACAATCTACTACAGCTCCCTCTGTGTTGTAAGAATTCAAAGTAAGTTTTGACACTCTTGGCATTTTGCACCTTCTCGTCAGAAATAAAGGAAAAAGCTAAACCCACATCAGTTTATTTTATCTTCAGTCATGTAAAAGGTTAGGTTTTCTAATTACTTTTGTCCAGTGGTGCGGCTTTTCTACTGGAAGGTTCTTGGCTATTCTTTTGCTATTAGTTTTAAAGCGTTCATCATCTTTCTGTTTAGTGATGTTCACCCCTGATGTCTTCACAAATCCCCCCCACACACACACCTTTTAGCTAAGGGATAAGTCTGAATATCTAAGAAAATGTGAAGCCTGCAATCTATGGAAAACATTGCAAATAAACTGGACTGGAAACATTGTTCCCTCCTGTGCATCTTACTGAGACAGTAGCAGTATCTTCTGTTCTTTACCAGTGTAACACTAGAAGCTTTGACAAGTGGTTTGTTTATTTCAAGGATAAGTAGCCCCAGGTCAGGAAGAATTTTTTGAACACACAGGACTCTTGCTTATGCCCTTTATCTCCCAGATTTTCCCTAACATTGGGCCACAGAATACATCCTGTGTAACCATATGAATACAGGACAACTGTGATATCCAGAACTCTCAGGCTGGCTGTTGGCATGTGTATCAGTAGCTGTAAATCCCTTCTCTGATTGATTTGGAGATGTACATAAAATCATGGCTAGCTCCCTGTTTTTTTATCAGAAATTCTACACCAAACCTGAGCAACTTATCTGGTGTAAAGTACAGCTGAAACCACTACACTCTTTGAAAGATCTTCCTGTGACTATTGGGTATTTTTCCACCGCAAAGCTGTTTTGCTAATGAAATGTTTCATCATATTTGGTGCTGGGTTGCTGCCTTCAAACACAGTTTTGTGGGAGGATTTGAGGGTAACAGCAAGAAAGAGTAGGAGGTAAAGAGGACAGTAGGTTTTTGTCAGTGTGCCCTAGGCCTTGAATGAATTGCTTGGAGCTATTTCAGGGCAACCTTTATACAGAGCCTTACACATTTTGGAATTGCAGTTTTCATCCTCACCGTTAGTCCTCCAAAGCAAAGCTCAGCTGCTCAGGTGGTATGAAGCAAGACTGTTGTATTTCCTCCTTACAAAAGTAGTTTGAACATTAAATTTGGCATTCTCTCCTAGAACTATCTGCTTTCTAATACCAATTTGTTGTTCTGTTCAGCATGGGCTGTCACAACACTGTCAACATTATCAACTGTAAAACGTAATTGAATCTGTGAAGTTTTTCCAAAATAATATCATTCAAGTCAGATCATCTGCTGTGACAAACAGTATTTTCAGTCTCTTGGCCACCAGTGTTTTCATTCATTTTGGGATGCCTCCATTTGATCTTTGTATCCTTGTAGCATCAAAGAAACTCTATGTTATTTCGATATTGAACTTTAAGTGTATGTCTGTTGGAAATGGTTCAGACAGTTCTTTTGGAGCAGTAGAATATATCTGTACTGGGAAGCAGAACACTGGTGGCTGATTTTTATATTAATGGTTTTCCAACAACTGGATGGGTTTTGTATGCAAGTAAAATCTCATTGTTATTCCATGACCAAAGAAACATCTTCCAGAATCCCCAAAATATTAGAATTTCAGCAATGGGTACTTTTCCCTAGAGTTAATGTTGTAGGATGAATGGTTGTGAAGTCATCAGAAAAAAAATATAGCAAAAGGTGTTTGAGGCTAGAACTTTTATCTAGGCCTTTGTTCCATAAAAAATAGAGAAAGAGTGCTGCAAGCTTACGTGTCCTGGTTTTCAAGCCACGAACAAGCATGGTCTTCGACACTGTTCCTGAGTGTACTGTCCATAATGAGACTATAAAAGAATGGTTTTGCTTGTCTTTTATTTCATTCTAAATGTTTCACTTGAGCTGTTGCTAATGTGGCAATCATGCCCAGCAAGTGTGTAAAAAAGGTTGCTGAGCACTTCTGGTTGAATACAAGGAAGGTACTCTTTTGCTTTTCATCCTGATGTCTGTCTTAGCTTTTTATTTAGTTTTTAATCAATGGAGCCAAATTTTAAAATCTTTTTTTTTTTTTTTCCCACTGTGAACTACCTCCAGAACATCATGTTCTGCAAATTACAAAGGCTTCCGTCCTCCCACTGAGAAAAATGTTGCCAAGTGTTCATTGTCTGATTCCAGCAGCTCATTCTTACTTCTATCATGCCCTCTGCCTTTTCAAATGAATGACCTTCAGTTTCCTAGGCAGAATGATTATGAAGCAGCAGCATCCAAAGCGCTACAGACCCCAAAGGGGAAAACTGTGACTTTGCCACCAGCCCTAAAAACGGGGCAGTGCAGACAGGAGTCACTCTACGTTTCAGTGTTTGTCCCCAGTTTGGGGTAAGCACTGCGCACTAAGCACACCACTCATGCAGCCCTGGCCCAGCTAGACCTGCAGCTGTAGGAAGCCCTGTCAACTCTCCCTACCGATTCCTTGGGAAAAGGTAACCCCAGAGGGGCTCTTCTCCACTCCACTACTTCCTAATTGCCAGAGGAATAAGAGTACTTCTTAGGGCGTCCTACTTTCCCGTGAAAGCCGTGCTTCAGCCCATAGATACATGACTCGAGTCAAAGATACGTGGCACCAACACACAACTTTTCTGCCTGCATGGGCTGTATTTTTGACCTGTGGTTACAATTAGCCTGCCTCCATGAACACTACAGCCCTCAGCAAGGGCCCTACCCCATTGTGGCACAAGTTTGTTTCCTATCAGGAAGCATTTATCTACAGTCTGTCCAGGCTGTAGCTCTCTGCCTGGCTTTAAATCCTAACAGAGGACAGCTCCCGCAAAGTGTGCTCGTATTTCATTGGCAAGGAGCAGCAAGTATTCAGTATGATATATAATGGATACTAGATCTTTTTTTCACCTAAAAATATTGTCACGCACTCTCATAATTTTATAATACACACAAGAGTATATTTTGGATGTGTCTAGGTGGTAATAAAAGAGGTTTAACTTATTTTATCCTGCAGGAGACAAGCAAGATCTGTTGAGTTGAACCAAGGTTGATCAGGAAACATGTACAAAAATGCAGCCACCAGCAGGATTCAGAGGCTGTGAGGCTGCATGTTCATTTTTGTTCGAGTAACTTGGTGTGCATTCTCCATAACAAGGGACACTAGTGGCAGAAGATCTACAGCCTCCTTAGACTCCCTGTATAAAACTGTGCCTGTTACACAAAATGTAAAACATTTTAGAAAATATTTTTCAAGAAAAATCTTTCATTCTAGCTGTGTGTGTGTTTTTATGCAAACACAGGTGATGCAAAAATGTGCTGCCAGCAATGCCAGTTCATCTCATTTCAGATTTGCTCTTTAACATTTAGGTTCACATATCCAAATAATCTTGTAGCAGTAACTATTTTTATAGTTGTAGGCAACAGTCTTTCTGAATTAGTGATTTGACTTCAAAAATGCTTTAGGTATGGCAAAGATGTATTATGAATTCAGCAGTTAACATGCAAAATACATCATTGAGATAGCTTAGGAGGTGGTGAAGCCTATTTTTCTGTCATTACACAGTTCATGAACCTTCTGTCCCACAGTAGTCCCAAAAACTTCTTCAAAGTTACTTACAAGTTAAAAAATTAACATCAGAGTATGATCCTTTATAAAAAAGTAGGCCATATTCTGGTACATTGAAAATGATCCTGTTTCCCACAGAGATCCTTTTTGTTTGATGGATATAGGGCAAAGTAGAGCACTGCTCAGCTGGGAAGGTTACGGCTCTGACCAAAGGGCATGTTTTCTCCGTAGCACAGTCTGCAGTCCTGTTCCCACAGCTGGCAAGATGAGAAGGCCAATGGTTTTGTGTCATGGTTTTCTCTCCGTGAGCTCAATTTCTTTCCTAGAGAAAGCATGGCAAAGAAGAGCGGAAAAAAGTGGGAGGTGGATAATGTACACCCAAGCTTTATTAGGACAGGGCTAGGACATGTGCTTGGATTTGGCAGCTGAAACATGTTTTCAGGTCCCCAGCACAAAGCACCACAAATCTCACGGCACATAACAGCACTTCAGACAGACATCAATTAATGTGAAACTGATGTGAAATGAAAAGCTTCTTTTCAGTTTGTCAGATCATGACTTTTTGATTTGGGCTGAGCTGGCCTGAAACAAAACATTCTGTTCTAATTTTTCTCATTTGAAAACAAACAATCTCTCCTCCTTCCATGGCAACTTCTGGGGTTTTTTTACTATGGACATTTATTGAGCCTGTTTTCTATCACCTGCAAAGAGTTAGATAGAGAATACCTGGCCACCTCCAGTTTTTTAATTGTTGAAATCTCTGACTAACATCATAATAAGACATGTTTAGACTGCAAATGATGGAAAGCCCTCTGGAGATGATGGAACGCCCTCTCCTCTGCCCTCTCGGACTTCCTGATGCCATAGAACATTATCTGACCTGCACAGCTTGACCAAAAGCTCAGCAGGCCTGGGGTATAACTTTAAAATGCCACTTTGAATCAAATCCATGTACCAGAAGGTCCTCCCCAAATCACACTGCTTTGTTCTTCAAAACAGGCTTGACAATAGTGTAGCTCTTCACTAAAATTGCAGTAGAAAAAATCATGGAGCTGCACTACAAACATCTTCAGCAGGATTTCCAAAATCCTTACCCTTAAGATAACTTAAGAGGATAGATTCCTTGCAATACAGGAAACACTTCTGTTCCAAAGTCACTTAGGCACTCCAAAAAAACCTAAATTTGTGTAATTCTGCAACACATTTACAATATAAATAGGAATATGCAGCCACATATTTAATCAGAGAAACAGCCAGAGAATGTGCCACATGTGTGAATTGTGACTAAATCAGCATTTTCCTAGGAACTGTCATTGGCTGAGCAGTATTTAAACTCAGCAAAATTTGCTTCTTTTTGTTTCATGAAGCACTTGTGAACCCAGCTGAAAATATTCAAGAAATATTATAAGAAAATTATCAGCATTCTAGGTACCTTCTCCCATGAAGTCTCAGGTGTCAGTGTTTAGACTTTAAGTTTTGAAAGCAGTCGCCTACGTCACATTTGTTATTTTCTTCTGCTTGAAAAAACAAGAATGTATATCGATTTAATACCTTTCTTTGATAACAAATGTGTGTTTGACTGCCAGATCAGGCCATTTCCAAAGATCTCCACAGGCAAAGCTGAAAATAATCTGTATTTGCAGTTGAATAAAAGGCTTCATAGAACTACAAGTAATTGTGAAGATGTTCCTTATTAGGCTAGTAGCAGATAAAAGTAATTTTTGTCTATACAGAGTTCTACCAGCCCTAGGTTACACACACGAATGATGTGGAAACATTTTACAGTGTAAAAATGTCACTTGGGTATAACTTAATTTGTATATTTCTCTAGAACTAGGAGAAACATCAACATTGCATTAGAGTCATGACAAATCCTTCAGTTCTTTTCTGGCTAAACAGTCACAGTCTGATTATGTTTTGCTTAAAGATTAATATAGTCTATATATGTTTTGTGCAATACCCTTAAAAATAATAGTAATATACTATAATCTCAGTCATTATCTGATTTTTCTCCTCAATAAAAAAACAAAGTCTCCTAGAGTGGAGACATTATATAAATTGTGCTGTTCAGTAATAGCAATGTTCATTATGAGAGGCTTAATTATGGTCATCATTTACAAAAAAATCAGTCTTGTCACAGAAAGCATAATAATGAATGTCTCTTGTTTAAAAATGAATGAAACTTTTTTTTCTGAAGGTATGAAGTCTACTAGTCTGCAGGGTGTCATCACTTTTATTTTCCTCATTAAAAGAATTAATATTCATGAAAATTAGATTCCAAATAATTGCAAAATGAGAGGGTTTTTTATGTTGCAATTTGGATATGTTTGTTTGTTTACATGGAAAACCACACAAAATCCAAAATAGGGTACAAGAATAAAGGACAGTCATTTTCAGTTACGCAGGAATTATTTTGTACACAGGACCAAGTTGTGCTCTTTTTTACTCTGGTGCAAGTAAATGGCAAATTTAATTCTGTTCCAATTTACAGCAGAGTGGTTAGGAGCTTTCTTATTTCTAGGGACTAATACATAATGTGAGTAGCCTAAATTATAACTTACTGTGTGTTCCTCAAGGGAAGATGTGCTCCAGTGCAGCAGTTCCACGCAATGCCTATGCACAGGGCTTAAGCTGGGTTTATAGGTGTGGGGCATAGGCTTTACAATACCTAGATTCATTAGGATTAATTTTAGCAAGACAGGAGGACGGAAAGCAGCTTTTAGCTTTCAGAAGAACTTATATTTTAATGTTTTAATGTAGCAGGCTTTAGTTGATGTGTAAATTGAACCACATCATTTCTAAAATAAAGCAATTTGTAGTGAGCTCACTGACATTTTACATGTCAGTTTTAATTCAGCAGTCGTAACTCTGAGTTTGGCAAAACATGGATTCTTCATTAGAGGAGGCATTTTGTCCTTAGCTAACCTGGCAAAGCAGATTGGAGGGGCATACTTTTGAAACTTCATAAAAGTTAGCTGGCTGTGTTTGCTTCTTGCAATCAACAAGTAAAGAATACGGATAAAAAATTGTTGCTCCATCATATCAAAGAAATGGTCTGTTTGTAATCAGTTTTGTCTGTGAGGGTTGGCTGTGTTCTTTTTTGGGACCAGAGTCTACAAAGACTAGGCTCAGACTAGACTCAGAAATCTCTCACCCTTCCAGAATAAATTAGCAAACAAAAAAAAAAAACCCTGATGGCAAAGAAAAGGTTTTAGAAGCTAAAGTGTTAGGATAATTAAATGCATATTTCAGCAGTATTTATTTGGCATTGATTGGCTGAGGCCACTTACTGTGAAGAGTTGAATAGTTAATTCAAGTGCTAGGCATCTCCTAGAGGACATGACCTTGGGGTCATATAATTGTAACAGTAATTTATTTAGTTGAATAAACGAATATGTTCTCAATTATCTTAGCAGGCGTTATAATAACACTAGTGGGATTTATATTTGCTTATGTCACTCTGCTGTAAGGATCAAGTTATTGGATCTGTTTGCCTGTATTTAGTCCCCCAGTTCATGATTCTTCACAGAAGAGATGTGAAGGTTTGCTCATCCTGATTAATAGGTGTCCAATCCTAATGCTGCAGATATTGGCATAATCACTCAAGGGACCTGAGGGACATACACACAGCAGTAATACTGGCAGAAGACAGTGTTACCTACTTAAATCTTTCTCATGCTGATTTTTTCCCCTATTATGGATTCTAAGGCTTCTCAAACTTACCCCATAAATTAGTGCCTGATCTGAGATTATTCCACCATTGGGGCTCTTGGAGGTTTATCACAGATACGTTATTCTGCTGGGATTTTTTTTTTCCACTGCTTTAATCTGCTGTCACTATAAAACGGGAAAGCAGTAATTCATTTGACTGTGCTCTACCTCAATATCGCCGCAATCCTCTGATCTAAACTTCTTAATGTATTTCGTTTAATTTTCAAATGTTGATACATTTTCACTGTTCACTGGTCGGGATACATGTCAAAGAATGTATAATAGGCATAATCTACCTACCCCATACCACAGCACGTGATTTATGGGAACTTCCAACCTAGAGTTGTCCATTATCAGCAACCACCATGACAACTAAAGGAACCATCTGGATTTTGTAGAAATAGCTCCACAAGAGAGCCAGGGACAAAAGGCCATTAAAAAAAATGGAAAAGAGGTTTTCACGTTCATCAGTCTTTCAGGAAGCAGAAGAGTTAGTCTGTAAAGGCTCGCCGTGGCCAAGGTGAGGAATGAGCTAGGCATGACTTTCTGAGCTCTACCAGGAGAGGTCTCTGCAGGATTCACTACTGCAGGAGGTGCCGTGCAGACCCCCTTTGTGTGGTCCCAGCCTTCCCCTCTGTGCTACGCCAAAGGGAAAAAGCACAGCACACTCATGATGTATGTTCCAAATCAACTATATCTCTAGCTCGTAGGCAGCTCAGTTTCATCACATGCTACCATTTATACAAATTAGAGGCAGGTGAAGAAATCCTTTAGTGTTTAGAAACAGACTAATCAAGTTGTTAAGACAGGCTGGCTGAGTAGGTTTGCTCCATTTCTAATAAATAACAATCATGTGCCCCAAGAAACAGTTGAGTGAAACAAAAAGAAGTGCATCTTCCTAGGGTTCTCATTTATAGTATTTCCTACTTATGCAGGACACTTACACCTATGCTTTAATCTCTTACTTATACACATGCTTAAATATTTTATCGAGCAGAGCTGCATGTCACTCAGCCTTTGTAAGGAGAATTCCTTGACGGCCTTATTTTCCAAGTCCTGGGGAATCTCCTCCCACTATTTTCCTGCTTGTGGGAAGGCTCTGCATGCACACAGCACTCCCACAAGTCAGAGGAGGTTTTGTGGGGGGCGAGGAAACTTGTACCTTGTGAGTGGAGCTCCAGAGTGTATACCCAATAAAGCTACAAACTCCATATGATATAGAATATCTGTCCTTCAAAGTATGCAACAAACCTATTTGTGTTTAATTTTCCCTAATCTTTTGCAATCAGTGACGGGGTTGAATTTTGCATATGGATGCAGGTTTTGTAACCAGTAATTGTATATTGTAGCCAGTGTCACTTTACAATATTTGTTTAAGGAAAACATATTTTCAAATGAATCTCATTTTTCTCCTTTTAAACCACAAAATTGTACAACTCTCTCTGCAGAGGCTTGGGAGAAGAGATGAGGAAATCAAAGAGCTGTTTAGTTCTCTTCAGTCTCAAACTCCCTATTGACTAGGAGAATTGATGAGAAGAAAAACCCAATGAGAAGTTTACAAGCATAATAGAAAATATTTTAGCAGTGCTAAGCGGCATGTTTTCCATTTATTACTCAGTGTTTTGAAAGAAATTGATGGCAACAGTGAACAAGCAACTTTGATCAGGATACTTATGTGGGTGTTGGAATATGGATTTTAGTGGCTATCTATGGACAGACCCTGGGGCTTGGAAGTTGACTGTGATTTGCAAACAGGTTAAAACACATTCTTTATGCCTTGAGCCCATGATGATATTCAGTGTAATAAGATGATTTAGTGTCAGGAAAACAATAATCCTAAAAAATTTCCTTTCTTTTCCGGTAGAGTCTCATCCTCTTTTAAGCACTGCAAGGTGTTAGCAATTTTCACTCTGTCACAACTCATACTCTACTCAGTGTGAGAGGCCTCCCGTTGATGTTATGTCAAGGCCTTTGGACCAACACAAAGGCTATTGAATCTTACAAGTTAGTACGCATGTCCGCCTTCAAGTTAATTGACTCACTTGTAGTCTTCACAACAGCTGTGACAGTTATGGTTTGTTGCATGAAATGCTGTATTTTACTGATGAAAGCACATTTTTATTCAGGGTTTCACTTCTCTGAATGAAACAATTTTGAAGAAGAATTCTTGGGTAGGTTATGAGTCCTGTTTTAAAGCAAGTGCTGTAATATCCTACAAAAGCAGTCTGAAACACCAAGGTTTACTGTATGAAGTTTGCAGTAATTATTGTAATGTTCTGTGTGACTGCTTTTATGTAAGCATTTTCAGTCTATCAAGCTCAACATTAGTTTAAATACTGGAGTGGTGAATCCTGTAGTACCTATTCAGATCCAGTGTAAATGGGCAGAGCTTCACTGACTAGGAGGAAATTGCTTCTACTCACATCAAATCTGACCATGGTCCACAGTGGTAACAGCAAATCTCTTTATATGAGGTAATCTATAGTCTATATGTAATCTGTATGCAATAGAGCACATTTATTCTACGTCAAGTCCAATAGTTGAACTTGGTGGTGGAAAGGCTGGAAGAGAGGGTAAAGGAACTCTCTCCTTTCCCTCACTTAACACAGGAAGAACTACCAGACAACCAGATGCTTCCCCACTTCCATGTTTCTGTGGCCTGTCCTCCAGGTTCTCCCTACCCCTGGCCACACATAGCCTTGTAGACAACATCCCAACACCAGCAGTGCTGCCCTCAACCTTAGTTTCCCTCGCTATGACAGCAGAGTTCTTTACCACACTTTTTGCTCTCTGTCCTTTCCCCAGTAAATCCTCTGGGCAAGGAAGAGTGGAAGGGAAAGATTTTCCTTCTGGTTGTGTTGTTTGGACAACCCAAAGTCAAGAGTTGCTTGGCTTGGCTGGGGTTTTTTGTCCATGTTCTCTATTTCTTGTTCTTAACAATCCTACTGACCGCTGAAAAAACTGTCCTCTAGGACTGTAGTCAACTGCAGGGACAAAAGGGACAGAGCAGCAGGGAAATGATGACATAAGAAAAACCTGCGATGTTTGAGTTGAAGCATGTATTGAGAAGAATTCCTCAGGACTAGATTTCCCCTGCTGCAGGTAATCTTCTATTAGCATTAATGGCGCTTAGGCAGATGTGCTTCCTAAGAAGAAATACATACCTTTGTGTCCAGATGCATGACCAGTAACTGTATGAGGAAATCTTCATGCTCTGCAGTTTAACAGTAGATCGCAGGTTACTCCTAGGCAGAGCAAGTTCTGCCTCTTGGTAGAAAAGACACCTTTCATCTATACAGTTAGGACATGCCTGAGATATGGGAATTCAACACAGCAGTCTTGCTGAAATGAAAGCATCATGGGTTATATCAGTACATTTTTAATAAAATTCTCTTACCTTGATCAATCTATGCCCTTCAATTTAAACCTGAGATTAATTCTCCAAGACACATTATGGTACTGTATTAATACTTGAAATCGTCTTTATAAATGCTTGCTTTCGTATTTGGCATAACTATTGTACCACTATAGAAACTGCTTCTATTGACCTTTAGATTAAAAATATGTTGGATTATCATGATTGACACATTCAAAATGACTCATTCTTGCCAAACACAGCATAACAACTTTTTAACATTCCCTTTTCTTTACAACTGCCTCCACTTCCATTATATGAAATATGGCTGTATTATATACCACCTCTCATTGCCTAACATGCTTTTTTCAGAGTTCAAGAAGATTTACATTTGCAGCTAAATGTTTCAGTGATTGCTCTGTTGGATTTCATTATACCAGTGTAGTTAATCAAAGCAAGTCTGGCCTTGCAACCATGATTCATTGTATGGTTTTTTGAAC
>WAAD01035869.1:0-16974 GCA_013389945.1 Fregata magnificens | reverse complement strand
TTTAGCTGCCTGCCAGGTTAAACCACAACAATAATGTAATTTCCATTCTTTTTCCCAATAATGCTATTGTCATTATGCCAGCTGAAAATCTTTTATACCTGTAGCTGCAGCTGGTCCCTGGGCTCAGTCTAGGGCCTGTGTTTAACCCCCTCCCTGTAATTTGGCCATGCAGGGCCAGCATTGGCAGTCCTATTTCCATGCCTTTTCTAGGGATGCCCGTTAGAGGATGATTTCCTTTTTATGAGTCAGTTGATGAAACAAAACAGAACTGCAGTGCAAACCGTTGCCAAAAAGTATGTGAATATTGAGGCTTAAATCACAAGAAAGCCAAGCCTTTGCAAGTTACAACAGCAGAGGCTCGCTGCATTTCACTCCGATGAGGGCAGCAGAGGTGACACTAACAAGAGTAGAAGAAAACGCTTGGTGTGGACATGGGCTTCAGTTATGGGATCTGTGGGAACTGTGATGTTCAGTAAAGATGTTTTTACTTGTTTAACTGGAACAGGTTCTTTGGTTCCTATACATGATGCGCTTCTCAGAAATGGTCTGTGTGTGTTTGCTGGTGAATCCTCCCCCTCTCCTAGGTAAATGTGCATGTGATGTAATTACTCAGGGGGCCAGGGCAAGCAGGCTGCAGCTGCTCCACACAACCCTGTGCAATGATAATGCTTATTAAGTCAGCACTTCTGGCACCTCCTGTCCACCAAGCTGCAATGCCACAGCCTAAAGCACCACCTAAAAACACCAGAATCATTGAGCTGGGTGATGCTGACGAGCCACCAGTCCCAATATGTCATCTTCATGAGTAGCCAAAGTCACTCTCCTCAATACTCTCCTGTTGTTTTTCCCCAATTTTCAACCATTTTCAACTCAGGGACTCACAGAGCAGGACATGGTTTATATGTATTTAGTAACAAAATGGTTTTCTCTTCTGTGAATTTGTTCAGTTTCCCCTTTGATAGATGAAAACTTTATCATCCCTTGGCAAGCAGCTCCACAGTTCAAATAGCCATTTTATTTGTATCTGATTCTTACTAGCTTCATCTGATGCTCCCTGCTTCTTGTAATGTGCCAGCTATGTAATATTGGATGGTATGGTGTAGTCATGCATTTAGAGGGTTTTCAGCTTGGCAATCTCCGATATGTTTTATGGACATTTATTTGGTAAAAGTTATTCCAGCACAAAAGTTCCTCCTATAGTCTCTGTTTCTAATCCATTGTATTGCTTAAATCTGATTTCTGGGATAAACATATCTTAAAATATATTTTCCATTAAGTAAAAAGTTTTTCATTTGTAGTCAGTTAGGAAAGAAATTATTGAGGGACTCGCTTCTATTCAGGAGATTGCCTGTTTATAAAAGCAGGGAGGAATTGTGGCCAGATTTAGCATAGGCAGATCTACACCTGCAAAGCTTGGGGCCTGTTTCTGCTGGCACAGGGATGGTTGACCACTGCTGTGACTCCCCAAAACCTCCTTAGCTGCCCGCTATGTCATTGTTATGGATTTGTGGCAGATTTCCAGGCTCACTCTGGCTGCCTTGCACTGCTGAGATGATGCACTTCTTTCCTAGAGCTGGTTCTCCAGCCCTTCTGGTGGTTTCTGTGCAAGAGCCTGTCCTTGATTTCCAAAGTGCCTCACGTGCTTTGGGTTAATGTGTGAAAGGCTCTAGCATGCCAACAGCTCAGCTCCAGGGCTTGATCGCCAGCCCTGGGGCAGCGCTGCCCACATGGTCGTGGCTGGGGCCAGCTCCCCGCATGGGTCTAGCCCTGAAGGTAAGCACCTCCTGGCCAGGCTCTTTTCAGAGGTCCCAGAAAACTGTTTCACCAGTGTCCCACTTGGCTCATGCAACAAACGCATCCTCACCTCCCCTTTATCCAAAACTTGGCCTGCAGGTAACCTGCAAGTTGTCTGGTTCTCATCCCCGCTGGCAGACCTGACGTTGCTGACGTCAAGGAGCAGCTCTTCAGTCATCCTTCCTTACACTGGTGTATCACCGTGCTGGGGCGAGCAGGGAAAATGGGGGCTTCTGGCTTTTGTAAGCTTCCCGGAGAGGTGGGACCGCAGCAAAGCAGCTGCTGGTAGCTGGGCTAGGCGTGCAATGAGCCCCCCTGGGATGGATGCACACAGGGGCTTGGAGAGAGGAGGCGAGCCTGCGAGTGCTGTGGCCTCTCTGGAGACGTGGGCTCTGCCACAAGCATTTTCCTTAGGTGACTTATTTACACAGAACAGGGATCATGGTATTTACTGATAAACTGTAGGAAAAGGGAAAGCTAGTGAAATGAAGGCTGCTTATCTCTGCATGATATGGCATGCAACCCAGGATATAAATTACAGTTTTCACCAAGTACTAATGGAGAGTCTGTTCCTGAAAAGCAAATGTAAAGCCTATGAAGCATGCTAAGCAGCTGTGTGCTTTTTAACCAAACTGCAGTCACATGACTCCTCAGATAACTACTTAGCTTGAGTATCTGTAAACTGTGGGTGTCATTTGGGTGGAAGATGTGGGAGGCTGAGAAACTGGCTTATTTCTGTGCTTTCTGGGATGTCCTCAGGGTGGCTGTGAGAGGAGACACAGGCTGGATGCTAATGAGTTCAGCAGCTGCTGCGAGTTATGTTATTTTCCCACTGTCAGCATGGATGCTGTGTTGCCAGGCTGGATGTTTTTAAGATGATGGATACCTACAGTCTGGTGCCAAAGCTCCTTCAGTCTTTGTGGGCTTTTTTTCTTTGTCCCTTCTAAGATTTAAACCAGTTCTGCTTTTACAGAGCCTCTCACTTTCTTATGAGTATTTGACATCATGGGCATAAACTGCGTATTTTTTAAGCTCTTGACAGCATCTCTTAAGTTCTGCTAATGCCTAATATTGACCTTGCCAGTGGGTTGTTATCCCAGTTCCTGTTCTCAGGAGTGCCATGGACACAGGCTGGTATGCCTACAGGGACCTGCAGAGCAAGTCTCTCACTGAGTGCCCAGATATCAGCGGTCACTCTCATGTGGCCATCCTCTCTTCCAATTACAAAGGGTAAATATCCTTCTACAGACCAGGTTTTCCAAGAGGTTCAGGAACAGATCTCAGTGCACAGTCTTCCCCTAAAGACACCATGTCTTCCTCTAAACAAGAGTTAGCTTTTATTATTTCTAGAGGTTCAAGCCTATTGCTAGAATATTAATGCTACTAGTTTATCTTTCTTGAGGCGGTTTAATATTTTCTTGGCTATGTAACCCATCTTCCTGTGCAGTGAACAGATGTTTTCACTGGATTCCTTGCATCTCTGAGGTCTCTTTCCTGGATGTTTTACATTCAATTAGATTTTATGAATGTGTAGAAGCTCCTTCTGGGATGTACTGCATTTCTTCCCAGCGAGTTTCCCAGGGCACTGGGGTGTCTGTTTGCTTTCTGGTGTCTCTCAGACTTGTGTGAACGTAACTCTCCAGAACACTTTGTCAGCCAAGGGTCTTGCCACCTTATGCAGCTGATAATTAGCAGACATTAATTGTTATTAACAGCCGAGGCAGGTCTCTATCCTACTATTTCACTTTCTTCATGCTGGAAACTGCCAGCTTTTCCATTCTCAATGTTTCTCTCTGGTTTTGAACTTTTCACCCCATAACGTAACATCCAGTAATAATAGTGAATCATTAATTTTTACATCATAGNTAATGAACACTGGTCCAGTTATAGCTGTTCTGTGCAGCTTTTTCATTATCCTAGCTACAGAATAAATAATAATTTAAAAAATTCATATGTTGTTTTACAGCACATGCCCAGAACTAATTCTTAAGCTTACTGATTTAAAAATAAGTGTTAAGCTTTACAATCAAATTTATCTTTCTAAAGTGGGTTTCTTCCCTATCTTCTCTGTCTTTTTTTTATTTCCCCTCTCTTTTTCTGGAGGAGAGTGTGATATGTGTTATGTAGATCATTTATCCACTCTAACACATTAAGCAAACTTGGCAAAGGGAGGCATGAGTTGCCTGCACTGACTGCACACAGAGGATGTGCCTTGTGCTGTCCCCTGGTCTCCATCTTTTATCCTCCTGGTTATGCTGTGCTGGCCCCCAACTATCAGATTGAGAGCTTTAAAGCAGTCAGCTTGGGAGCTTTTTGGGACTCAAACTTTGCATTTCAGTTTTCAGAACTTCTCAGCACTTCTAAATCCCAGTTTGGAGTCAGAAAGAGATGTGCGTGCTCAGTGCTTAGAAGATGGGATGCATCTGTGTCTGTGTTCAGGAAAGTGCTGCATACATCTTTAGAAAGGAGAAGGCCATTTGCTTCAGCAGTGGGCCTTTCAATCACATTTGAAGATCTTGGNGGGGGGGGGGGAGTGTTGCTGGTCCTTAGTCTTTCAGCTTTGCTATTCCAGGGCCTATGGTTTCTTGCAGGCATAAGTATATTGCTGTCCCTCTGGGTCTGTTTTGGGTTTCTACCCTTTACTTAGAGGTGCAGCTTTTTGAAGACAAGTATCTGTCATCTGTACTGTGACAGGCCTGACATGCCTACACTGCCCCATGAGTAACAAAGTAACAAAAAGCACAGCTAATCTGCGCCATTTCTCGTACGCTTTTCCAGTTGAACATATGCAAATAATTTGAGCTGAAACTTCAGCTTGGCAATATTTGGGTAATAGCTCTGTGCATGGGATGAAGCAGTCTTCTGCTACGAGATTACCTCATGGGAGAACTCCTTTGATTCTTTCCAGTTTGGCCTCAGAAATACGTTTTGGTTTAGTTGGTGAATTTCTAAAAATTAAGTTAAGACAACTAGGGCATGGTTTAGATGAATGATTAATGAACACTGGTCCAGTTATAGCTGTTCTGTGCAGCTTTTTCATTATCCTAGCTACAGAATAAATAATAATTTAAAAAATTCATATGTTGTTTTACAGCACATGCCCAGAACTAATTCTTAAGCTTACTGATTTAAAAATAAGTGTTAAGCTTTACAATCAAATTTATCTTTCTAAAGTGGGTTTCTTCCCTATCTTCTCTGTCTTTTTTTTATTTCCCCTCTCTTTTTCTGGAGGAGAGTGTGATATGTGTTATGTAGATCATTTATCCACTCTAACACATTAAGCAAACTTGGCAAAGGGAGGCATGAGTTGCCTGCACTGACTGCACACAGAGGATGTGCCTTGTGCTGTCCCCTGGTCTCCATCTTTTATCCTCCTGGTTATGCTGTGCTGGCCCCCAACTATCAGATTGAGAGCTTTAAAGCAGTCAGCTTGGGAGCTTTTTGGGACTCAAACTTTGCATTTCAGTTTTCAGAACTTCTCAGCACTTCTAAATCCCAGTTTGGAGTCAGAAAGAGATGTGCGTGCTCAGTGCTTAGAAGATGGGATGCATCTGTGTCTGTGTTCAGGAAAGTGCTGCATACATCTTTAGAAAGGAGAAGGCCATTTGCTTCAGCAGTGGGCCTTTCAATCACATTTGAAGATCTTGGATCTTTCTTGGCTTAGCTACAGCTGCTGGGTGTCATTAGGCATGTTCCTTTGGGCTAAGCCCAAAGGAATTTTGGTATTGCGGTGGCTGACTTCTAGGTACCCGGTCACCTAATGAAATCCAGATCCCAAAGTCAGACATCCAGACACATCCAGGGAAAACAAAGGGCCTGTGAGAGGGAGCACTGTGAAAGCCCATGAGATGGGGGATGCTGCATAAGTAAACCAGTGGGTATTTATGTTAACATGTTGCTCAGTGCGGTAACAGCTGCTAAGAGCCCTCTCCTGGAATTGGGTGCTTAAGGCATTGCAGGCACCTTTTTTTAATGGGGAAAGCAGAGAGACCCTCATGACGGTGGGAGGTTCACCTGGAGAGTGGACCCCACTCACAAGCCTCCCTGCGTCTGAGCTGGACCAGGGGCTCCAACCCCTCGTGCAACAGGTCTGCTGGGACTTGGGTGCTGGGCGCACGGGGACTTGGTGGTGCTGGGAGCGAGGTGCCGGTGCGCGTGCCCCAGCAGAAGGGTTAGGGGCCCAGGGACAAGCAGCAGGGTTGCCAGTGTCAGAATTGGTGCTGGACTTGCATGCTTAGTCCTTAAATTTATCTCAACTTCAGGGGAGGATTGGTTCTTCTCTCTGACAGCTTTGCAAAGGACTGGGCTGGATGAAAAAAGCTACATGAAAGCTAGATATTAGCAAATCAACATTCAGATACTTGGTCTGTAAAACTGTTTTAACGAAACTGTCCGTAACGCGTAATACACTCCGTCATTTCAGAAGGCTAAAATACCTTTTCAAATAAAAAGCAGCCATGCTGGCAAACGGTCTTCAAAGGTAGCAAAATAATCCCTAAGGGGAGATCTGCTTTTGTGAGAAATTCCCCAGCAGATGCTGAGAGATCTTAACAAACAAGTCCTTTTAAACTGCCATGTACTTTGAAGCTTGAGTGAGCATCCATTCATTTGGCACAAAAAGCAACAGTGAAAAGGGAGGGCAAGGGGTGGAAAGGCTTTGTCAAGGTGAAAACTAAGTTGGGTCTTTACCCAAAGCCATTGTAGGCACAAATGAATTGCTTCAGTGGAGGTAATAAAAGATATGTTATCCCACATTTAATAAAAAGCAACAGTGAAAATACAAAGAGCTTATTTCAGGCTTCAGTTATCTGATGCTTCCTGTTTATTGCACACAGCCATTTCTACCAGGACAGAGACCCAAGAAGTGTATTGCCCTTTGAAGTGTGGGCTGTGTGGCCAGTTGCCCATTCGCTGTTTTATGGCCTTGCTGAATCTGCTTAATATGATCCACTTTCATACTTTCATCTTTCCAGTGGCAGAGGGCTCTGCAGAGGGGAGAGGGCAGACGGGCTTCTGGATGAGCCCTGCAAACGTGCACTGAGGACAGGGCATACTGGGGAGCGTTTCACTCTGGCATGTATGTAGAAAGGAGGATGCGGGGTGAAGCAGAGGCTCAGCTCAGTGAGATGCAGAGCACATACAGTTTTCAGTAGAAGTGGGATGCTTGGCAGGACTGTAAGGACCACAGGCCTTGCAGTGAAAACACTCTGCAGAGCTATTGTAGAGTTCCCTTTGAGTAGGAATAATACAACCTGGTCGTAATTTTTGCTTATCCTGCTAGCATTTTCAACTCTCATTTGAAACTGTTGTGTTATCTCCAGTGGTTAGATCATGGTATTTAGAAAAACAAGTTTCTTGACGGTGCATTTCCTGCTAAGATATTAAAGTCTGTGGAAGAATCCCCACTAATGTCAACAAGCTTTGGACTGGGGCCATAGTCCACTTCCAGGCAGTAATAAGCACTGCACATCTTTTCTATCAAAAGCAATTATTTACAGATGAACTGTAATAAACTGGCTGAGAAATTTACCTTTGTAATGCCATATAGGAAAAAACATCAGTGGACTTGAATCACAATCATGTTTAAATTTTCTTGTATAAAACAGTAAAATACTTTTAAAGCTTATCTTACAAAATATTTTTTCTTATGCTGAAGCATTTTGCACCAGCCTCACCTTCATAAGCAAGCCCAAAAAATTTCAAGCAAATGGAATGGATTAAGATAGACTTTTTCAAGGAATTGTGTTGTGACCATTCTTAAAATAACATCTTTCTTTCCTCAAAAAGTAGATTGGTGGGCTGTGATATCATTGTGGAGTCATGACTTTGAGAAACAAACTTATTTATATTAATGAAAAATATTTCAGTTGGAAACACTGTCAAAACAATCTCCAGGAAAGTCATTGTTGTGGACTGGAAAGAATGCTACTTCACATGTGTTTAATTATTGTGGGGGAAAAATGAATCTTGCCTTGCATCACAAAAATCAGTCTGCAATAACAGGAAATCCTGAGCCATTTATGTAGAGGTTCCTCTTTCATTGTAACTGGCAATTGGTTCCAGCTTCTAAAACCTGTCTAATTCTCGACAGCTACAATAATACTGCCTCAGCTGGACTGTACACAGCAATGTTCTGATCGTGAGTCTGATTTAATGTTGTAAATAAAAACCCACAATGGAAATGACTTGTCAGTATGCAGTGATGCTCTGTTACTTTTTGGTTATGAACACAGAGGTCAGTAAAAATAGGAAAATGTCCAAATCCATGAACAAGGGGCTGATTATTCTCCTTCCTTCCTCAACCTGTGCATGCCTGTGCTTACACAAGCTAAGGAAATAAAAAGTGAGATCCAGATTGCTGTTATTTGTGCTGCCCCAGCCCCAGCAGAGGACACTATTGCATTAGTTACCGCACAAACACAGAGCAGGAGGAACAGCCCCTGTGCCAAAACATTTGTGTTTTGGGGTCCAGATCGAAAGGCAGCAAGATGCA
Organism: Fregata magnificens; assembly: GCA_013389945.1. NCBI lineage: Eukaryota > Metazoa > Chordata > Aves > Suliformes > Fregatidae > Fregata > Fregata magnificens. The sequence goes on along the minus strand of WAAD01035869.1, from coordinate 8,687 downwards.
GACACAGAACAACAAGGTAGTGCAAGGAAGCCACGTGATGGTGTTTCAAAGCCTTTGGTGCACACAACAGCAAAGGAAGCTATTGAGGGACTACGCAGTAGCAGCTGCCTCCCAAGGGTCAGACACAGGGATTTAAACTAAGGCTGTGCAAGGTTCTCCCACTAGTGAGTAACATCAGTTCTCTCGTCCGTGAAAGCCACTTGCATCTGTATGACACCTTGTTTGATATTAAATATATGACACCAAAGAAGGTGTCTATATGACACCTTTTTTATTATCTCCGTAGGTCATTTAACTAGGAAGTAATTTCACCAGCTCTCTTGTATTGTTCCACATTTTTCCCACATATAATGAAACTGGTCTAACATTGCTGCGTGTATCTTGACATGGATGCTTTCAGTCTCATCAGTAGATATACTGTGTATTTTTTGCATTCTGCTTTTGCTTTATGTTCTTTATTTTTCACTTTCTGATCAGTTCTCTATAATGTGTGTTTTTAAACCTCATCCAATTCATTTTTCCACCTGTCACACACACACTTACAGATAGAGTGCTTGCTTAAAAAAACTCCACAAAACTAATTTATTGGGATCTTGGCAGAGGGTAATGCTTGCACAGGGAATCAAACCTCTCAACCAGGACAGTCAGTCACTGCCCAAATGGTGACAGGAGGCTCCATTGCAGGGGTCCTTGCAGTGCACTTTCAGTGGGATGAGGTGAGACTCCCCAAACTGCTGTGCTGCTCAGTTCTTACAGTCCTGCTGGCTGTGCTCCAGTGTATGCATGATCCATTGCTACCAATTACCTTAAAACTGCATACAAAACATCTCCTACCTGCCTTAAAAATATGCAAAAGATTCTCCTTCATGACCATTTCTGCATCTGGAAGAGCAATTTCTACTGGCCATTTGTGAGTATCTTTTCTATGTTCAGCTTTGGCTGCATTGGGGAGCCTCTGGGATGACCAGATTCTCCACCCTGATGTTAATCAGCATACTGAAGTGTACAAGTAGGGTCTATCAGCTGGCCTATGCACAGCAGGGGCAGCCTGGGGGAATTTCTGGGCTGTCCGAAATCCCCACCTGGAGACCTCCTGCAGCAGAGTCAAATGCTGTGTTGTGAAGCCGGCTAGGAGGTCAGTCAATCCCTGTGTCTCACACTAGGCTCTTGCCCCACCTATGCAGAGACGAGCTGGGCAGTTCCTGGACCACCCAGGAAATTAATGACTAAGCACAGTGGGTGTGCGCACAGGCACAGCCCCGATACTCGGCTGCACCACAGCTGCAACTATAAGACAAGCTTGAATTTCATCCTTATATCACAATTATAACTTAAATTCCATAGATCTTACCACGTGCTTTGCAGCTTCTGGATTGAAAGGCAAGCACTGGCTGCTGTCTTCCAGATTCAAGACAGATGTCTACTTTATCTCTTCTCATTTGCTTAATAACCAGTTGATAATTAGAAGAGAAAGGAAGGGAAGCAGCAGTCTCCTTGTGTCACATCCATTTGTACCTAGAGTGGCTCCAAAAGAGGATGATCACTGACTACTTTATTTTCAGATTCATTATGAAAGACTTGCAAATGGCAAGCCATGTCTGCACTGTCGCATGTTTTTCCAAAGCCCATAGAGTTTATGCTCTGCATCAGCTGCCACTCAGCTGATCTTGAAGGATCATTTTCCAGGTTGCAACATGACTCATATAAGATTTCTCTTTCTTTTGCCTGAACTGATTCCTCAAGCTCAGTGTTTCTATTCATTTCCTCTGATAATGTTTGTACTGTGTATTTAGAGAACAATATGATTGTCTCATCTCTTCCTACATGTGAAGGCATTCTCCTTCTGGAGGGCTTTTGTGAGGAGCAATCTTCCACTTACAAGGGACATCCTCTCTTCCTACACTATGCCAAGGAGTTAATAGACTAGTGTCCAAACACTGTCCTGCTGCTCCAGCAGCAGAAACATCCACATCTGCAGGCAGGCAAGACTAAGATAACCCTCAGCCTGGATTTCTGCCATGGCTGGGCTGCTCACAGGGACAACAGGGCTGATCAGAAGTATGGAGCAGTTTCCATACGGGGAGAGATTGAACAGCTAAGGATTTATTTTGGAAAAGAAACAATGGAGGAGGAGTAATAGAGGTCTCTGAAGTCAGGAGTGAATTGTGTGCTGCTTTTCATAATGCAAAATATAGCAGATGTCTAATAAAATTATCAGGTGGTAGGTTCATGGATGATAAAGTATACATAGCTTCAGAAGAAAATTTAATTCAGGGAAGAAAAGTCCATCCTGAGCTCCTGGGCATCTTGAACATAGAGACACCAGCTCTGCCTTGCCTGCTCTATTACTTTTATGAATGGTGAGTGCGGAAGAGAGAGAGCTTTTTGGACCCAAATGCTCCTTTTGCAAATAGTGGGTAAAACCTCTGCCATGCAGACTGGAGACTGTGGTTTATTAATAATAAAAGAAAACAATATAGCAACCCTGGCTGTAGGATGCCAAGCCCTGTCCCTCCTCAGGGCTGGCTGGGGACTTGTTACAGAATTTGGGGCACTTGGGACTCCTGTTTTTTCAGAGAAGGCAGGAATACAACCTCCCAACATCCAGCTTCTCATGTTAACAGCTGGGTATTTTGGTATTGCTTTATTCAGAAAAGAGATTGTCCAACGTCTGATCAAACCACTGACTGGAGCGGCTTGGAGAGTTAAACTGCTTCTAACTGCTGCTATAACAAGATCACAGCAGGGCTTGCCAGATTTCTTTATTCATTATTAAGTTACAGAGCCCCCTTTCTAATATTTGGATTCTGTGCTAGTTTACCCAGGGATTTATTGGTTTATTTGTGACGTGAGTCACTGCCCTCTGTTTGGAGAACAAATGTACACTGCCTTGTGGTACACTCAGAATTGGACATGGTTAGCTGCACAGAGATGATGGGGCAGTTAGCGGCTGATCTTCACCAACAGCTGGTAGCGCTGAACTGTTTAATGCTTTTTTAATGTAAACATGTTCACAGAACTACTTATTTTCAGGTCTCAAATTGAACACATGGTATCTGTCCATATTATATATTATGTCCAAAAGCCTGGAGTGGCCTGAACTATTTCCATATGAACTTCTCAAAATTAAATTGACCTTTCATAAGCAAGATAGAAAGCTGGAGACATGTTTTCAGTGCCGTCAATTTATCTAGTTGATGTCCATAATGAGTAGCATTTTTGGTGGTTCACTGTTGCTGTTCTGCCATGTTTGAAAATAAGGCCAGAAATAGGAGCATGAAGAAAAATGGGTGACTGCAGTGTGTAAATGAAGCATTGCTAGGTCAAAAATAACCCATGGAAACAGGACACATTTACAGTGTATGTAAAAGTAAATCATAGCAAACAAACTGGCCAAACTGGTGCTGGAGAACACATGGATGGTTTCTCTGCTGAAATCAGTACACAAGCTCATGGCTAAAGTACAAGCACTGCATGTAGCAGGAAAATTGAGTTAAATGGATTGTTTCTAGAAAACAAATGTTTGCTTTATTCAGGTTCTTCTTGGAAGTAAAATGAAAGATACCCATTTTTAAATGGAAAGATTTGGCATTCAAGCATAAATTCATCTCTTAACCATTGCCACTGAAGTTATCTCAGATATTTGGGAGTGCTAAGCACCACGGACCTGGCTGCGGTTGGTAGCAGTTGCACATTCTCAGTGCTTTGGAGAGTAAGACTTGTCATTCGTCCTATTGGGAGCAAACACAAGGGATTTATGATTGGTTGTGCACCAAAAGTCAGGAGTAGAGACCAAATATACCAAAGAGTTCACAAACAAATGTGACAGAAAACAGGAAATAACAATATTTTGGCCATGTTTTCCATGTACTTAAGGTATAGAATAAGAATTTCAGAATATTTTGTTGTCTGGGACTTTTTTTTGTAAGAAAATTTGAAATGCTCTTCAAATTACCTGGGATTTTTCTGCTGAAAATGTCATCAAAATTGACACAGTCATAGAAAACACTTGAATTGTGATTAATCATCGTTTTCCAGTGCCAGATGGGTCTGCCTGGAGTTTTTGACCAGCCCCGTTCAAGTTAGAGACAAGCCAGTTAGCAGGGAGCTCCTGAGAGGTAGTTAAAAAAGTGGGATTTTATTTTCAAATCCCATATCTTACATATGATGATGTGAAGGCCAAATTCGTCTGATAAGTTGTTCACAATTAATCATTTAACCATTTCAATGGACACACACATAGATAGATATATTTATATGACACTAGGATCAGATTACTTTGAAAATTAATAGAGCTGAGTTAATTTGTTTCACAATATAGTGCAGCATAAAGTCTCACTTCTTTGTGGAGCACAATTACAGCAAATATTTCAAGCAACCCCATCCTCTCAGTTATTGCCTGCGAGCCCTCCCATGACATGAGTGAGTAAGCACCAGTCATAATGTGGGGAATGACTGTGTTCGGATCAACTAACAGATGAACATGATGGTGAGGGGAGGTCCTGTGAGATGGTAGGAGAGGCTAGTTTGGAATAAAGCAAGTTGGACAGCATCACTGTAAAGTAATTGGGGCAGGAGCCATTCTGGTGCCTGTGAACACACCCTGCCTGTCTTATGCGGCATATTCTACAATCTCAGCATCAACAAAGTGCTATTAATAATTTCCCTGGGAGCCTGGAACACACCATTGTTCTACATAATGAAAGGAAAAGTAAATAAAATAACTCCTATTGTAGCTCTTTTAAAATACTCAATCCGTGGAATGCTGCTTTTTAAAACTATTGTTTTGGGTTTTTCCCTCCACATGGACTGACTCCGGCACTTTTCTAGTCAGTGCTGTTCAATCAAAAATCTGGTATTGATAATATAGAGGCATTAGGGGTAAACCCCTCCCTGCTGTAATTCCAGTGATAATAACAGCATTACGTCAAGGATAGCTGTGGAATTTAACTTTTTGTTTTAACTATTGCATAGGAAATGAGGCATTAATCATTCCTTGAACATCCTGCTGGATTGTGAACTTCCAGAATGTGAGTAGGGTTTTTTCCCCCCTCTTTTTGATGGTAATACATGTTTGGAAGCAGCTGCGTTTCTGACACTCATGTCGAGTTCTTTAGATGAGATAGGGAGAGATATTAAAAATGCACCCTACCGTCTTTGAAAACAGAGATCGTACACGGCATCGTTGGTCTGTATCACACTTCTTAGTCTTTGAGGTGTATATGAAACTCTGGATGGCTGGCAGCTACAGCAAGACAAGAAAGTAGCATTTCTGGCAACCTCCGACATGACTGAAGCAGTCTATGTGTTCACCAGAAGTCCAATCCTTTTTTATTTACTATTTTTCCTCTGTTATTTATAAAACATCACAGCAACATAAATATCCTACATGAAAAGCTTATTGCATCCTGTTTAAAATAGTTGTTTTATTGTGTACAGGTCATATTTCCTGGACACTTACTTAAAACCAAATTTGCTGGCCAATGTTCCCCAGTGCTTATAGGAAGATTTATACCAACAAGTGCAGATGAATGTGCATGCACATCTGTTAAGTGCCTGTAGTGCTCGAGCCTGGATAGTAGAGTACCTTTGCTGGGAATTTCCATAGGGATGCTGCTATATGGGACTTCTGATCAACTTTGCTGGATTTTACAAAATTGAAGTAGGTCCATCATGAATGGTGCAAGAAAGCTGCCACAGAGCATGTGATATTAAACGGATTACCAAAGAGCCTTTCTGCTGGCTGTGGTGCTCACCTGCTTACCTTCTGGAAACAAGCACAAGAACGTTTTTTTGCAAGGGGAAAAGAACAGAGTGTTTTCAGAGAAGTATCATAATTTGTCCCCTAAGGGTTCATTGAAGAATATTCTTTAGAGTAATTATTTTTCATTGGGATAAGAGAGCCTGTAGGATTTTAGATGTGTGAGTTCTGGAAAAATCCCAGCTAGTGAACAAACTTTCTTTTCTCTTTGTGGTAAAAGCTTATTATTCACAGGAAAGAATTCAGCCCGACAAGAAGTTCAGATCTGGCTTCCATTTTAATAACCCTCCTTCCCTCTCCTCTCCTCTGGCAGACTTTTGTGTTTCTTGCAAGGGTTTTCATTTTACCACAAGCGTAATTCCAAGATGCAATAACATTGTTCCCTTTATTGGGTTGGTTTTAGTTGTTGCTTAGTTGGTAATGCAGGCTGGCTCTCTTGGTCCGTGCTGTGACTCACCTTGGACCGTATGGGCAGTGGCTTTCCAGCCTTGCCAGGGCATTACAAGGTGTATTTTTACCCCCTGCCTCCCCTCTGCTGCCAGCACTCTGCAGCCTCCCTGGGACTTGGGGTTCACCTGGTATATCGATATTTCATCTTTGATCAATAAAGGACAACAGGAGAAAAATACCTCCAGGGCTAGAGGGACATCTAACCGTTTGGATCAGAAAGTAAGATAGAAATGGAGAAGAAAGGAGATTGCTTTCATCTTGCATTTCCATGGTAGTGATCTAAAACAAGCTGAAGCAGGCAGCCCAGCAGCGCTGGTAATGCTGAGCATCCAAACTGTGGGCGATTGCTCCCTGCCCTCCTGCCAGCCCAGGGCTCCCCTTAGCTCTTCTTCAGCAAAGCAGCTGCCAGCTGCCTTCTTCCTTACACAAAAACATGCTCTCGCTGGTATGTCATCCTCAATTACGGCAATGCGGCTGATGGTTTGCGTTCATTAATCATCACTTGGGAGGAATACCGGGGAGGGAGTTGTTGTGCAGTTCCCTTTCTCGTGTCCTTGCTGATACAAGGTCTTCTCACGTTCTGGTATTAAAAACATGACTCCCTCTTTATCACTGTCTGCAGACAGGGTACAGCTGCGGTCAGCAGCACCAGCCATCTGGAGGTGCAAACAGCCTCAGCCTTTCGCTACCCTTGTTTCTCATTTGTGGGTGCAGAGGACAACCTCATGAGTGGTTCCACAGGTGGAGCCATGCGTCCTACACCGCAGCAACCATGGGTCTCCCAGCCAGTGGGACAGGCAAAGGAGAAGCCAAGGTAAAAGCTTCAAAGAGAAAAGTGAAGGGTGTTAAGACTCAGTGTGTCTCTGTATTGTTGGAGCAGGGAGTTCACAATGAAGATGCTGGTTTCTGTGAGTTAATAAAAACAAGCAGAGGGTGAACTCTGTGCGGGTCCCCAAAGATGGCTGAGCACCAGCATGTCCCCTCCACCCCATCAGGGCCTGAGACACTCAGCTCCCTGTAAGATCAGGCCCTGCAGTTAGTAAACACAGACAATAAGACTTTTTTTTCCCCCTCTAGTGTTTTCACTGCCAAAACTGAACTTTATGTGTAACAGATGGAGCCAGTCTGCAAACTCAGAGTGCCTGCTCATCCCCCAGGCTTGATCTTCACATGTAGAAAATGGCATGGAATTCATACTAGCTATTTTAACAATCTCTGGCAGCTTTATTGATTTTTAAGTGCTACAAAGCATGTTTTGCATTTAAAATGGAGTTCATTAGAATCACTGGATTTGCATAGCATTGTGGTGATGTGTTTAAAAAGAAAACTAAAGAGAAACCTAATAGTATAGCTGGCTTTCTGGCTCTGCCAAAGATTCAAGAAGTATGAAATTAAATAATATTCTAGCACAGAGTCAACTGTTGGGCTTCAAAGCAGGACCTTATTTAAATTCACTTCGGGGTAGTGGCTATTTTATTGAGCTTTTAAAGCAAAAATGAAAAACGTAGTCAGCTGTTGCCTTGCAAAACACTCCACCTACATTAGAAGTTACTGTCCGGCAGCTTATGGTTCCTCGATTTCCAACAGCATGAAAAGAAAGGAGATGGGAAACAATGCCTGGCTGTCCTCTACATGCAAGTGTGTGAGGAAGAGAGGGAGGAAAAGGCACCTCCTTATCCTCTGCGGTGCACAAGGAGGTACCCAGTGTTGCTGTCCCCATGCCATGATGGTTGCACAGGAAAGCCCTTTGTGGTGGTGGTGGGTGAATGAGGCCATGCCAGGACGTCTCTGCCCCAACCAGCGTCCTGAGGAGGGGTGTCTGCCCTGGGGAGAAGGTGGGGTCGAAGATGAAACCCTCTTTTATCTGCACCCCCATCATCCCCCTTCCTCCTCAGCCCCCTCCCTCCCCCCTCTTGAAGCCAAGACTGAGAGGTTTTTATCTATATGACCCTTTGCTTCTGGGAACGCTGGAGGACATGTAAAAATGAAGCAAGGGCTGCAGAAAGGGAAGGTTGGGGAGAGCTGGACCTCACCTTCCAGCTCCTGGTGCAGAAAAAAAGTTTTGTGCCCTTTCCTCACGTGATACTTGGCAGTGGGAACCAGACTTTGAACAAACACAGAATGGTGCAAAACCTCCGAAAACTTGGACTCTTGTGATCACAAATTGCTCCTCAGTAAGTGGAGGGTTTTTTTATCTTATTCTCCCTGTGTTTCAGCTCCCTACCTGGCAAAGAAAGGAGAAAACTGTCCACTAACTTCACAGGAACTCCTTATTTGTGTGTGTTTCTAGAAGTGTGTGTACCTAGCTCACTACATAAAATTAGCTATATAAAAAGAAATACCTAGTCGTTAGAAAACAGCTCTTGGACAACTCATTCATCTTTATTTTCCCACTGGTAAAATCCTGATTCTGACTGAGTAGTCATGTTTTGTCTTTTGTGCTCAATGCAGTGTTTTTAATCCTGTAATCTTTCCT